>CM062811.1:190589185-190969623 GCA_031772625.1 Pinus tabuliformis
CATAGTATGCAGTGCTCTTGACAAGTCAATATGACTGAAATCTTCAGCAACCATCATTGGCAAGCTCAATGGAACTAAGTTATTTCCTTGAAGTTGTGTACAATGTTCTTCATCATCAACCTGAGCACACATAATTGTGAATGCAAGGCCATTGTAGTGTGATTTTTTCAGGATATTAACAACAATACCAAGGGTCTTTCTTGGCATAACCTCCATCAAAACTTGCATATCATACTCTTGTTTGTTATAATTGTCATTGTGCAATAATACACGATATGGTGGAGATGTCTTCCTTGATTTTCTTTTATTGCAGTGACAAACAATTATAAAGAGACTTAGAAGATGCATCGAAGGAATTGGAAATTCTAAAGACATAATATCTATTTCATTGACAATAAAAATAAAATTCAAGTAAAATTCTAGTCACATACACTCTAATAACCATGTCATTCGGAATAGATATATTTATTTGAAAAAAGTTCTACATAAGACAATACAATGAAACAAGAATCTAATCATAAGTCATCATTCTATTTACCGTAGATCAAACTCTGATTCTCGACCAAGTGTCATTTTCTAAATGGTTTGTGTTTCTATAAATCCACTACCTTTTCCCCATGGTGAGGTTGATCTGATTGCAAAAAATACTTGGTTCATGCATGTCCCTTTTGACTGTGATATTTTTCACCTTTGAGACTTTACAATGTTGTTGTCTTGTGGTTGTTCTCCTCACATTTCCCTATTTGTACATGTAGTAGCTCACACGTGCTTAATTGCTAATTTACCCATAAGGGAAATTTGATTTATGTTGATATGATTGGGGATGGGGAAGAATTAATCTCAAAGATATCAAACTAGCCATCACTTTTGACCCTACTTGAGAGTACAAGCTCATGTTGTACATAACGAGAGGGAAACCCTAGAATCGTTGGCCTCTTTCCATTATTCCTCTTTCATTGTTGTTTGCTTCCATGACCTTTTTTTTCCTTTCCTTATTTCCATTGATTTTCAATTGGAGAATACTTTGTGCGTACCCAATGATTGAAGGTTTGGCTGGCAGTAAATTGTGGTTGAAATTTCAACCTTTGAGATGGACCAAGCTCTAGCTAGTGAATAATAATCTCCTCAAGGTTTTGATGCATGGGAGGGTTATGTTGGGGCTATAGTTTTCATGTTAAAGGCATAAGAGAAAGAGATATTTCTCTGCCACATTTTAAACAAACCAACAAGGGCAAGATCTCCAATCATTTTTCCATTCTTGTCTTTTAGTTGCATATCCTTCGATAACGATATCAGTAGTTATTTATGTTTTTGATTGATATGATGATAATCAATGAGATCTTGCAAGTATAGCTATTTTTGGGTTCTTACACATTAATTTTGTTTATGTTATTATCATGTAACTAGAGATTTGATAAGGCCTCTAACATAATAGGAATTGATGGAAAACTACAATTTTAACCATATGCATTAAACCTTTATATATATAAAGTGCTTGTTTCTTTATATGTGTCATTCTCTTTCATATTTAACCAAAAGAAAATTAGAGTTTGAGTTAGTAGGGCTTGATCAACCAAAGTGTGTAAACCTCCTCTCAAAGACTCTATTACTAGTAAAATATATCATATGGAATTGCAGAATATATGGGCGAATGCCATCTTCCAATTTTAAAAATAGCCTTTACTCCCTATGGTGTGGTTGGGATGGTGACTATCCAGCCATGGTGATAGTTGCACCCGTGAAGGTTTACCCCTTAAGCCATCACACGTTCCTCTGATATCATGAGCTACTATATGCAAGCACATGAGTTCATGCACAACATGTATGCACATAGAATTGTTGTTTGTGATTGTCTGCTATATCTCATGTCCATTGCACGTAAGTTATTTTTGGAGGACCATTGCACAATGCATTCACCTTTAATGTCAACACCATTAAAAAGGTTCGAAAATTTTTAAACTAACCACATGAAGCTATTACAGTTTACCTATTTATAAGATATTGTTGTACAAAAGCAGCAAAAGGGTACAAGGAATGGGGACTAATGTTCTTGCCAGTACTATCTCATATAAAAATACAAAGTGGGAAGAGATTAGGAATGGTAAACAAAGCAATAAGAGATTGGGAATGGTAAAATATATCTCCTCCTTCATACTAAAGTTCAGTGGGCACTCTTGATTTGTTGTATTAAAAATAGATCATATCAATATGACTACAAAAGCAAAAATAAAGACCAAAAGAAAAAGACAAAGGCTTTTTTCAAGTCTAAATTAAAGGTATTATTGCCCTCATTTCTAAGACCATGTGATGACCATTTTTCAAGAGTTTATGCAGTAAAGGCATGAATTATTCAAAACATAGGTGGACAAAATTTTAGAGTTTATTTACAAATAAATCATGTGCCTAAGAAAGCAAGATCGAATCCCCCATTGGTTGATATGTGTTTGTCACTCACATTCCCTAATACAGACCTACCAAAACAACATCACTATATCATCCTGTGGAGCAAATATTTCATGAGGGATAGAACATAACAACATTATGTTCTCCCACGTGGTAGCAAAGGACAATTTTCAGAGTTAATGGGCAATAATTATTTCAGTCCTATGCAAGATTGGATGGACAGATCATGTAGTAGCTTATGTCAATACCTACATGTGTTTGAACATTGAAGGTACCGCTGATTTGCAGGTATCCAAATTCTTGTTCAGCCTAGCAGTGATAGAGAACTCGACCTATGAACAATGGAATTTTGATGTTTCATTATTTTGCATGATGACTAAGCATAAGGGAAGAAAACATTGTATTGATGAAGTTCTAAGGTCGTTGCACTGGCTCATTGATTTCAGGTAGCACCCTCATTTTTCACGTGCCTTTACTGCATAAACTCTTGAAAAATGGACTCTAAAATTAGAACGTACAGAACGTACATAGGTGGAAAATTTTTTGAAAAATGTAATTATTCAAAACATAGGTGGACAAAATTTTAGAAATTATTCGGAAATTTGGTATTCTGGGAACTTATTGCATCAATAAGAATCATATTCTATGGGCATATGTTTCTCTTACCTACATATAAGCACATCAATAATAAATTTGAATTGAAGAAAATACATGAAAATGAGCAGACCCTCCTAGCATATTAGAAGATAGTATAGGCTAGCAAATCAGTTATGGATAGAGAACTACAGAGGTCAACAATGGGGTCCCTTTAACTGAGGCTTTATAAAAAATTCTACAGGCCTTGAAGATTATTTCTTTCCTCTAATAAACATGATTTTAAACTTCCAAATAGGGAGTTCTATGGTAGGCATTATTCCAATTTATTTATTTCTATTTGGTTCATTTATTTTCAAATACAATCTATAAGGGGGCATTGGTTGTAAACTTATTTGTTGGATACTAGAACATAGTTATTCTATCACCAATTGCAAATATGAATTCATTGTAAGCTTGAGAGCCACATCTTGTTGAGTTTGTCGACTCAAAGTGATCACCACCAAGGGAATGTGATTGTAATTTGTTCCATTAAAAATTCTTGACCCTTAAATTGCTTAATTTGTAAGTTCAACGTTTAAACAATTGAAATTAATAAGATTTGATTTTTGGCATTTTAAGTAGGCGAGAATGCATTTCTATGTCACAGTGATATGATCACAACAAAATAAACTTTGCACAGTCAGTCAGAATAGCTCTACGCATATTGCTAGATAGGCCCATTTTGATATCTGAAAGCACGATGTTGAAGAAGAAGAGTATTTGTGTTGTCATTTGGATGATTTTTTATCAAAATGCCAACCCCAGAAAAATTGTATTTTGAAGTTGAAGTTATCGTCATATGGGACAATGTTCTAAGGATTTTGCTACCGTCACAGCCTTTGCAAATGGTCCAAGATACATTCAAGTATTGGAAAAAATTGTTGAAGTGGTGGCTCTAATGGTTAGTGGGTTCTATTTACACAATTCATAAGAAGGGTGACTCTTTTGAGCTACATAGTCACTGAATTTTACAACACAACTTTTTCTATCAGTCAAGTTACCAAAGTTTTAGCAGTAAATAAAAGAGTCTACAAAGTCATAAATACAATGAAGTTAGTTTCATCGCTTAGGGAAAACCCTAGTTGCAGGAAAAACCCTAAGGTAACCTCAAAACCTATTTTAGGTTGAAATCTGGTCCTTCAACCCCAAGAGGGATCTCTCCGTAAAACTCATCTACCATATGGTCATCATAGTAGAAGGTTTTCTACAATTGAGTTCAGATGGCCAAATTTATATCTAGGGATCAAATTGGTTGGGTGTTTTAAAAACATACCATCGGAAATGGATTCCAGTTCTTAAATAAATGAAATTACAAATCCAATGAGCAAGTTGTACAAATCATGAAAGCAACAAGTCCTCTAATTGTTCGATAAATTGGAAGAAAGAGGAACAGAAAGGAAACAGAGTTTATAAATGACTGGAAGAACAAATACTAATGGTTGATAATACAAGAGAGGAGCATAAATGAAATCCAATCTTAGAAACTAACATTCTCAAACATGAAGGAGATTTTTTATAACAAATAAGTATTGATAGGGAGATGCAACACATGAGTTTCCTACAAACTACTCATTAAAAACTATAAATATATTCAAGATTTCTCAAATATATCAAACTAAAAATATGTTTTTAAATTAATTCCCAACCCTTCTTCATTCTTGATAAATTGTTATATAATACTTACATAATTGTTTGCATAATATAGTCACCATAATAATTACAATAATCTGAGATATCTGAAATATCTTTCAAGTTCATGCATGTAAAATATATAACTTTAAAATATTTTGTTTTTCCTAAAATAACTACAAGAAAATATGTTGTTGTTTAGGTAAGGTAAAATATTGTGTTGAACGGCCTCCCTTGGAATTAGAACAAGTCCCTAAATGGTAGCTCAGCACCCAAGCTGGCAAATAGGTCCCTCTGCAAATCAGGTCCAAAATTCCTCCAAAACCACTTTTTTGTTCATCATGCTTTTCTTCGGTTCTGCTAGAAAAAAACGTTGATACTGTAGATGTCAGCTTTACTGGTTTTTTGTTTGCAACTTTCGCTAACAGGCTAACTGTCAGCATTTTCATTTTCGCCTATTTTCAAAATCGCTAACAGCCAGGAGGTCAGCATTTCCACATGTTTGAATATTGCTGACAATGGAGATGTCAACACTCCTTGTTCGCTCCAAAATTGTTGACAGGTAGACTGTCATCCTTTTTCCTATATTGTTTTTCCATCAACTCGCATGCATAGTTTCACCCCAAAATAGCTGACAGGTAGACTACAGCCTTATCCAAAATGTTGACAACAGGAATGTTAGCTCTCCTGAATATTACGCTGTATGCAAAAGCTATAAGGTCAAATGTTAGCGATAAAGTGAAAACTTTATTTCATAAGATAGATAGGAAAAAAACCTAAGTTTAATACCCAAGCATCATAACTAAGGGTACTGGCAGCCTTGAGAAATACATCTACCTTCTCCAGTCTCTTCTTTTTACTTTTCCTTGTCTCCATGGGTCCCTTTTTCCCAGTTTCTCTGCTTTGGCTCTTCTTAAAACTTGTAGCCTTCTTCTTCCTGTTAATAATAAGGTCCTTCACTGGCATGTTGTCCATGTCAATCACCTCCTTAGCCAACTCCAAGTTATTTCTGAGTTTGATCTTATATCTTAACTAGTTAGTTGGCCTGGTATGTCTCTTTCCATGCTTGGATACCTTAGGTAAGGGCTCCTCCTCTTTCCCTTCCACCTCTGGTTCTTTTCCCTTAGGGTCCTCTGTTTTAGATGTGTCTTTAAAGGAATTTTTGGAGGGTGGGGTTGCAGCATGCAAAGAGTCAACATCAACTGGTGGGTTCACAGGGGGTACAAGTTCTGGTTTATGAAGCCAGGCACTTTTCCTTTGGTAAACCTTAGGGATTTTCGGACTAGATGAGGTAAATGGAACTCCTAGGTTTTCCTGGATGGGATGGGGTTCAATAAGAGCTTGATTTTTTATTTCTTCTCCTTTTTAGCAGTCTATGGTCTACCTCTTCTTCTCTTAATGGGTTGAGGTTGAAAACCTCCCCAGAAAACTCCAAGTTCTTCCTATCTTGGCCAACCGGTTCTCTATTATCAATGTAATCAAGCCTTTGTGGTATACAAAATGAGAGGAAGGATTAGTATGAACCCTGAACCTAGCTTCCATATGTTTAAGGCTTTCTAACAGATAAAAACGTGGATTGATCCTAATCTGACCAACAAGATGAGCAAGAAAGTAAAAATGGTAAAGGTTCACTCTATTCTAGCAACCTTCACATGAACAATATTGCTGACATAGGTTTAGGAAGACGTGTCATTGATCTTGTAGCCACTCCTTTCGAACTTCATCCCTCCAATTCTACCCTCTAAATTCTTCTTTGAAGCAGAAGGGGACATTAATCCCTGCTAGAATGTGACTGTGAAATATTTTCTCACCATCCGTTGGTAAGATCGTGGCCTCAACAATGGTTTTCTCTTTGACTACGAAGGACAAACCTCCCACCTCCACACGATTTCCATCGAACCCTTGTGCAAAAGACTAAGCCACAAGGTCGTGGTAGTCATAACAACGGTGGAAGAATTTGCTACATCCTGCCTACTGAAACAATTAGAGAATCTCGGGGTAAATATCCAGCAAATATGGTGCCTTGGGCTCGAACCTGATCAATTTACCACTTCTCCCCATTTTTTGCATGGTATTCCTAGGATTCGATGTTGAAACTCTATAAACAAAACTGATCATAATGCCAAGTGTGAAGGCTCCCAAACTAACATCAACCAACTGCTTACAGGACAAGCCGAGGTAACTTATCATACGATCAAGGTAAAACCGGTGGCAAGTGAATAATTGGTTATGATTACAAATAAAATTTTCATCATATGATAAGATTTAGTTAAATTACCTTTCACTTATTACAGCAGATAAAAAATGAATAACTCGATACTTTACCCTTTCAAAAATGATGGAGACACGTTTAATCGAAAAGTTTGATGTTGGCGTTGCCAGCATAGTCATCATTTTTTAAATTTGAAAAATTGTTTTCGCACTGATAATTGGCCTGTCAACCAAAATGAAAAATTATGGATTTTAGGCATCTGTGGTTCATTTCTTTTGAGTTAAGTTTCGGAGTATCCACAGTAATAACCATGATGGATCCCTGTTGGGATTTGAAACGTTAACAAATATGGTTATTATTGTGGATACCCTGAAACTTAAATAAAAATAGAATGAAAAAATGTTGCTACCCCTGTTGTCAGCGAATTCCTTCGCAAGACCATATCGAAATTCCAAAAACACTGATAGCCCCGCTATCAGAAATTTTCCCTGTTTATTAAAATTTAAATGTTGAAACTGTTATAGTCAGCATTTTCTAAAAAAAAAATTGTTGTGATAACAGCTAGCTCCACGGGAATGTTGTCAATCAATGAGGGCAGCAAGAACTCCCCATAGACTAATTGCCTCATCCATTAAAAATACTAGCTTAAAACAAAACTGACTCGAAATTAAGGACTTCATCTTTTTAAGACATGATTTTACAGTCTCTGAACTAAAAAATATAATATTTTCTAAAAAACTTGTATTTTTCTGATGAATATCAGTAGAACCTCAAGGCCTTCGCTTTGGGCTTCAAATACTTTAAAATATTCATCCACAACTGCAAGATATTTTTCAAAATATATGGATATTTACAATGGAACTTGGAAATCATTCTATGTTTAGGACATATAACGCTTCAGGAAATGTCCATTAACTCGACCTCCTAGCAGAAATTCTCCTTGCGGGACTTCTAAGATGAAACTATTTTTACCCCAGAAAGTTGCAATCCTATATGGACCTTTCCAAATGTTCTCAAACTTTCTGTGTTTACCTTTATCCTCAATGCAAGCATCCCATTTTAAGACTAGGTCTTGGAATTTGAATTCATCCTCTTTAGTTTTTCTTTCAAAACCTTTCTTAATCTGATCTTGTACTTCCTAAGATTTTTCATACACCCTTTCTCTATTTTCTTGCACTTCAATTAGTTGATTTATCCTTCTCTGTAGATGATTTGGTTCTTCTCCCAACTCTTGCAAATATTTCATAACAGGCATTCCAATTGAAACAGGAAATAATGCATCAACACCATATACAAATTGGAAAGGAGAAGTTTTGATTGGCCTCTTAGTACTAACTCTATCTGACCATAAGGAAAACTTGAGTTTTGTGTGCCAAGCCTTTTTTTTATCTTCTAACAGTTTTTTAATAATTTTGACCAAACTCTTATTGGAGGATTTTGCAAGTCCATTACCTTGAGGGTAATAGGTTGTGGAATGGTTGACCGTGATATGGTAGTCTTCACAAAATTTTACTAACCTCTTAGACTTAAAACATTGTGCATTATCAGTAATTATCCTCTTTGGGAAACCAAAACTAGAAATAATATTTTCTAAAAATTGAATAACCACAAGATCAGTAGCTTGCCTGCTCAGAAGTGCCTCAATCCACTTTGTGAAGAATTTTTTCCCTATCAAGATCCATCTATGTTCTGCTGATGATGTCGGATGAATTTCACCTATGAATTCAAGGCCCCACTGCTAGAAGGTTCCTCCATAGAGATAGGTTACAAAGGTAAATACATTAGTTTTGACTTACCATCAAACAACTGACATTTGTGACAAGTTACTACTTCTTTTCTAATATTAGAAAATAAAGTAGGCCAGTAAAAACCATATCTCAAGATTTTATATGTTGTGGCCTTCTAGTAATGATGTCCCCCACATGCTCCTACATGAAACTCTTAACTCATTTTCTTAGCTTTGTCTTCTCGTAGGCAGTTCAAAAAAATACCCTGAGGATCTTTCCAATATAGATAACCATTCAAAATACAATACTTAATAGATTTTAATCTCAAAAATCTAGCCTGTGTCTTATCTATTCCTGGTGGTACTTCTAAATTCTGTAGAATGTAAACAACTTTGGCATACCACGGACATCGTCTAAAACAATCTTCAGCTTTAATCATTAATTCTTCACCTGACAGATTTGATAATTCAAAAACGGAATTTATACCAACAACATCAAGATTTGATTCAGTCATTAGTCTAGCTAGACCTTGTCCTTTAATCAACTTGGTAGGTTTAATTTCCAAATCGAACTCCAACATTTTAGTGATCCACGTCCCTCTTCTGTCATCATTGTCCGGATGTACTAAAATACTCTTTATTGCAACATCTGGCACATACACAGTCACATGAGAATGCAAAATAAAAACTCTAAAATCTTTTAGTGCTTTAATCAACACATATGCATGTTTTTCTATAATAGTTTAGTTCATTTTAGCATCCCTTAACGCCTTTCTAAAAAATGAGTTGGGTTGTTCTTAAGCTACCTTGTTTTTCTGAAGTAACATGCCACAGATAGTGTGCTCGGAGGCGAAAGAGAAAATCATGAAATATTTTGAAAAATATGGACTAATGAGTAAAGGTGCTTGGCCTAAGGCTCTCTTAATATCATTAAAAGAATTATTTTCTTGCTCATTCCACTTAATTTCACTCCCTTTCTTAAGCACTCATGTTATTACTTTTAAAATTTCTGAAAAATTCGAATAAAATGTCGTAGAAAGTTTACTTTGCCTAAGAAAGATTGCACTTTATTCTTCTTTCTTGGCTGCTCAATTTTTTGAATTGTTGTCACTCTGTTGGGGTCTATCTTGATGTTGTCATTTGATACTATGTGTCCCAATAGGCTGCCTTCTCTCATGGCGAAATGGAACTTCTTCGGATTTAGAGAAATTCCAAATTCCCTACACTTGCTAAAAATTGTCCTCATATGTTTCAAGTGGGAAGATTCATATTTTGAGAAAACGGTAATTTCATCTAGATAAATTGCCACAAAGTTACCACTTCGTCAGCAAAGGTGATGTCCATTGTGTGCTGAAAAGTAGCTCCTTCATTCATGAGTTCGAATGGCATCTTAGAATACATGAACCTATCCCACGGTGTGGTGAAGGAAGTCTTCTCCTGATCTTTTTGGTAAATCGAGATCTGATTGTATCCTGAAAATCCATGCAGCATGGAAATCCTTTCTGCACCAACCACCTTCTGAATAACGTGCTCCATTTTCAGCGGATAATTATCCTTCAATGAGAATTTACTAAAATTTCTGAAATCCACACACATGCAAATTTCCCCACTTTTCTTCCTTACTGGCACCAAGTTCGTTACCTAATTGGAAAATCTGAGTGGAATGATAATTTTTGCAGCCAGTAGCCTCTTTACTTATTTCTCAATCAGTGGCAGTAGCTTAAGATTGATCATTCTTAGATTTTTTTAAATGGTTTTTCATCCTCCTTAAGTGGTATAGTATGTTGGATGATGGACTGATCATAAATCTTCAAATATTCATACCTCCAAGTGAATATATCAACAAATTCCTTCAATAATTTTGCATACTGTGTTTTCTACTCTTTTTACGAAGTGTTGGAAATTTTGACTACTTTTGGGTCACTTTCGGTCCTCAAATTATAATCCTCCATTTCACCATCACTTGGCAGAATTCTTAGCTTTACTGCTACATCATTAGAACCAAACAATATTTCTAAATGTACCAAGCCTTTAGGAATCAAATTATTACGTAGCTGAATAATTTCTTGTCCTGCTATAGCACTCAAAAAAATTATTGTTTCAGAATTTTTATCTATAGTTTCATCTTCATACTTTTCTATTAGGGTGCTGAGAAATTCATTTGTTATTTCCAGAAATATTTTGATCTATTGATCGTCTTCAAACACATGCGAGTGCTTTATATTATCGGGAATTGAAGTCCAATGTCTCACATTTATCTCATACTTTTCATTCGGATAAATCGAAATTATGAATGTACTACCAGTTGTTGCCAAGGAATCTACAATTCCATTCTCCTCTCTTAATACCAGTGAGATCTCATGTTCAGAAAAGAAGTTAGAAAATAAATCCAAAATTTCATTTATGTAGACTCTCATTCTTGGATGTTTAGTTTGATAGGTACCTTTGACTTGGTTCACAATCATCTCCGTCCCCAAAATGTGAATTTTTTGCGCCTTTTTCTCTCTTAACAAATTTAACCCAATGATGAGAGCTTCATACTCTGCTACATTATTTGTACGAAAAAATGAAGCTTAAATGAATGTAATTGACTTGTACAATCTGGTGGAACAATCCACACTTCTGCTATAGAACCTTTCTCACACGTGGATCCATTAAAATTTAATTTCCAGGCCACATCTAAAAAATTTTGAACTTGTTCTTGTTGAATATCAGTTTCATTTGTTGTTGATGTTTCCCCCTCAAAACAGCAATTGTTGAAAAATATTTCTGACCCTAGCTTTGTGTCTATTGCATACATTGGTGATCATTCGACTGGGTTATGTTTCTCACCATATAGGTTATTTGAACCTCTTGGTGTAATATTTAGATTTCACCAAGCAATGGTATAGAAGCATAAGTCGTGTCCAACTATAAAGTACCTCCCAATCTTGTTGCCCAAGATCGAGATAACAACATCCAAATCTAGCAAGGATGTCTGCTACTACTATATCCATTAAGACACTTTTAGCGGGAATCTGAGCTAAGGTGACAACTAAATCCTTAATCATCCCTAAGAATTTTACCTTTCTGAAATGAAAGGAGAACAAATCTTTGTAGGGTCTAGTAATTTGGAGTCCTAGATGGTCCATGACTGACTTAGGCATTGATCCAAAATGGATTCAGCATAGCCTCCAGATCAAAAGTATTCAAATACAGGTGAAAATGGAATAATGTTGAAGTGCTCGTGAATACGAATTCAACGGTGCAAACAGCATGCAAATCCAAGTTCGAATAAGGAAAATAAATCCAATTAAAGATTTAGGCCAAAAAGTCAATGCCTACGTCAATAGAACAGGTGGCAACCCGAGAAAGAGTCACAGGTTCTTGATGATGTCAGCGCAGAAGATGATGTGGCAGTCTACGATTGGTTCATACCACAAGCGATGGAGATCAGCGATCAAGAGCGGAGATCGTCCAATCAAAGGAGATCGACACATATCGCGTTGAAACGTGCAGGCAGGTTATCCTAGAAAAAGGACGTGATAAATTTATGAAAAGAAGCTAAACTCTTTCAGTTCCGACAGGATAGTGGTAAATGGTTTATCGCATTCCTTCAAGGCAAGAAGCGGTTTTCGACCAAGAGCACGTGATTCCACTCAGTGCTCGACATGTAGCCTCCCAAAATCCACTTTCTCATGTGCCTTCGGAGAATTAGTAAACGTGCTAGTTAGAGCGCAAGACCGCACGACAACTGTCAAATCCCACAGGACAGATCAATGGTGCGGCACGTCCAGATCAGTTGATGAGCAAGACGCGATAGCTATCAAATGGCATATTCTTGAGATCAGTGCCAGGGAAAGGCCGAACAGTCGGGGTCCACCCCGCGCCTGCCGATCCTTTCGTTTAGATTCATTTTCTATTATAAATGTATTGTTCCACGTTTATTGCAATTTGTAACTGTACATGTTATATAAACACCATAACACAGAAAAGCTGAGGGGGGAGTGTATTGTGAACCGTTCCAGGGCGTCTAGAGGTCAGAGTGACCAAGTACGGTTGAGTGTATAGTCATTTCAACTCAAGGATTCAAGCTGAACACAACGGTGAGATCCATTTTCATGGTTGAGACTCTATTTTTGAGAACACACCTCTAATAATTATTTGAATACATAATAAAGAGGTCAGCACTGGAAGCTAAAGGACCAGGAGACATAGCCAGGAAGTCTAGTGAACTCCTTTATCAATTTTGGTTGTGTTGATATGTTTGATTGTGTTTTATAAATTTTTTAAGTGTTTATGTTATTTGCAATCTTATCGATCCATTGCACTAAGTAACATAGGCAACTTCACACATAGTCTATAATACCTTTTTCAATTTTTGAATTAGGCATGAGGTTATGTGAAGGTCCAGAGTCTAACATAGCGTTGTGAAGAATCATATCTTGCACATTTAGACTTACATAAAATGGGGGCACATCATCATTCGCAATTGTGACGTGTGGGCCAAACACAAATTTGGGAGCATCATCATCTAGATTCAAATAATCTTGTGAAATTATGTTGACTTGATCAATTTCTAAATTTTTAATCATAATAGACATTATTTTCCTATATTGCTCATTTCTTAAAAGTTTAGAAAAAGGAATGGACACTTTCAACTTACTAATTTCAGACTGCAGATTAAAAGTTGGCTGTAATTTTTTTGCATCTTTGGTCTTCTTTCTTGCTTCTTTCGGATTGTCCTTCTTTGGCTCCTCTGACTTCTTCAGTATTTCTTTTCTAAGTTCAGCTTGTTGTTCAGTTATTGTCTTTTGCGGCAGAGCTTTGTTAGGAACATTCTATTTTCTGAGGTTGTATTGTATTTGAAAATCTGCCACAACATTATTGTACCCCTGCTGATAAACAACTGAATCATAGAGATGAACATTGTCCTTTTCTCCTGAGCATCCAGCAGAAATGTCATGTTCTTCTTTGGTGGCAAAGACTTGGGTTTCCTTTTCATTGAAGCACCCAATTTGATTATCTTCTTCATCAATAGTATCATCAACAACAAATGATTTTGGAAAAGGAGGTTGAACAACGATTTGTTGTTCTTCAAGATTTTTCTGCTCTCTACGACGATTTTGAGCACCCTAGGGTCTCCTGAAATTCGAATTTCGGACTTGAGGTTGATTCTCACCTCGAGGAGGAGTCATCTTGTCCACCAGTTTCTCCATAGTTTTGAGCATCACATCAAATTTCAAGTCAAGATATGAGGATGACTCTTCTTTGAAATCTACTCTTCTTTCATCCTTCATTTTTTCCTTTTTTGCCAATAAATTGGCCTCCACTCCAATTGCATTACTCTGCATGTGCTCCAAAGGAGCAGGATTTCTTTCACAGAGCTGATAAGCCAACTCAGCATCAAAGTAGTCAGGATAATGTAATAAAGCCAAACTAGGAGGGGGTTTGATTTCAACTGGAATAGAATTATAAGTCTTATTAAATCTGACTGTGAATTCTTATACAGATTCTCCTGGGTTTCTTTTGAGTGCATTATACTCGGCTAAAATCTGCAATGGGTTTTTCTTCACTTCCAATCTGGTGAGAAGTAACTGTTCAAACTACTGGAAATTATTAATACTAGTTGCAAATAAATATATGAACCATTTCTTTACTTCACCTAATAGACTTTGTGAAAAAAGTCTGAGTTTGATGTCCTCGTGATCAACTTCTTCTAGATCTATGAAATCATTGAGTTTGTCTACATGTTGCTGAGCTTTATAACACCTAGTACCGTCAAATTGAATAAGACGTTGTCCATAATTCTGTGGGAGGTCATGGATCTGACCCCCAAGATCCAAAGGTGCATATCGAGCGGCCATATGCCTACGATGTGAAATTATACTAACAGCAGGAGTAAGGACAATAGAAGTTACATGTACTAAGATTGATGGAATAGGCTTTTGAAAACCTCCAGATGATAGTTGAGTAGTTGGGGTAAAAAAAGACGGAATGAAATAAGGATAAGTCAGAGATTTAACAGTGACTTCTTGAAGTTCCTAGACTTTTTTTTCCAATTTCTAAAAGTGAGCCCAAATCTCAAAATCTTGGGGTAAAAGCTCTAGTTCCGGGATAGAGGGCCAAGGGGTAAAGGTCTTAAGATCTGTTGGATCTAGAATAGTCTCTGACAAATTAGTCTCAGGCTTAGATCTGAGTAAGTTTTTTTCAAATTTGACATCTAGCACTAAGTCTTCAAAATTTTCAAGCCTTGCAGGTAAAGATAAATATCTTTCTAAATCAATTGTACATGTTTCCTTGGGAGGCTTTTTCCTGAACAACTTTTCTGGGCTTGAAAAAATCTAAGGTGGACTTGGATCCGGGTTCCTCCGAGTGTGAATGCCTGTATGAACTAGAACTTCATCAACAAGAACCCTTCAAATCATGGTGTGTAGTTTCCAAAGCAAACATCTTGTAGCCAAACTCATATACAAATATTTGTTTGCCCTCAGAAATATGATCTTCAACAATAAAATCGTTAGGGGAAAAATATGCTTCTCGTTCCCTGGCAACGGCGCCAAAATGTTATCACTTAAACAAAACCCTGGCTGTGGGAAAAACCCTAAGGTAACCTCAAAACCTCTTTCATGTTGAAATATGGCCCTTCAACCCAGAGAGGGATCTCACTGTAAAACTCAACTACCTATGGTTACTGTAGTAGAACGTTTTCTGCAATTGAGTTCAGATGGCCGGATTTAGATCTAGGGATGAAATTGCTTGGGTGGTTTCAAAACATGCTATTAGGCATGGAGTCTAGTTCTGAAACAAATGAAATTACAGATTCAATGAGTAAGTTGTAAAAAGCATGAAAGCAAGTTGTAAAAAGCATGAAAGCAACAAGTCCATTGATTGTTCAAGAAATTGGAAGAAAGAGGAATAGGAAGGAAATAAAGTTTATAAATGACTCGAAGAACAAATACTAATGGATCATAATACAAGGGAGTAGCATAAATGAAATCCAATCTTAGAAACTAACATTCTCAGACATGAAAGAGAATATTGATAACAAACAAGTACTGATAGAGAGATGCAACACATGAGTTTCTACAAACTTCTCATTAAAAATTGTAAATATATTCAAGATTTCTCAAATATATCAGATTACAAATATGTTTGCACAATAGTAGTCACAAAAATAATTATAATAATCTAAGATATCTAAAATATCTTTCAAGTTCATGCATGTAAAATATAAAACTTAAAATATTTTTTTTTTCCTCAAATAACTACAGGAAAATATGTTGATGTTTAGGTAAGGTAAAATATCTTGTTGAACTGCATCCCTTGTAAATAGATCAAGTCCCTAAATGGTAACTCGACACCCAAGCTGGAAAAACAGGTCCCTCTACAAATCAGGTCCAAAACTCCTCCAAAACTGCTTTTCTATTCATCTTGCTTTTCTTCGGCTCTACTGGAAAAGGACGTTGATACTATAGATGTCAATTTTATTGTTTTTATGTTTGCAACTTTTGTTGATAGGCTAACTGTCATCATTTTCGTTTTCACATGTTTTCAAAATTGCTAATAACCATGAGGTCAGCATTTCCTCCTATTTGAATATTGTTGACAATGGAGATGTCAATGCTCCTTGTTCACTCCAAAATTGAAGACAGACAGACTGTCGACCTTTCTACTGTATCGTTTTTCCATCAACTGACACGCATAGTTTGACCCCAAAATAGATGACAGGCAGACTGTCGGCCTTATCAAAAATGTTGACAACAAGAATGTCAATTCTCCCGAATATTATAATGTATGCAAAAATCTATAAGGTTGAATGTCAGCGATAAAGTGAAAACTTTGTTTCATAATATAGATAGGAAAAAAATATAAGTTTAATACCCAACCATCCTAACTAAGGGTACTAGTAGCCTTGAGCAATACATATACCTTCTCTAGTCTCTGCTTTTTACTCTGCCTTGTCTCCATGGGTCCCTTTTTCACAGTTTCTCTGCTTTGGCTCTTCCTAGAACCTATAACCTTCTTCTTCCTATTAATAATAAGGTCCTTCAATGGCATGTTGTCCACGTCAATCAACTCCTTAGCTAACTATGGGTTATTTCTGAGGTTGATCTTATATCTAACTGGTTAGTTGGCCTGGTATGTCTATTTCCACGCTTAGATACCTTAGGAAGTGGCTCCTCCTCTTTCCCTTCCACCTTTGGTTCTTTTCCCTTAGGGTCCTTTGTTTTAGTTGTGTCTGCAGGGGAAGTTTTGGAGGGTGGGGTTGCAGCATGGGAAGAATCAACATCAACTGGTGGGTTCACAACGGTTACAAGTTCTGGTTTATGAAGTTGGGCACTTTTCCTTTAGTAAACCTTATGGATTTTTGGACCATATGAGGTAGATGGAACTCCTAGGTTTTCTTGGTTGGGATGGGGTTAAATAGGAGCTTGACCTTTTTATTTCTTCCCCTTTTTGGCAGTCTATGGTCTACCTCTTCTTCTCTTAATGGGCTCAGGTTTAAAACCTCCCCATAAAATGAAATGACTCCAAGTTCTTCCTATCTTGGGAAGATGGTTCTCTATTATCAATTTAACCTGGGCTTTGTGGTATATAAAATTAGAGGAAGGATTAGTATGGGCCCTGAACCTACCTGCCATATGTTTAATGCTCTCTAACAGATAAACACATGGATTGATTCTAATCTGACCAGCAAGATGAGAAAAAAAAAAAGTAAAAATGGTAAAGGTTCACTCGATTATACTGACCTTCACATGAAAAATATTGCTGATAGAGGCATAGGAGGATGTTCCATTGATCCAGCATCCACTCCTTTCGAACTCCAACCCTCCAATTATTCCCTCTGAATTCTTCTTTGAAGAAGAAGGGGACATTAATCCCTGCCAAAATGTGACTGTGAAATTTTTTCTCACCATCCGCTAGTAAGTTCGTGGCCTCAGCAATGGTTTGCTCTTTGACTGTGAACGACAAACTTCCCACCTCCACACGGTTCCCATCGAACCCCTGTGAAAAATATTGAGCCACAAGGTCTTGGTAGTCAGAACAACGGTGGAAGAATTCACTCCATCCTGCCTGCATAAACAACTGGAGAATCTCGGGGTAAATATCTAGCAAATCGGCGCCTTGGGCTCAGATCGGTTCAATTTACCACCTCTCCCCATTTGTTGCGTGGTATTCCCGGATTCAATGTTGAAACTCTATAAACAAAATCACTCCCAATGCCAAGTGTAAAGGCTCCTGAACTAATATCAACCAACTGCTTACAGGACAAGTCGAGGTAACTTATCATACAGTTGAGGTAAAACATGTGACAAGTGAATAATCATGCCATTCTATGTTATTATTACGAATAAAATTTATATCATATGATAGATTTAGGTAAATGACCTTTCACTAATTACAATGGATAAAAAATGATTAACCCAGTACTTTAACCTTTCGAAAACGATGACACTGACGTGGTCAACACAGTCATCATTTTTTAAATTTGAAAATTGGTTTTGGCGTTGACAATTGACCTATCATTCAAAATGAAAAATGATGCTACCCTGTTGTCAGCGAATTCCTTCGCAAGACCATATCGGATTTCCAAAAATTTGTATAGCCCTCCTGTCATACACTTTCCCTATTTCTTACAATTTAAATGTTGACACTACAACTGTCAGCATTCTCTAAAAAAATAAAAAACGAAGTTTATTGTGATAATAGTTAGAATTGGAGGATATGAAACCTCATAGGCAGGATTATAAGGAGACTTGGGAGCTCCTATACATTCTAATTTTAGAGTCCATTTTTCAAGAGTTTATGCAATAAAGGCGCATGAAAAATGAGGGTGATACATGAAATAAATAAGCCAATGTAGCGACCTTAGAACTTCATCAATACAATGTTTTCTTCCCTTATGCTTAGTCATCATGCAAAATAATGAAACCTCAAAATTCCATTGTTCATAGGACGGGTTCTCTATCACTGCTGAGATGAACAGGGATTTGGATACCTACAAATCAACAGTACCTTCAATGTTCAAACACATGTAGGTGTTTACATAAGCTACTATAGGATCTATCCATCCAATCTTGCATAGGACTAAAATAATTATTGCCCATTAACTCGAAAAATTGTCCTTTGCTACCACGTGGGAGAACATAATGTTGTTATGTTCTGTCCCTCATGAAATATTCTCTCCACAAGATGATATAGCGATGTTGTTTTGGTAGGTATGTATTAGGGAATGTGAGTGACAAACACATATCAACCAATGGGGGATTCGATCCTGCTTTCTTAGGCACATGATTTCTTTTGAAAATTTTCATCCACACCTCTGTCAATCCATGTTGTGCCATTAGCTATTGCATTAATCATATAACATCCAGTGGAAAATTTCCAACCTAATGGTTGTTGAGACTGTATTCGTTGTTTTTGCAGAGCTAGAAGCTTCTTGAAATAATTTGTCATGAATAACATCTTTCCCAAGTAACACCTACATACCAAGGCTATTGCTTCTGGTAGATAGTTATGTCCTTGTCTTCAAGAATTTAGAACCAATTTCCTTCATGTTGAAGACATTACTCCAATCTAAGTCTATCATAAGCACACAGATTTCACTAGCCAAGATCATGAAAAGGGCATCCAATATGTCAATAGTGGATATTTGAAACATCCACATTGTGATTTCACCAGGATACTAATATTGTTTTGACCTGTATGAAAAATAAATTCCTTGAATGCCACAAAATTGGTAGCACCTACCTCTTGCAATCATCAAGACAAAAATTCAACATGGAATCGAATCCTATGATATTTTCCATACATTCTCAAGATTAAGGTTGAGAAAATACTTAATTATTAGTGAAATTTCAAATTTTGATCCCGCAGATCCAGAGAAACGCTCATAAACACATGCTAGTATCACTTGTAGTGGTTTTATATTAAACGCAACTTCTTGGTCTATAGTGTCACCATTTTTATCCTTTATAGACGCAAAGACAAACAACCATTTCAATGTTCTCTTCAAAGGTTGTTATGCCTCCAATAGATTGTTAGTTTCAATTGAGCAATGTCTCCTATGCATATGTGGAAGTCACATTGCTTGCAAAAGGAGGTGGACCAGAATGCATTAGTTACAAGCTTGGCATGAACCCTATATTGCTTCCTAGAGGCCAAGAGTAATATGGATAAAGTATATCTTAAAGGATGTATATAATCATTCTAAAAGTTTGTTATACTATTCTACCTTGTTCTACTATATTGAATGTCATAAAATTTTTGTATTTAACTGTCAAGGCTAATTATTATTGTTTACATATGTGTGTCCTTTATTAATAAAATTTTATTGAGAATTTGAACTCCAATTTTTGTGGTTGCATAATCATTGAAAATGGGTACCATAATCCATGCATATTGTGGTAGAGGAATTCCATTGATGTGAAATACCAACAATAGATGAAAAAATAGCAAGAAATGAATGACTTCAATACAATGTGTCTTTTAGCTGTGAAGAGAAATCATTGACGTATTTTTTTGGCAATCATTTATTTGGTATAATTGTACTGCAAATGGGAGTCTCTTATTGATATAATATAGTGGTTGGACAATGCCTACAAGCTCCCCTGTTACTGAGGATTATATTCTTTAGAAACTGGTAAAAAGGGTCTATGAGATGAACTCTTCAGTTGTTACCATTGTCATGCAACCCTGAGGTAAGCATGTCGCCACTCCACCCACTAGTTGTTTTCATTCTTTAGGTGGAATGCCTTTATAAAGAAAAAAAATCATCCATATTATGATTGGAGAATACTATGATGGTGCCTTCCCTGAAGGAAAACTTATAGATCAAGGTGTTTTTAAAGATATCTTGGCTCCATTCACCCTCCACTCTATTCCATGTGATGGTTTGGTGGTCCAATCCACCAAGTTATAATTAATGAGGGGCTCAATTGTTGTAACTCACTAATCAACTTGCATGAATGCTTCAAACAACACCCCAATCTCTAGCACTTTACAATCCTATAGTTTACTTTCCCAAACATACAAACTAGGAAAAGGCAATCCTCTAAGCACACTAGTAACTACTCGATGGCCAGCATCAAACTCCACATGCAGGTTGCAACCACATGGTTAGAGATGGCAGATTGTTGGATACTCCGAATAGGAGAGGTGATGGATACAGGTACTATTCTAGTTCTGGTTTTGATATACATCATGATCGTCATCGTTATCATATTTATAGGAGGAGTGATAGGGAATTCTTTCCAGATAAGTTTAAGAAAGTAAATCCACATACTTTTGTGGAAATGTGAAGAAGTTGGAAGATGCAAAGGTTTGGATACTTGGGATGAAGAATTTCTTTGAGTTTCATGAGTAAATAGATAATATGAAGGACAAAATAGTTATCTTTAGCCTGAGAGGTAAAGAAAACATATGGTGGGAAGATGTGAAGTGGGTTAGAGACATCAAGAAAGATGATTAGATTTGGCACGAGTTCCAGAGGCTTTTCAGGAGGAAGTACTTGTCAGAAAGGTACTACGACAGTAAAGCCAAAGAATTCTACGAGCTAAATATGAGATCAATGACTGATGAAGAGTACATGACTAAGTTCCTAGAGCTATTGAGGTGTGTCCCGTATCTTAAACATGAGAAGGATAAATTTCAGCGATTTTTAAGTGGATTACCATTAGCATTTAGAGATCGGATTGAGTATGATGAGCCTAGGTCACTTGAGGAAGTTATTGGGAAATTGAAGAATTTCTATGAACAATCAAAGTGTAATAAATCATCTCAACAAGGATGGAAAGGGAAAGACAAAGGTAAAGGTAAATGGTAGCTGAAAAGAGAAAGGCCTCTGAATATAGATGAGAAAGAAAATGTGGCACCACAAAAGAGATTTAATGCAGCTAGACAGGGACTTGAGTCACCATAGGAGCATAGAGGTGAGGGTTATGGTCGGTTGGAGTGTTGGACATGTGGTAAGGAGCACCTTAAGAGAGATTGTCCACAAAATCAGGGTGGTAGGCCTCAAATATATAGTGTGCAAGAGGCACAAACTATTGGGGATGTTGGTCAGAGCGTTCCTTGCATTTATGCAGCTTTGGATAACAAGCAAGCAGACCATCATGCATCTATCATTGATATGGACAATAAGCTTTTTGATTAAGTTATTTCTATTTTGATTGACCCTGGATCTAATTATGGCTATGTTAATCCTGACTTAGTGGATAAGTGTGGTTTGTATAAAGAAGTGCATGAAGAATCTTTGTTAGTGCAGTTGGCTATAGGTACAAAGAAGTGAGTTCATCGTTCGGTAAGAGCTTGTGCATTTGATTTGAATGTTATGCCTACCACAACACATTTTAATGTATTACCATTGGGATCATACAATATGTTTTTGGGTATGGATTGGTTGTACCTTCATAGAACCAAGGTGGATTGTTATGACAAATCCATTGAGTGTGTCGATGACAGTGGGGAACCAAGAGTCTTATAGGGAAAGAAGAAAGCCACATCAGTTAGGATGGTGACAGCTACGCAGGCAAAGCATAGTCACATAAAAGGGTGTGTGTTATTTATTGTACATATTTCTAGTGACAAAGGTAACGAAGTTGAGGATGCAGATGTTTTGAGCAGGTACCCAGTTTTACAATAGTTTCAAGATCTATTTCTCGAAGAGATTTCAGAGTTGCCACCTCAAAGGGAAGTATACTTTTCTATTGAGTTAGTGTTATGGGGAATCTCTAGCATCAAAAGCATTTTACAGGATGAGAAAACCTGAGTTGGTAGAGTTGAAGCTGCAGTTGAAGGAAATGTTGGACAAGGGATACATTAGAACAAGTGTATCACCTTGGGGTGCACCAGTATTGTTTGTGAAGAAGAAGGATGGTACTCTCGGATTATGCATTGACTATAGGTAGTTGAACAAAGTGAATATGAAGAATAGGTATTTATTTCCTAGGAGATTGTGCACATGATGTCAAGTATATGGAGATTGTGCACAAGTTGCAGTAGAGTACAAGTACAGGTGCAAGTGCACAAGATATGGACTATTGTCTTACACCATATGTATTGGTTAGGTTTAGAGACAGGATATATGTGCCAGACAATAGTGAGCTCAAGAAGGTGACCTTGAGGAAGTTTCATGTGAAACCATATTTAGGTCACCCAGGTTATCAGCAGACATTGACCGCAGTGAAAAAAATTTATTATTGGTTGAATCTAAAGAAGTATGTAGCAAAGTTTGTGGCTAGGTGTTTCGATTGTTAGCGTGTGAGGGAAGAGTGTAAGAATCCAGGTGCACTACTACGGCCGATTACGATTCCAGAATGGAAATGGGAGGTCATTTCCATGGACTTTATCATAGGTTTGTTGAGGACAGTGAGACAACACGATTCCATCATGGTTGTTGTGGACAGGTTGACAAAGTTTGTGAACTTCATTCCAGTGAATTTTGCATTCTCAGCTAGCGATGTAGCACAATTATTCATTAGAAATGTGGTCAGATTGCATGGATTTCCAAATAATATTGTGCTAGAGAGGGATGTAAAGTTCACTTCCAAGTTTTGGGAGGAGTTGTTTGTAGGTTTGGGCACAGAGTTGGCCTTCAATGCATCTTCTCATCCGCAGACAGATGGAAAGACAGAGAGGGTCAACAAGATATTGGAGGACATGTTGAGGATGTACGTGATGCATTAGCAGTGAATGTGGGAAGAGTATCTTACATTGGTAGAGTTCGCTTACAACAATGGGTATTAGGAATATTTGAGGATGAGTTTGTTTGAAGCATTGTATGGGCGGAGTTGCAATACTCCCATCAATTGGAATGATCCAATTAACAGGGTGTTGATTGGACCAAACATGTTGGTGGACGTGGAATAGGAAATGCATCTTATAAAGAAGAATATAAAGGCAGCACGGGATAGGCAAAAGAGCTATGTAGATCGGAACAGGTTGTTCAACGAGTTCCAGGTTGGGGAATAGTTGTACTTTGGCATCAAACTGAAGAAGATCTCCTTACGGATTGGATCATGTGCCAAGTTGGAACCACAGTTTTGTGGATCGTTCAGTATTACTGAGAGGATTGGACCAGTAGCCTATCGACTTGCATTGCCTTCGACAGTGAAAGTCCATGATTTTTTCCATGTGTGATTGCTTAAGAAGTATGTTAAAGGTGTTGATCATGTGATCGAGTGGTTTGTATTGTAGGTGGAACCAGATGGAGAATTCTAGTTGGAGGCTCAGTGTATATTACAGAAAAAGGAGCTCATGCTCCAGAACTGAGAAATCAACCAGGTTAAAGTGCAATGGAAGAACTTTGGGCTCGATGAAGCTACATGGGAGATGGTGGATCAGATGCAGACTATGTATCCTTCATTGTTTTCCAGTTGAGGCAAAATAGTTTTGGTATGGTATTTTGGTATATGTTTTGGCATATGTTTTGTTATGATGTTTTGATATATGTACATATGTATATGGATGTATATACCGCCATGAGAAATGTTATAAAGCTCCATGGGAAGTATGTTTGTTTTTCGGCGGTTTTTCTTAGGTATAGTTTGGTTGAACACTAAGGACGGTGTCCCCCTAGGGGGAGGGTTCTATAACAAGCCTGGTGAAAATTCCATGTAATAAATGGTAATAAAGGATAAATAATAACCACTGTTGATGGGACACTTATTCCAAGTTGAATGTTGGGCAAGACATCCTAGTGTGGGTGCTCATTTGGTTTATTATGGCTAAGGAAATTGGAAAAGGCAGTGGCTAAGGCTTTCGAAACACAAAATGGCATTTTTGGCACATTTATTTATGAAAATAATGGAAATTAGGAGAAAAGGAAGGTCAAAGGTCAAAGATTGCATGTGAGGAGGAAAATGAAGGAAAATAATGGAAAATGAAGAAAATAGAGGCCTAATTGATAAAAAGGCTTTTGAGGATCAATTTGTAACCTTTTTTCAGTTCAGTGTTGGAGCTCTCTCGTTATTCTCTGTCTCACTCTTGGACACTTAGAGTTTTCTTGGAGAATTTTGGCATTGGATCAAGAAAGGAAAGGAAGCCAAGAGGAAGGAAGGAGCAAGCAAGGAAGAGAAGGATCAAGCAACTATAACAGTATTCTTTGCAGGTATCGATTTACATGTGTATTTTCCTTACTAGATTTGGCATGCATGGTATTACATGTGGTTCTTTTGTTGTTATGGCATGGGTTTTTCTAGGTGTGACATTATTTTCAGCCTAGCTTTGCCAATTTTGGATAACCATGGTGTGATGAGTTTCTCATGTTTTGGTTAAGCTCGATTTCCAGATGGATTCAAAACTGAGTGAGGTGGATCTCTGAATGATAGAGAACATGACCTAGTGGTCCCTGAACCAAACTATGGATCACAGTAAATCCAGTAGCCTTGTAACCCCTGAGCCAGATAGTTGGGTGTGGTAAATCCAGGATTATGTTGCCTCAATGGGCCTAGGAAACATTGTCAGTGAATGGCAGGATATACGAAAAAGCCAAGAGGCGAATTTCCCTTCATTGGGCCTAATAATTCTGGGTTGGGATATGCAGTAAATCCTGGAGAGTGGGTCTCGTTTTAGGGCCTAATGATCTGATGTGGATTGCGATAAATCCTGAAAGACTAGGAGATAGGAAAATTCCTCACAGTGTAGGTGGAGAAATCCTATGGCATCCATGCTTGTTTGGCCTAGTGATCATTAGAGATCATGGTAAAGCCTGTTACTATATGTTTATTGTGTTGGCCTAGTGATCCGAGATGGGTTGTGGTAAAGCCCAGTTTTTATTGATGAGAGTGAGGTGGTTTAGCCTCGGGATGCCCTAGTTGGCTCTTTTGGTTTGAGTCCCACATTCATGTTAGGAATATGGCACAGGGGTGAGTGGATGAAGAGATATTTTCCTCAACCATTCTATGGTTGGGTGGAATGTGGTAGTCCTATCCCAAGTTTGGATTTTTCATCATCAATATGAGTGGCTATGTATGGCTCTCATCATGTTTTTACTTGTAAATGAATGAACAATGTGTATATGACCTAATAGATGATAATACAACAATTGATATAAGGTAATAATGCTTCATAGCGATTCTTAGATAAGTATGATATCCCTATGCTTAAATATGTTGTTTACACTTGTAGATTACATATTCGTGATATGTTTAACGAAATGTTTGTCATGGCTAGCAGGGGTCCGGTTAAGGGCTTGTTCAAGTATTTACATTTGCATCATTGTTTCGTTGTTATCTTTCTATTCTGAAGGTGTCATTCAATTTTGGGCAGTGACCTGGGCTCTGAGCTTGAAAAAGTGTCTCAAGTCCCGTGGACGTTGGCACAACACTCGGAAAAATAGTCCCTTGATGTTGGCATACCTTGGCATGAGATCATCCATAACCTCTTGGACGATGTCAGGTCCATATCATGGGAGAATCCAAGGGTAAAGTGGTCTAAAACCTCATTGGGACCCAGGGGCTAGCTACCTTAATGGTTGGGATGGTTCCTGGGAGTCCTGTAGTTGATGTGGAAGGTTTGTATGTTGTGTTTCCATTAATTACACTTCCTTAAGGTCGCATAGGAGGTTGAATCTAATGATAGTAGCCTCTTATCACATGTTTACCCTGGTTGGTTGGCTACTTGGGTACATGTGGGAGGAGGGTGTTATAGCAGGAGTCCGAAGGAAGTCCATTGTGGAGAGGAATCTTTCATTGTGCGTGCTTTTGCACTCTGAACTCAAGGATTTGCTAATTAATTGATTAAAGGTTGTGCTCTCATAATGAAAGATGTACTTTCATGTAACAGGCATATGTGAAATATCATTAGATTATGAATTAATATTATAAAGTTCCTTTTTCACCTTACGTATTTTCGCACATATCACGTATAGCTAAATCTGTAAAAGTTTTAAATTGAGAATAGTTTAAGATTAATTTTCCCTCTGCACCCCCTATTGTCCTGCACAATCCCTGTCCTCTCCACTGTAAAGATTTGCACAAGGAATGCTTGGTACAAGGAAACAAAATAGTAGTAATTTGAAATTACGCATATCATGTTCGATTTTCTTGATTGTTTGGTAGTTGGAATTAATGGAATTAATAGTAAGTGTGGCAAAGGTTGATGTTTATGGAGCACAAAATTCTCTAGATAAGCATGTTAAGCCTTGTTTATGGTTATTTTTGTGAAACTAGGCATGTGTCAAACTATGGAGGAAGTCTATTGTGTAGAGGAAGCTTTCATTGCGGGGACCCTCGCACTCCACACCAAAGCCTTTGCTATATAATTGATTAAAGGTTGTGCTCTCATTATGAACATTGTAATTTTATGTAATAGGCAAATGTAAAATATCATTAGGTTAGAAATTAAAGTTATAAAGTTCATTCTGCACCTTTGTTTTCTCACACATATCGTGCATAGGTAAATCTGTAAAAGTTTCAAAGGGAAAATAGTTGAAGATTAGTTTTCCCTCTGCACCCTCATTGTCCCGAAAAATCCCCATCCTCCACATAGTGAAATCTTCGCACAAGGAAACATAATAGTACTAGTTCGAAATTTGTTCATAGTTAAATCCATTACGCATCAACAATGTGTGGAGTTTCCACTATTGCCTTACTTTTCATGGAAATCATGAACCTTTATCTACTATAAAAGTAAAAAATGCAAAGGTATATGCAAATTATTGCTAGAAATTTTACTTGGAGTGACAATATAGTAATACTTGGGAATTTGGAATTAGATGAGTGAATCAGCCTAAGGACAGTACATAACACACTAGAGCGAGTTTGCAAGCATAGAGTCAGTGATTAGAGCCATAATTTGTGAATTTTATTAGCGAGTGTGCCACATTCAAGTTTATGGAGAGCGAATAAAACTTTGTACAAAAAAATCTCTTTGTGTAGGCGAAGCTTTGTTTGTGTTTATCTTTGTGTAATTGTGCATATGTACAGGGCTCTGCATGATGTCTATTGTGTGGAGGAAGTTTTCAAGCTTTCATTTTATGTACCTCCACTGTGCACGAAAGAATTTTCTAATTAATTGATTAAAGGTTGTGCTCTTATAATGAAAGTTGTCATAATAATGCGAAGAATGAAAGCAGAATCAAAATGTTTATTGTAGAAAACATGAAATATCATTAGATTAGAAAACGTGAAAATTTTATGTAATAGGAAAATGTGAAATATCATTAGACTATGAATTAAATTTATAGACTTTCTTTTGGCGGGATGAAAAATCTAAGATTAGATATCATTTTTTTTGGGGATTCAACTACGTTAAGTAATTCATTCATCCATGACCATTTCCATGAGAGGTAGTTGTAACTGACTAATTTGTCATGATTTTTGAATAGTCCACTTAGCACTCATTGCATCGGGTGATGCTCACAGGGGTGAAGAACTGGGATTGAAACAAGTGGAATGAATCACATATCATCAATCATCACTTCCAGGGCTTGCACCTAGTAACCAAGACTTCTAATATATCTAATATAATGCACTGTGAAAACCCCTCAATACTTAAAATGTAAGATTACTACATTACTAGGCTTTTTCCATTCCCACTTCGTTCTCTAAAACGATTTCTTCTAATTGGAACTAACCCCTTCTTTTAGGATAAACATCGCTTGGTTTATCATTGGAGTAGAATGATTAAACTTCCACATCAGTCAGCCTATCCATATTTCTCGTTATTCCATTCCATAGTAAGTAAGCTTCTTGGCAATAGAACACGGATTTTTCACTATCACCTTCAATTTTCTTGATTGTTTGGTAGTTGTGGATTGAGACAACATTAATGTTTAATACAAAGCCTTAAAATCAAAGAAAGTTAGATCAATGTTATGTTTATATTGTGTTGACGGTGTTGGATGATGCTAACATTGCAATGGGATCTCCCCGATGTGAAGTTCCAATTATACCTCACATTGTCTGGTGTAGGAGTCCCATCCAATCATACGGTCTAGCCACCATTGGAAAGGTTTTAAATATATGACTTGGTTACAATCAAACACAAGAGAATGTAACACTTCTCTGGGGCAGAAAGAATGTGAGCTTTGTAAGACACCTAATGTAAGGTATACGAGGGAGAATTCCATGGCTGGTGAGGGAAACAAGGGGGACCTAGGAAGATATAGAAAGACTTGTTGAATACCTATAGATTAGTCTATATAATAAACAACAATCATTAAAGAATACAACACTCATTTAATAATAGCAATATCTAAGCAACAGAGTAGTTCATTAACTTAGTATGTAATTAAAACATCATATACCATAAACATAAGCAAAATAGTCCAACTATATCTATGTTACATGTATGAAGAAGTGACAGCTCATCGAGTTTTTAATAAAACCATTCTAAGAGAAGGGAACTCAACTCGAATCTCCTTGTTGCCATTTGAAAGCTGTGAAACCTCCGCCTCCTCTCCTCTCCTTAACAGTCGAGCCCCCTAAAGGGTCCTCTCCTTAACAGTCGAGCCTGCTTACGCATCCTTATCAGTCGAGCCCCCTAAAGGGTCCTGAAAATGCTATAATAGGACCTTTAGGTGCTCGACCATAAGGACCTTTAGGTGCTCGACTGTTAAGGATGCGTAAGCAGGCTCGACCTTTTTTTACTTATTTGGGAGGCCAATAAGTAAATTGAACCTTTAGGTACTCGACCATAAGGACCTTTAGGTGCTCGACTGTTAAGGAGAGGGAGAGGAGAGGGAGAGGGAGAGGAGGGGAATCTTGGAAAAACCTCCGCCACCCCCCCACCCAATAAGTAAATTCAATCAATTTTTAGGGATATATATGGGAGCTAGAGGTCCACGATATAGGTCCACGATATGGAAGGGTGATTAAAAGTTCAAGATCCCAAGTACATTTTTACATAAACAAAACATTGTATCCAATAATGGAACATGAAGCCACAACTTGCTTCTTCAAAGAATGATCTATCTCCTATGTATTACAAGAAAAGCCAATGCAAGACCACTAGAATCCAAGCCCTCTCTTAAAGCCATTTGCTTGAGTTATGAGGAGTTATTTATAACAAGTAGCAATGACCCTTCAGCTTCCTCATGACTCTTTGACTTCTATGATTGTTCGTATTCTATACATGACTCATTACATTCCAATGTGTGGCTATTCACATTCCACATGTGTCCCTTGGACTTCATTACATATCATTATTACATAAGACAAATTACAAATGATATGATGACTATATAAGACAAAATTGATAATGGGACATGTCTCATAAAATTGATAAGTAGTTTGCTTTTACATGGAGCTCATTTGTAATGTAAGTGTGCCATGCTCTAAACTCTATTGAGATGTCTTTGACCCGAACTCGCAAGTCTCTAATGTAGCGCATATTTACCTCTAGTGCCTCCCAATATGTTCTTTAAGGTTGTTTGTACATTATTCCATAGCCATGAAATTTTCATATGAGCTTTGACTGGTGAAATGGTGTATTGTAGAATAATGTCTTTTGTTACCTCCAAACCTTCCTGTTCCATTGCCTGCTTGATCTGCTCGATGTATTGCCTAATCTCTGGGAAGCTGATCTCCCTACCTCTGATTGCTTCAGGTTTACCTATTGAAGGCATCCCATGCTTCTATGTAAGAGACTCAAAACCATTATGCAGACGATTATATGCAGCAATAGTACTAATTGACTATTCGCCAAGACGCATGTATTTTTTGTGGTGGAGTCTCAACTCAACTTATCCATCTTTGTGGCAATATTGTATTTCTTCTCTAAATGTTTCAAAGCATTTGGATAGTTGAAAACCCACTCCTGAAGATGATTGAATGCTCTATTTTCTACCTTCAGGAGTTTCACCACTTCCTGTGCCTTCTTCTGTATGCCAACAAGAGGAGACACCACTTGCTATAGAAGAATCATCTCATTGTATAATTGTGAAATGGTGTCCTTCATTGGCCCCAATTCTTCCTGCATGGGAGAATGCCATTCGGCAATGCTGAATATTTGTGATTAAAATTGTTGATTCTCTGCCACAAGAAGTTCTATATGTTGCTTCACTGCAACAATTTATCTTCTCATCCTGGTGTCCTCATTCAACAACTACTCAAAATTATCCTCTGTCGTTGTAGTGAATGCAACATTTTCCGCCATAATGGCTATAGGATAAATTCTGGTATTAGAGGCTATCACCTTCTATGTAGCAACTGAGACTGTATTTTTAGGATCCTTGGGGAAGTATTTATGCCTTTGTTGCATGATCCAATTCTTAAGTTGATCAAATGTTACACTACATACATCCATGACTCTGTCGATTGGTGGAGGTGTGATCCCAATTTCCTTGAATGGAAAATGACCACCTGTAAGGGGAGTTTCCTCTGGAGTGCCTAATTAATCATCCATGGGTTGGATGGTATCTTATTTCTCCTATGATTTTTCTTCAATCTCCTGAGTCAATTGATCTTCTTCCAATCTATGTGTTGCTTCCTCCTCCTAGGACTACCTCTGTTGTTCTTCTTTTATCTTTCTCCTTTCTTCTTCTTGTTCATGTTGCTTCTAGAACAACTCATCATGCTTTCTCTTCTCCTCTTCTTCTTTTTCTTCTCTCCTCTCTTACTCTACTTGAATAGATCATGTGTTTAAAGGATTGGCTTTCCATTTCTTATTTCTCTCGTATGTGAAGTCATACTTGATCCTTTTCTTAGGATCTACTTTCCTGACTTGACGTGTTATGTCCTCCTCCTTTATCTGCAATTTTTGAGCTAATGGATCGTGGGGTGAACTAGTCTTCGTCCCTAGATGTGCCTTCATGTTCGCATAGTAAAAGTTCTTTATATTTTCATGTTCTACTATGGACATTGATGAGTACCTCATATTGTGACTGATCCTTTCATAGTGTTTCCTGGCCATTCACCTGAGATACTATCCATGAACATATTTAGTGGTGAAGTATAGGCGATCTAGCTCCTGTATCTTTGTTTTTTTCGCCTTATGTCTCTTTAACTCATATAATTTAATCCTCAATGGAAAGATGGGCCAAGTGGTTTTCTTCCTCCTGTGAATAATTCCTAACAATCTCTTGTCCAATTGAGTTTCTACTTCTTGCATGACCACCTTGTTGGTCACATATCACGACATAGGATGAGGGGATATTTGACAAACAAAAAATCTGATGTATGTACCCTCAAGAGTTGCAAACCAGTCTATGGTATCTCTGAGTGACTCCTAGTCGGTCATACAAGGAGGATCGATCTCGAATAGCATCTAAAAGATCACTGCAAATAGGTGTTCAGCCAATTTTTCATATACACGTCTGAAGCTTAATTTTGATAACACTTTGTAGTGGAAGTAAATTGGGAACTTCTCCTTAGGGGTCCAGTTCCATTTAATTCTCGGGAATGCATACTGTGCACAAATCCCATCTAAGAGAAATGCATACAAGTAGAATTTTGGTGTTTGGTTCACCCTCAAAGATGTTATTCCTTTCCCCAATTAACGCTGCAACTCATATGACAATATATCCACCCAATTGAAATATATGTCATGTGTCACCACCATATTGAGCGTATATATCCAATTTTCATTTAACACCTCAACGTTCCTGTGCCCATAAAACCAACAATACATGGCTATCAAATACTGATATACATCTCTAAGAATATTTGTCAGATATACTGCAGATGGGCGATGGCGAAACCTAGCAAGCTCTTAACACCATGCTTTGATAATGTCACTTGTGTCAAGGTGTGTCAATCTCATGTAGAATTTTTCATTTGTATATTAAATGGACTTAAGCATCTTATAATATAATGTTTTCATATCTTCACCATAATAGGTGGTGAGTTGACTGCCACTCTCATTGCAAAGCACAAGGTGAGAGTCATCCATATGTGTAATGATCCACTCAATCACCTCTACACATGGCATGACCGGGAATCTACATCTGATCCTACGCATCTGGGACATCTTGATGTTGATGTACACATGCACATATTCAAGTCCTCAACAAACTTTTCCTGCATGAATGTGTTGTATACCTTGCTCCATGTGACCTGTGTAGTCTTATCAAGACAACATTGGGTGTATGCATGTATGGGAATGTTTGGCTTTGTAATTTCGAGAGGTTCATCAGTGCTTGCTTCTAAGAGTTCTTTGGAGGCCACTTTTCAAGGCGGTATGGCTCCAACAGATGATGACATGGTGACAATACTTGTAGCACAAACACCTGTTTGGCGAAACACACTCATAATGACAATATTATCTTAAAGAAACCTACTTATGTAGAAATACGTGTAAACCATGTACAAAGAGCCATCACATGTAACTGGATATTAAAATCTATGAACGACAACACAAAATAACTTACATGCATGAGAAAATGGGCATGCAAACTAGAAGGGCACATTTTCAAAGCACGAAGGAGTGTAAGGGGTCATTCAAGGCTTTGCAGTGCACTCATGCACTCAAGAAAGTGGGGAAAATCATCAAGGGCTCACTTGTGCACTCCGAAGGGTTGAGGGGGTGAGTTGTTGGGTCCTTGGGCCCTCATCAAGCACTCATGTGCTAAAGGATAAAGGGAGGTCGCATTGTCACACTCCTAAGGGACGAAGGAATGGGTCGGCCAGCGTTTAGGCATTCACAATATGCTCATGTGCTCAAAGGAAAGGAGGGTGCACTGTCGCACTCTGAATTGTCAAAGGAATATTCTTCGTGATGCGCTCATGCTCTCTGTTGACACCTAATCCTTGTGATTGGGTGAATTATTGTAAATAGATAAATAGGAAATATGAACAGTCATCGGAAGACGAACTAAACAATCTCTCCCTCATGTACATAATAAAGACCTACCTGATGGAATAATATTGTTATCACTTAGAACTATAGTTCATGTATATAAGGTTGTCCATAAGTTTCATATAAAGGTTTTAAGTCTTGTGAATAGGTTTATTGGTGTATGTCAATTTGAAATTTGAATTTCAAAAGGTATTGATGTGAATTCGTGTAAAGAAAAGATCATTAGATAGCCTCCATCATTGTTAGTTAAAGCCTGTCATGTCATTAGTACTTTGCGCAGTTTCGCAGCGCATGTTTGTTTGGTCCATTTAGCTGCGCAATGATGATTTTGTCTTTTCGCAGCGTACTGTCAGCAGCCATTTCGTAGCGCGTTTTGTTAAATTTGAACTGTCCGCGCTACGAAATCGGGGTTTCGGGGTGTTTGTAGCGTTTTCTCTTGCAATGTCAAATCCGAGAGAAGTGAGTCATAGGTCCGTTCATGATTGTCAGTTTACGTCCTCCCCATGTCATGATAAACCATCATTCCGCCATAAGGTCCAGAGTCATGCATTTGAGTGTTAGTTTAAGGGATTTTACAAGGAATGGTTATATCATAATGGGTTTTTCATAATATGTAAACATGTTTGCTGTATGAGAAGCCCAAGTTCTTATTTAAAGGGACCATTGCAAGCGAGCCTGCACTCCAAAGTCGAAGTTTGTTTTCGTGCTACAAGCTACCATTAGTTTCCTGTGTGAAAATATTCAAAGCAAGATGGAAAGGAGGGAACACCGATCCGGTAAGTGTGTGAGGACAGAGCCGGAGGGGTTAGATGTTACTCTCAGGGATGAAGGTGTAGCAAGAGCCTTTCGAAATGCTGGCTGCTGGCGGTTTTGCGAAAAATTGAAGGGAGGACATGCAGAGGTGACGAAGGCTTTCGCATTAAATTTCACTGGACTGAATTCGAAGGTGGCAATGTTAGAGTTTCCGGTGTCTCCTGAAGTTATTTCCACTGTCACTGAAATTCCGAGGGGTGGCCAAGAATGGTTCAAAAACTTCAAGTTCGACATGAGTCCCTGTAAAGAGTTTTTGAAGGAACCTTATGTAGATGAAGACCTCACCAAAGCGGTGCCAAGGAGTTATATAAAAGAGAATTATGCTACGCTCCTCACATGCATCCAGAAATACCTGACATGCGAGGGTAGGTACAATAAAGTTTACTCCTACCACTTCAAACTTCTGTTACATTTCACAGGTAAGGTTTCAATAGACATACCTTTCTATTTGTTCAGGAGCATTAGCAAAATGTGTGATAAAATTCAGTTAAAGAAAGATAGTTGTGAAACATCCCTTTTTCATCATGGTCTAGTAAAGTTGCTGGTGTTGGATAGTTTACAAAAAATTGGTAGAGATTGGGATTCATTTGTGTTTATGGCCTGCTTCCCAAGCAAAACAGGCCTCACTCCATTGCCTGTGAGAGAAAGGGAAGAAAGGAGTGAAGAACCCACTTTGGCTGAACTTAGAAGAGAAGTGACAGACCATAAGCAGCCTAAAACTAAATCAAGGAAATCAGAGAAGTCTGTGGCAGCTAAAGAGACACCTGAAGCATCAGTGAAGAAAACTCCTAAGCCATCTAGAGTATCAGAAAAGGAAACTCCTAAGTCATCATCTAAGGAAACACCTCAGTCATCAAAGCAGAAGATTCAGAAAAAGAAGGATGAAGCTAAATCAAGTGAAGTTGAAAAGATTTCAAGGGTGAGAACCAGAGGTCAACTAAACAAGGAGAAAGGAAAGTCAGTTACTGTGGAAGAAAGTCCTATTTCAAAAGGTAGTTTAAATGACTTACTTGAAGCCATTGAACTAGAGCAAGATCAGCCAGTACAAATTGAACCACTAGAATTTGAGCAAGATCACTCGGTGCAGCCAATGCATATTGACCTCACTCAGTCCTCACCTGAAAGTTCTAAAAAATCAAGGGCTTCTAAAAGGTTGAAATTTGAAGAGCCAAGTAAAGAATATGCTTTTAATCCACGCAGACCAGTTACAAGAAGGCAAATCAAAGAAGTGGAGAAAGCGCAGAAAGAGAAGGCACCATTAGAAGTGCCTAGGACAGAGGTACTTGAGGTTTTCACCGGAATAGTTCAAGCAGCCAAAAGCAAGAACAAGAATAATAAGGTTATCATCAGTCAAAGTGGAAATGTTATTGCTATCAAGAAACAAGCTGGAGCAACAAAGGAAGAAATACCTTAGATTAAAAATGTTTCTAAGGAAAGGGCAGTAAGATATACAAATTATAAGAAGGCTGTAATGAAAGGCAGAACAAGTTTGATTAGCCAAACTGACTCAGTATCTGATGCATATGTGTGGACAGTGCCAGCTCTGAAGCAGGCAAAAATCATGAAACAAATGAATACAAGCTTAAGAGCAGAAAACAAGGTGTTAAAGGAAGAAGTTAGCAGCTTGAAAAGGAAGCTAGGCAAACTAGCTAATTGATCCAAGGGGAAATTTGCCTTCCAAATTTTGGTAAATTTTGGCTGTCATCATTTTGAAACTTTTTGAAACTTTTTGAAGTCCTTACACCTGTGTAAAATAGCTGAAGAGATCACAGAGTTAAGTCATTGTTGCTTTAAGGTTCATATGCTTAATTTTGATTACCTACAGCAGTTTCGTAGCGCGCTACGAAACTGCTGTAGATGACTGTTTATATGAAAAATTTGAGATTGATGCTGAGGTCAGCGAATCTTAAAGGGATGACTCGAGGCTAGCATGGAGATTATATAAAGCCATTCAGATGTTTAAAAAGGTGCCAGGTGTAAGTATTTAAGGAAAAGGTGAAATTTTGTCTTTTGTTAAAGTTTTCACTTTATATCCGAATTTTTAGGGTTCTGGTAGGGTTGCCGAGGTGTTGAGTGGTACACCTGTTCAGTTTATGAGATGGCCAGATCATAAGGTTTCTTCCATCATACGTGACTATTAGAGGATTAAATGGCTTGAAGTATAATCTTAAATGCATGAACACTAATGGGAGGCAGAGACCGTGAACATAGGGCACAGATTCTTATCAGTTGATGAATCATCCACATATCAGGTATCCGAAGCTGCTCATTCAGTGAATGTTCTTCCAGCTTGGCTTGGCTATTATTGAAGTGCTACAGGTGTCAAACTTCAAGAACGCATCAATGCACACGAGGAGATAGACTTGAAGTTTCAATGGGAATGGAACCCTCTGTTTTCGCAGCACAATACCTTTGTAATTAATTAGTTTGTTTAAGATATAGATAAGATAATTAATGATAGAATTCTGAGCTCCCTTCATGCTTGTTGAGGAGTCTCAGGTAGTAGTATTTTGGTTTGCTATATATAGAAATGACTCTGATGTAAAAAAAGGTTGGACATTTTATACAAAAACAGAGTTATTTGGGCCATTGTAAGACTTGTGACAGTAATAGTAAAACAGTGTTGATTTCTTCTCAAGATTCTCAATGGATTATTGTGTTCAAATATAATGGTGGTGTTTTATATTATATGTTCTTTTACAGCCTTGTTATAGTACAATCACTCAGAATTCATATCCTATGCTCTGACTTCCTGTGTATTTGGCAAGCTGTGGTTTTTATGGAATATGTTTGGACATTTAATGCAAAGAGCCTTGACTTCCATGAAATGACTATGTTTTCTTGTCTACTTAGTGTATGAGACTCCATAGCCCAATGAAGACCAGTTTGATATGTATCCAACCAGCTTTTGTTTTCATGAATGAGTAAAGAGTTAGCCATCTATTGTAGTGAAGGATTTTTATCAAGAGTTTGTGAGAGAGCCCTCTCTGACCAAAGAGGCTAATCTTTGGTCTAAAGTCTGGTTGAAAGAGTTACATGAAATCTTGCTTGGTTGCAGCCCTCAGTAGTGATTTTGTGATAACAAATACAATCAAATTTTTCTGCCTTATGGAGTTACTGCCTGGCCTGACATGGTATCAGAGCCAGCTCCTTTTTATCTCTTATGTCCCTTGTAACTCCAAGTCTGCTCTCCATATAGCTGAGCTGCTCCTCCATATAATTAGATGCCCCCTCAACTGTCGCTGCCAGGTCTAAACGTTTCAAAAAAAAAGCGCTGCCCTGACATGGTATCAGTGTTGTCCATGCTGTCCTGAAAGAAGCACTGTGCGTTTAAAAAAGGCGCTGCCCTGACATGATATCAACGATGTCAATGCTGTCTGAAAGAAATGTTGTACTTTGCTGCCAAAATTCTTTGGTACCCTGCGCCTCACACACAAACATTTTCTGCCATACCTTCACTGAAAGCCATCTCCTCTGCCATTATTGTGAGTCCATGCAGTCCATTTGAAGACTTCTAACTTCGTAGTTCAAGGCCTTGGCTGCTCCTACTCCATGCTCAGCGCACCAGCGTTCTAACTATACAGGAAAACGTTGTTTCTTGGGTAATCTTTACACATTTAAATCAATGTTTCAATATATACGTTGTTTCAATATATACGTTGCGTGAATAATGCTTTGAAGCCCTCCACATAACCCTGCTTCGATCTGCTCTTTTGCTGCTTCCTTGATGTGCCTTGGACGACAAGCGCTCTGCTGCTCCAAGCATGTCCAAGAGCTTTGTTTAAATGCGCGTGCTTGACAAGAATAAACAATATATGTGAAAAATGCGGGAGCAGATCCAACTTCCCGAAGGTCCGAAATTCCTACTGATAAAACGGTCTTAAGTCAAGAACGTTGCGTGGGTGGCCGGTTCGAATGACCAGGCAGATTTGGATACTCTGATTCAGTTTGCCTGTGAATTTTATTTAAGCACGCCTGCGTGCTTCATTGTGTGGTAACGTGTGCTTCACGTACATCATATTTTTGGTTCCATTATATATGAACTTTAATGGGCATATATTACATTATAAAATTACCATTGAGCTCTTAATACGTTGGAGGCATATGTAATATGTAATATTTGTATGTAATGCTAGATGCATTTATATCAAACATTACATTATAAAATTACCATTGGAGCATGTAATATGTTGAAGGCATATGTAATATGCAATATTTGTATGTAATGTTGGATGCATTTATATCAAACATTGGAGCATTTAATACGTTGGATGCATTTATATCAAACATTGGAGGTTTGGAGAAAATATGTTGCATAAAGATGTAGCGTGAGGTATTGACGTACATATTGGTATATGAGGATGAGATTTGAAATCTTTTGAGAATGCCCTTTTGAGTACAATTTTAGAGTATATTGGCAGAAGTATTTTTTTTTTATAGTATGCATTCAAGAGGAAGAGGAAGATATTTCAGAGGCAAGGGGCAAACATTCTCAAGGAGAAAAGGCAGATTGGCACTGCATACACTGGGACAAAATAGTGATGCCTCTACATGCAAGCTACCATGGGACAAAACTGAGCAGAAAAGAAACCAATAGAAAGGTAAAACTGATGATACAGACAAAGGTAAAGCACCTGAATCCGCTCACTATGTTGTGGCACAATGTAACATTGGAGTAAATGAAGATTTATTTAATGCTTCACTTGCTTCTTGGAAAAATGATTGGTTGCTTGATTCAGGAGCAACCTGCCACATGACTCATAGAAAAGATTTTTTTGAAGATTTCACTGACAATGTTGATGGAGCAGTATACTTTGCATATCAATCAAAAACCAAGCCATCAGGGCTTGGCACAATCAGGCTTAAATTGCCTGGTCTTCCAGACTTTCTTCTGGATCATGTTCTATATCTCCCACATCTCAAGAGAAAATTGTTGTCCTTGGTCCACATCTACCAGCAAGGTCACTCCATTCATATGTTTGATGGCAAGCTTGAGGTAAGAAAAGCATCTGACCACTCACTTGTCATGAGGGGAATAGAAGAAGAAAGGCTTCTCAAACTGCAAGGAACCTCTGCTCATGCACAACATTTCTCATACAATTTTCATCATGAAGAAAGTACACTTCCATCAAGTTTATTATGGCATGCTAGATTTAGACATTTGAACTATGACAGTCTCCGCTTATTGAAGAAATATGGTGTTGCCGGTTTGCCTATAATTCCTAGGAAACTTAAGCAATGTGATGCTTGCATTCTAGGAAAGCATAGCAAACATTCTTTTCATGATTCACATTCAAGAGCACATAGAAAACTTGAACTCATTCACTCAGATTTATGTGGTCCAATGCCTGTTCCTTCTGCAAATGGAAATAAATATATCATGACATTTACTGATGAATACACCAGAAAGTGTTAGGTTTATTTATTGAAGAACAAATCTGATGCTTTTCAAACATTCAAGAATTTTCATAAATGGATTGAAAATGATGCATGATCTCATATTGGGTCTATTCGCACTGATAATGGAAAAGAATACACATCAAATGAATTTGAAAACTATCTTCGCCAACATGGGATCAAACATCAAACAATTGTGCCTTATATTCCCCAACAGAATGGTGTAGCTGAAAGAATGACTAGGACAATCTTAAATATGGTACGATCCATGCTCTTCTTCAAAAATGTAAAGATAATGTTTTGAGCTGATGTTATTCTGTGTGCTGCATATATAAAGAATAGATGTCCATCTAATGCTATAAGAAACAAGACTCCATATGAAATGTGGTATGGACATGTTCCTTCGGTAAAGCATCTCAGGGTCTTTGGTTCCACCTGTTATGCCTTGATACCAAAGGTACATAGAAACAAACTTGGTGCTATAATTCGTAAGTGTATCTTTCTAGGGTATTCAAACACCTCCAAAGCATATCGTCTCTATGATGAAGTAAATAAAAAGTTTTTTGTATCTAGAGATGTAATTTTTATTGAATCATCCAAAACTGACAATGTTGTTGAGCGGCAACTTGATCGCTTGGATAGATTCGCAAAAGCAAAATCATTTCAAGAATTTGATAATAAGATTCCACATCTTGAAGGGGGGATTCCTATACTAGATCAACATGTGGAATCTTCTTCTGAAGAACACTCTCCCCCGCATGAAAATCCAACAACGGATGATGCTTTAAGTGATGTAATTGATAGAATTGGGAGACTCAATCTTGATTCAGTCCCAACTCAATCAACAGAGCAGCCTGTACCATTTGAGAAACGTCCCCCAAAGTCGCTGACAAAGACACTTGAAAGTGTTCATCCTGATGAAGTTGGAAAGACAGGAACCAGAAATTCAAACTGACAAAATGGAGGTGATGTAGATGACTCTAATTCACCTGTTGATATGGATGTTTCTTATGATTGTGAATTGAACTTGTCTTCAGATTTTGAACCAACTTCCTTCAAAGAAGCTTCTTCTCATGATGAATGGAAAGAAGTGATGCAAAAGGAGTATGATGCTCTCATAAAGAACGGCACTTGGAAGCTGGTTGATCCTCCATTAGGAATCAAACCAATTGGCTGCAAGTGGGTCTACAAGAACAAGTATAAATTTGATGGCTCACTTGACAAGCACAAAGCTAGGCTTGTGGCAAAAGGTTTTGCACAGAAGGAAGGGGTCGATTATGAGGAGACTTTTTCCCCCACGGCAAAATGGGCTACCATCCAGACACTCTTTGCACTAGCAGCTCAAAACGGTTGGAAAGTCCATCAAATGGATGTAAAAACTGCTTTCTTGAATGGAGATCTAAAAGAGAATGTTTTTATGTCCCAGCCTGAAGGATTTTCTGTGAAAGGACATGAACATAAAGTATGCAAACTTGTGAAGTCCTTGTATGGCCTCAAACAAGCACCGCGAGCCTGGTATGAAAAACTAACTGAGCATCTTCTGAAACTCAATTTCAAACATTTTGATCTTGATGATGCAACTTTATTTGTCAATAAAGTTGGAAAAACAGTTGTATATCTTATGGTGTATGTAGATGATATTTTGATGACATGGAACAATGAAAGCTACATTGAATCCATAAATAAGCAATTGGGGAAAAGTTTTGAAATAACTGATTTGGGCTATGTTCATTACTATCTTGGCATTGAAGTAACCCAACATCCAAAGTCCATATTTCTTTCTCAAAATAAATACATTGGAGATTTGTTGAACAGGTTTGGCATGACAGAGTGCAATCCTCTTGCTACTCCAATGGAACAAAACTTAAAGCTCACATCTATTGAAGGAAAAGAATTTGAGGATGCAACAAAGTATAGACATCTTGTAGGAAGTCTCAACCACATAACTACTACCAGACCAGACATTTCGTTTGTTGTTGGAATCCTCTCCAGGTTTATGCAAAAGCCTTGTGAGGGACATTGGTCTACTGCAAAAAGAGTTCTAAGGTACTTGAAGGGAACTCAAGACTTTGGAATCAAGTATACACAAGTGGACGACTTCAGTTTGATTGGATACTCTGATTCAGACTTCAATGGAGACAAAGAAACTGGAGTATCAACTTCAGGATATGCTATGAGTCTTGGATCAGGAGCTGCCTCTTGGAGATCACACAAACAATCAGTTCCAGTAGATTCCACAATAGAAGCAGAATACGTGGCAGTAGCTGAAGCAACAAAAGAAGTTGTGTGGCTCAAGAAAATTCTTGAAGATTTGCAGGTAAAACAAGTACAATCAACTCCACTCATGATTGACAATACCTCTGCAATAAAGTTGGCCATGAACCCAAAGTTCCATGACCGAACGAAGCACATCAATACTAAATATCATTTGATTCGACATCATGTTGAGGCCAAAACAATCCATCTCCGTCATTGTTCCACAAATGAGCAAATTGCAGACATCTTCACCAAAGCTCTTGGAAGGGAAAAGCTTGAACAATTCAGAATGATGATTGGACTCACCAACATCCCTTCAGATTAAGGGGTTAATGTTGACACCTAATCCTTGTGATTGGGTGAATTATTGTAAATAGATAAATAGGAAATATGAACAGTCATCGGGAGACGAACTGAACAGTCTCTCCCTCATGTATATAATGAAGACCTACCTGATGGAATAATACAGTCAAATTTTTCTGCCTTATGGAGTTACTGCCTGGCCTGGCACTCTCAAAGGAGGGCACATTTCTTCTTGGTGAAGAAGTGCGCTCAAGAGAAAAACTTGATCATTCTGGCCACAGTTTTCAAGGTTGATCAGGATTCAAGCTCAAGAAATGCACTCTACTTGTTGAAGTTCAAGAATAATGTTAAACAACGGGATTTCATGATTAGATGAGGAGAATAAATATCTGCAAGGTTATATAGTTGTTGTCACATTCACAGTGGAGTATGAAATGGTTGAAGAATGTGAAGATTTTTTGCATACGACAACAGATTAACAATTGCAGCATGAATATTAAGCAAAAATTCTAGCAAAAAAACTAAAAATGAAGAAACAACAGCAAGAAAAGCAAGAACAACAATGAAATCATGAAAGGAAATGAAAATCTTCGACATGCAAAACTTACTTGTAGCATTGGTTGATGAAGAGTCTCTTGATGCCCAACTGTGTGCTAAACTCAAATGGAATGATTATGTGAATGAACAATTAAATGATTTTATTTCAAGAAGTTAACATGAAAAATTGATTCATCCATGAGCGGCACTTGTCAACAAGTGAAAGGATTAGTTAAGAAAAGTTATGTGGGCTCCTATTTTCTAGGAATTCGGCTACATGCAACAAGTTGCTCATGCATGCACCTAAGAAGGGTGCATGTCTTCAACATGAAGGATTCCTCTCAATCAGGGTGCACTGGCTCAGCATGAATTAGTGCACTCAAGGAGGGTGCACTTCTTCAGCCTAAAGGAATGCACTCATGTTGGTTTCATGTCTTCCTTAATTTTGAGTGTGCTTTTACTTTTCTGAGTGATTTATTCATTTTTGTTTTTTTTTTTGTTTTTTCGAGTGTGTGCATGGAGAGAAGGCAATTTTCTAAGTCAATATAAGTGATGAGTTCACCCAACCAAGGACTAACTAACTCAAGTGCTTCTAATGGTTAAGTGACATCACTTAGGAAACATCGACTTAGGAGGGTACGACACTAGGAGAGAACAAAATAATAGCAAATAAATCAAACACGATGACACAAAGAAGCTTGAAACGACAGTTGATGTAGGCTCCAAAATTAACATAGGAAAAAAACTTAGAGGGTCGTTGTCACAACAACAACACTTGGCGACACACTAGGAGAACCCCATCTTCTCTGAAATGGTTTCATTTAAGCATAGAGTCTCTTTTCTCGAAGAGTTTTGATTCAATCAATGGCTTACCTTAGCTCTCCATTCTTACTTGGTTAAAGATATTGTTTTCCATATTCCATTACTTAGCGTAACACAACATAAAACAAGTCGTATCATTTTCTTGTCGATGTAAGTAAGGGTAATGTAGCATGGCAGATTAAAAACAATCGGAGTGTGAGTTTTACATCTTTGGCGTTGCTCTGCTACTAGTAGGCCTCGACAGTACCTTGATAAGCTCGCTTCAGGAAAACAAGCATTTCTTTGCTGGCAGTGAGCTTAGAAAATACCTCGGAGAAGTCGCTTGCTTCACCACCCTATGCAGGAAGCCTTTCTCTTCTTTCACCCTTTATATTTTTCTTTATTTTTTATAGGACTGTGCGTATGCACTTATTATTTTTTTACGGGCGGAAGAGGATCTAGACTAATTGAGAGCAGAGGAGGTTTCTCCTTCAAACATAGGTTTTAGACCTCTTATGTTGTGTTCAATAAAAAAATTCCCCTTATCTTGCTTTACACAGATAGATAAGCAAGAACAAATTATTCATAAACAGGACCAAGTATAGGAATTAGAATCCTAAATATATGCGGGCAGCATGGTTCGCATATATCTTCCCAGCTAAAGGACCATATCTTCCATCAAAAAATCATCGACTCGGAAGTGGTAAACCAAATCAAGGAAGAGGGTAATTGGATAAGCCAAGGGTTGCTTGTTACAACAAATTTCCATTCACAAAAGATTGGCCACGTCATCTCAAATCTCAACACCGACTTTATTCAAAGACAAAGAAAACCAAGAGAATAAAATTGAAACATGAGAGATGAAAACACACAATAAGAATGCAGGGCGTCTAGCTATATGAAATATATCCTATCCTAACCTAAACAGTACGGGGGTGGGTCATGTAAAGTGTAATTCCAATGCATCCATATAAGATTCTCTTGACCTTTGCACCAAAGGATGTCATCATGTAGAACCAAAAAAAATGGCATTGCAGTGAACCAGAGAAAGCATGCAAACATCTTCACTGACAAATGGAAACAGGAAGTGAAACCACACTGGTGTATTACACTCAACTTCTCTTTCAAATGAAAAATTCCACAACAACACTAACTACCAGGCTTGTGAGTATACAAAACTTGACAAACCTCATACAAATATGGGCCACGAGACATGGAGCTGGACTGAAAAGAATCTTCTAATGAATCCCGCAATAGGATCATCAAAACAACCTTTAGGGAAAGATAGATAGGAACTATTGAACAAAGATAGATCCATGTCATGAGTAATGTTATCAAGTTGACCACGATCCATGTTTTCATGAGTGAGAGGTTCTTTTATGGATGATGTAAAATATTCATTAAAATTCTTATCTGTTTCTATGTTATAGATTAGAGATTTGCTTGAGATGGGATGTAGCGGTGGAAGCTGAATTTTCAAATTAAATTTCCTCCCCTAAGCTTTAAAACATTTTACGTGAAGAAAATAAGCCTCCCTCGGGAGAGATTCAACCTCACATGTGATGACACGAGTGATAAATTTATGTAAAAGAACCATAAACTGATCGAAATCACAAATGTCGCCATGGTGATAGGGACCTAACATAACCATCAGTATAAGCTAAAGTGCCATACTCACCTGACTTAACTCTGAATTCTAAAAAACCATGGTCGACTACTTATCAAAACAAGATTCATCAAAATTATTGTGAGATTCAAAAGAAGACATGTTTTCAAGATTACTACAAAAATATTCAATGATAAGCATGTCATCTTCTTGATCAAAAGGAGGTATACATGAAAGAAAATATTTGATAATTGTGTCATACTCATTGCAAAACCAAATCTCCATGTAAGAATAGAGATTCATCCATGTTACTTGAACGATCATGACCGTATAATTCAATGGAAAGGAAGTCATCAAGGTCATTATCATCTAAGGGTTCAATTTGATCAATGGGTGAAAGATCAACTGGTAGAATATCAAGATTAGAATATGGTTTATTGATAAGGTCATATGAATCATCATCAAGAAAAATATGTGAGAGACAAACCAATGCTTCATCAGTGAACTAACTTTCTATTTATTGGTGGATTGATTTTTGAAACACGGAACATCAAAAGGAGGACATGGAACAAAAGGAAAGTTTGGTTCTTCATTAGGATGCTAAAATTCTTTCTGATCAAGAGGGCATAATGAATCAGATTAAAAACATTCCCTTGACATTGGAACTAGGAAATGAAACTTCTCATCCAAGAATCACTAGTCCACATCCTCATCTGGAAATTTACGATAAAGATGAAGGAATCAATCAGTGAAATGTTCAAAATATTCATTCAATTCCATTCTAAGTTGATCGATTTCATTAAGAACATTTAGATATTCATATTTGTCGAAAATGTGATGAATTTCATTAACTAATTGCACTAAAGGTGAAATAGAAGCAGTGGGTAGAGAATAGCACCATTGCTTCGTACGACCGTCCAATGTAAGGGTAAAGAACCACGTAAGGATTTCTTCAGAACAAACGCCACTTGAAAAACAAAATTGAACAAATTCAATTATGTAATAAAGGATGGTTGTTTTACCCTTGCCATAGAATTTAATGTGTGACAAGTTATGTAAAAAAATCTCGGGGATTGAAATGTCTAAACATTTGGAAAAACACCTCGGGATTATGATTTGGTATGAAGTCATAGATAAGAGATTCAGATATCACGGGTTCATCTTGTCAACTAGCACTCCTTCTAGCGCCAAATATGTTGACAGTGTTGGATGCCGCCAATATTGTAAGGGGATCTCCCTAATGTGAAGTCCCAATTAGACGTCACGCCGTTTGGTGCAGGAGTTCCATTCGATCATATAGTCTGACCACTGTTGGAAAAATTTTAAATATATGCCTTGGTTACAATCAAACACAAGATAACACAACACTTCTTTGGGGCAAAAGGAATGTGAGCTTTGTGAGACACCCAATGTAATGTATATGATGGAGACTTCCACAGTCAGTGAGGGAAACGAGCCACTAGTTAGAAAATTAATAGTACTATCCTAAAGTGGAACCTAGGAAGATAGGGAAAGACATGTTGAATACCTGCAGATTAGTCCACATAATAAAAAAAATCGTTAAAGCATATAGTACTCATTCAATAATAGCCATAGATAAGCAACAAATTAGTTCATTAACTTAGTATGTAATTAAAACAACATATACCATAAACATAACGAGAATAGTCCAACTATATCTATGATACATGTAAGAAGAAGAGTATGCTTATTGAGCTTCTGATTAAAAGTGCAAGATCCCAAGTACATTGTTACATAAATGAAGCACTGTATCCAACAACAGAACATGGAGCCACAACTTTTTTCTCCAAATAATGATCTATCTCCTATGTATTACAAGAGAAGCTAAGGAAATACCACTAGAATCTAAGCCCTCCAAAAATGCCATTTGATTAAGTTATGAGGAGTTATTTATCACAAGTAACAATGACCCTTGAGCTTCCTCATGACTCTTTGACTTCTATGAGTGTTCATCTTATATACATTACTCATTACATTCCAATGTGTGGCTATTCACATTCCACATGTGTCCCTTGGAATTCATTACATATCATTTATTACATAAGACAAATTACAAATGAGATGATTGATATATAAGACAAAAATGATAATGGAATGAAGACTCATCAAATTTATAAGTCATTTTCTCTATGTGGATCTCATTTGTAACGTAAGTGTGCCATGCTCTGAACTCTATTGGGATGTCTTTGACCTAAACTGGCAAGTCTCCAATGTAGCACATCTTTACCTCCAGTGCCTCTGTCAATATGTTCTTGGAAATTAACTATACATTATTCCATAGCCATGAAGGTTTCATATGATTTTTCACTATTGCAATGTCGTATTTCATAATAATGTCTTTGGTTACGTCCAAGCCTTCTTGTTCTCTTGCCTGTGTGATCTGCTCGATGTATTTCCTGATCTCCAAAAATATGACCTCCCTACCTCTTATTTCTTCAAGCGTACCTATCAAAGGCATCCCATGCTTCTATGTAAGAGACTCAAAACCATTATGCAGTTGATTATATGTAGCAATGGTACTAATCGACTATTCGCCAAGATGCATGCAGTTTTGGTAGTGAAGTCTCAACTAAACTCTATCCATCTCTACGGAAATCATTTCTTTCTTCTCTAAATGTTGCGGAACATCTGGATACTTGAAAACCCACTCCTGAAGATGATCGAATTCTCTATTTTCTACCTTCAGTAGTTTCACCACTTCATGTGCATTCTTCTATATGTCAACAAGAAGAGACAACACTTGATGTAGAAGAATCATCTCATCATATAATCGTGAAGTTGTGTCCTCCATTGGCCCTAATTCTTCCTGATTGGCGGAATGTCATTCGGCTATGTTGAAGCTTTGTGATGACTAATGTTGATTCTCTACCAAAACATGTTCCACCTATTGCTTCGTTGCAGCATTTCTCTTCTCATAATGGCATTCTCATTCAACAAGTACTTAGAATTACCTTGTGTCATTGTAGCGAATCCAACATTTTCCTCCATAAATAGCTCTGCAATAACTTCTTGTATTAGAGGTTATCACCTTCTCTATAGCAGCTGAGACTATATTTTTAGGTTGCTTAGGGAAATATCTATGAATCTATTGCATGATCCTCTTCTTATGTTGATCATAATTTACACAACATACATCCATGACTCTGTCGGGTGGTGGAGGTGCCATCCCCATTTCCCTGAATGGAAGATTACCAACAATAAGGGGAGGTTCCTCTAGAGTGCTTGATTCATCGTCCAAGGGTTAGATGGTATCTTCTTCCTCCAACGCTTCTTCTTCAATCTCCGGAGTCAAATTCTCTTCTTCTAGTCTCTGCATTGCTTCCTCCTCCTTGGACTGCCTCCATTATTCTTCTTCAATCCTTCTCCTTTCTTCTTATTGTTCTTGTTTCTCCTAGAGCAAATCATCATGCTTTCTCTTCTCCTCTTATTCTTCTAATTCTCGCTTATCTTGCTCTACTTGAATAACTAGTGTGTTTAAAGGATTGGGTTTCCTTTTCTTTCTACTCTCACTCGTCGAGTCATACCTGATCCTTTTCTTAGGAGCTACTTTCCCTACTTCAAGTGTTATCTCCACCTCCTCCTATATCTGCAAGTTTTGAGCTAGTGGATCATGGGGTGAACTAGTCTTCATCCCTGGATGTGCCTTCATTTTCATGTTGTACTATTTCTTTATCTTATCATCCTCTGTTATGGACATTGATGAGTACCCCGTATTGTGATCGATATTTTCACAGTGTTGCATGACCACTCGTCTGGGATCATATCCATGGAAATATTTAGTGGTGAAGTGTAGGTGGACTAGCTCCTATATCTCTGTTGTTGTCACCTTATGTCTATTTAACTCATATAATCTGATCTTCAATGGAAAGATGGGCTAAGGGGATTTCTTCCTCCTGTGCAGAATCCATGACAATCCCTTGTCTAGTTGATTTCCTACTTCTTGCATGACCATCTTGTTGGTCACATATCACAACATAAGGTAAGGGTATATTTGACAAACAAAACATCTGATGTATGTACCCTCAGGAGCTACAAACCAATCTACGATACCTCTGAGTGAATCCTTCACCTGGTCGTTCATGCAAGAAGGATCGATCTCGAATGTCATCTGAAAGATCACTGCAAAGAAGTGTTCAACTAATTTTTCATATACACCTCTGAAGCTTAATTTTGATAACACCCTATAGTGGAAGTAAAGAAATAACTTATCCTCAGGGGTCCAATTCAAGTTCATTCCTGGGAACACATACTGTGCACAGATCCCATCTAAGAGAAATGCAAACATGTAGAATTTTGGTAATTTGGTTTGCCCTCAAAGATGATATTGTTTGACCCACCTGACGCTGCAACTCATATGACAATATATCCACCCAATTGAAAGCACTTCCACGTGTCACCACCATATTGATCATATATATCCAATTCTCCTAGAACACCTCAGATTTCTTTCTCCCATAAAAATGACAATACATGACTATCAAATACTAATATACCTCTCTAAGAATCTTTGTCAGATAAACTGTGAATGGGTGATGGTGAAACTTGGAAATCTCTTGACACCATGCTTTGATAATGTCACTTGTGTCGAGGTGTGCCCATCTAATGTAGAATTTTTCAATTTCATATTCAGCGGGCTTGAGAATATTATAATATGTCTGCCACTCTCACTACAAAGCACAAGGTTAGAATCATACATATATGTAATGATCCACTCAATCACCTTTGCACATAGCATGACCAAAAATCTACATCTGATCCTATGCATCTGGGACTTCTTGATGTTTATGTACGCATGCACATCTTCTAAGTCCTCAACAAACTTTTCCTGCATCAATGTGTTGTATATCTTGCTCCATGTGACCTGTGTAGTCTTATCAATACAACACTAGGTGTCTGCATGAATGGGAATGTTTGGCTTTGTAATTTCAATAGGTTCATCAGTGCTTGCTCCTGAGAGTTCTTTAAAGGCCACTTTCTGAGGCGGCATGACTCCAACAAATGACGACATGGCGACAATACTTGTAGCATGAACACATGTTTGGGAAAACACACTCATAATGACAATATAGCTTAAGGAAACCTACTTATGCAGCAATACTTGTAAATCAAGTACAAACATCCATCACATGTAATTGGATATGAAAATCTATGAACGAGAGCACAACATAAATTACATGCATGAGAAAATGGGCCTGCAAACTAGGAGGGCGCACTTTCATGGAACCAAGGAGTGTAAGGGGTCATTCAAGGCTTTCCAGTGCACTCATGCACTCAAGAAAGTGGGGAAATCATCAAGGGCTCACTATCACACTCCGAAGGGTTGAGGGGGTGTGTTGTTGGGTCTTCGTGCCTTCATCAATCACTCATACCTCAAGGAGAAAGGGATGACGTAAATTCGCATTCCTAAGAGATGAAGGAATGGGTTAGCTAGCCTTCAAGCCTTCATAATGCATTCATGTGCTCAAAAGCAAGAAGGGCGCATTGCTACACTCCAAAGGGCCAAAGGAAGATTCTTCATGTCTTTGTGGTGAAGAAGTGTGCTCAAGAGGATAACTTTATAATTTTGGGCACAGTTTTCGAGATTGGTCGGACTTCAAGCTCAAGAAGTGTGCTCTACCTATTGGAAGCTCAAGAACAATTTTAAATAGCAGGATTTGATGATTAGATGACAAGAAGAAATATCTACAATGTTATATAGTTGTTATCACATTCATGGTGGAATATGAAAGGGTTGAATAATATGAAGAGTGTATGCATGTGACAGCAGATTAACAAGTGTAGCATGACTATTGAGAAATAATGCTAGCAAAAAAACTGAAAAATGAAGAAACGACAGCAAGAAAAGAAAGAATGATAGTGAAATCATGAAAGGCAATGAAAATATTTGACATGCAAAACTTACTTGTAGCATTGGGTGATAAAGACTCTCTTGATTCCCAACTGTGTTCCCAACTCAGATGGAATTATTATGTAAATGAATGATTAAGTGAGTTGATTTAAATAAGTTAACATGCAAAATGGATTCATGCATGAGTGTCACTTGTCGAAGAGTGAAAGGATTAGTTCAGGGAAGTTAAGTGGTCTCCTATTTTCTAGGAGTGTGCCCGCATGCAACAAGTTTCTCATGCATTCACCTAGGAAGAGTGCATGTCTTTAACATGAAGGAGTGCGCTCAATCAGGGCGCATTTGCTCATAATGAAGTAGTGAGCTCAAGGAGGGTGCACTTCTTCAGCCCGAAGGAGTGCACTCAAATTGGGCGCATGTATTCACCAACTTGGAGTGTTTTTGCTTATCTGATTGATTTTCTTTGTTTTGTTTATTTTTTCTGTGCTTTTGAGTGTTTTTCGAGTGTGTGCATGGCGATAAGGTAAGTTTCTAAGTCAAGATAAGTGATGAGTTCACCAAAACATGGACTAACTAACTCAAGTGCTTCTAATGGTTAAGTGACGACACTTAGGAAACATTGACTTAGGAGGGTGCGACACTAGGAGAAAACAAAAGAATAGAAAATCAAACAACATGACGACAAAAAGGAGCTTCAAACAACAATTGATGTAGGCTTCAAAATTGACATAGGAAAATATTTTGGCAGGTTGTTGTCACAATGACAACACTTGGCGACACACTTGGAGAACCCCATCTTCTCTGAAATGGTTTCATTTGAGAGCAAAGTCTCATTTCTCCAAGAAAATTTTATTCAATTAGTGGGTTACATTAGCTATAGATTCTTACTCGTTAAAGATATAGTCTTCCCTATTCTATTACTTGGTGTAACACAACAAAAAACAATCTATATCATTTTCTTGTCGATGTATGTAAGGGTAATATAGCATGGCGAATTAAAAACAATACAGGTGTTAGTTTTACATCTCTGGTGTTGCTCTATTACCAGTAGGCATGGACAGTACCCCGATGGATTCACTTCAGGAACATAAACGTTGCTTCACTACCAGAAAGCCTGGACAATACCCGAACGAAGTCGCTTGCTTCACCTCCCTGTAAAGGAAGCCTTTCTCTTCTTTCACCCTTTATATTTTTCTTTCTTCTTCATAGGACTGTGCATAGGCACTTATTATTTTTTTTATGGGCGGAAGAGGGATCCCAACTTATTGAGATGAGATCAGGTTGCTCCTTCAGAGACAAGTTTTATACATTTGATGCTTTATTCGCTAAAAGTTTTCCCCTTATCTTACTCTACGCAAATAGATAAGAAAGAACACATTATTCATAAATAGGACTGAGTATAGGAATGAGAATCCTAAATAGATGTGGGAATCATGGTTCGCGTACATCTTCCTAGCTAAAGGATCATATATTCCATCAAAAAATCATCGACTCAAAAGTGGTAGACCAAATCAAGGAAGATGCTAAAACATAAGCCAAGGGTTGTGTGTTACTACAACTTGCCATTCACATAAATATTAGCCACATCATATCAAAGCTCAACACTAACTTTATTCAAATACAAAGAAAACCAAGAGAATAAAATCAAAACATGAGAGATGAAAACATACAATAAGAATGCAGTGCATCTAACTACATCCAACCTATCCTATTCTAACCTAAATAGTACGGGGTCGGGTCATGTAAAGTGGAATTTCCATTGCAACCATAGAAGTTTCTCCTAACCTTTGGATCAAATGATGTGATCATGTAGAACCAAAATAAATAGCTTTGCAGTGAACTAGAGAAAGCTTGCAAACACCTGCACTGAAAAATGGAAACAAGAAGTGTAACCACAATGGTGTATTACACTAAATTGTTCTTTCAAATGAAAAACTCCACAACAACAATAACTACCAGGCTTGTGACCACACAAAACTCGACAAAGCACATGAAAATATGGACCACGAGACATGGGTTCATATTAAAATGAATCTTCTAATGAGTCTCGCAATATGATCATCAAAACAACCTTTAGGGAAAGATAGATAGGAGAGACTCGACAAAGATAGATCCATGTCATAAGTAATGTTATCAGGTTGACCACGGTCCATGTTGTTGTGCCTGAGAGATTCTTTGATGGATGATGTAAAATATTCATTAAAATTATTCTTTGTTTTTATGTTGCAGATTATATTTTTTCTTAAGATGGTATGTAGAGGTGTAATCTCAATAGTCAAATTAAATTTATTCTGCTAGGGTTTGAAGAATTTTACGTGAAGAAAATAAGCATCCCTCAGGAGAGATTCAACCTCCCATGTCATGACACGAGTGAAAAATTATGCAAAAGAACCATAAACTGATCGAAATCACAAATCTCGCCATGGTGACAGGGACCTGGCATAACCATCAGTGTAGGTTGAGGTTCCCTACTCACCTTACTTAACTCTAAACTCTGAAGAAGAGAAATGTTGAGTTTCTTATCAAAACAAGATTCATTAGATCGCGAGATTCAAAAGAAGACATATTTTCAAGATTACTACAAAAATATTCAATGATAATGATGTCATATTCTTGATCAAAAGGAGGTATGCCTAAAAGAAAATCTTTGATAATCACATTAGACTCCATTTGAAATAATGGCAAAACCAAATCTCCATGTAATAACAAAGATTCATCCATATTACTTGAATAATCATGACCGTATAATTCAATGAAAATGAAGTCATCGGGGTCATGATCATCGAAGCATTCAATTTGATCAATGGGTGACTCAACTAGTGGAATATCAAGATTAGAAGATGGTTGGTTGATAAATTCAGATGTATCATCATCAGGGGAAATATGTGAGAGAAAAACCAATTCTTCATCAGCAAACTAATCTTTCAATTTATTGATGGATTAAGGTTTGAAACACAGAACATCAAAAGGAGGAGAACATGGAACAAAACGCGGGTACGGTTCTTCATTAGGATGTTAAAATTATTTTGGATCGAGAGGGAATAATGAATCAGATTAAAAATATTTCCTTCACATCTCGACTAGGAATGAAACTTCTCATCCAAGAATCGCCAGTCCACATCCTCATCTGGAAATTCACAATAAAGATGAAGGAATCAATCAAAGAAATGTTCAAGATATTCATTCAATTCTATTCTAACTTGATTGATTTCAGTGAGAACTTATTGATATTCATATTTTTCGGAAACGCGACAACGTCATTAACCAATTGCTTGAAATATGAAATAGAAGCAGTGAGTAGAGAATAGCACCATTTCTTCACACGACCATCCAATGTAAGGGTAAACAACCATGCCAGGATTTCTTCATAATAAACACCACTAGAAAAAATATTGAACGAATTCAATTACGTAATCAAGGACACTTGTTTTACCCTTGCCATCAAATTTAAGGTGTGGAAATTTATGTAAAAACTAATGCGGGGATTTAAATATCTAAAGCTTCAAAAAATCACCTCAGCATTATGATCTGGGATGAATCCATTAAAGATAAGAGAATCAAATAGACTTCGCATGCTCAACTTTTCATTTGGACCTCCTTCTAGCGCTAAAGATGTTGATGGTGTTGGATGTCACCAGCACTGTAAGGGGATCTCCCCGATGTGAAGTCCCAATTAGACCTCACACCATTTGGTGTAGGAGTTCCATCTAGCCATGCAATCTAGCCAATGTTGGAAAGGTTTTAAAGATGTGCCTTGGTCACGATGAAATAAAATAGAACACAACACCTGTTTAGGGCAACAAGAATGTGAGCTTTATGAGACACCCAATGTAAGGTATACGAGAGAGAATTCCATGGCTGGTGAGGGAAATGAGCCACTGAGAAGAAAATTAATAGTACTATCCTCAAGGGGGACCGAGGAAGATAGAGAAAGACTTGTTGAATACCAGCATATTAGTCCACATAATAAACAACAATTGTTAAAGCATACAAAACTCATTCAATAATATCCATAACCAAGCAACAAATTAGTTAATTAACTTAGTATGTAATTAAAATGACATATACCATAAGCATAATGAGAATAGTCCAACTATATTTATGATACATGTATGAAGAAGTGTTGGCTCATTGATCTTATGATTAAAAGTGAAGATCCCAAGTACACTATTACATAGATGAAACACTATATCCAATTGCGGAACACAAAGCTACAACTTGCTTCTCCAAATAATGATCTATCTCCTATGTATTACAAGAGAATCCAAGGAAAGACCACTGGAATCCAAGCCCTCCAAAAAATCCATTTTCTTGATTTATGTGGAGATCTTTATAACAAGTAACAATGACCCTTGAGCTTCCTCATGACTCTTTGTCTTCTATGACTGTCCATATTATATACATGACTCAATATATACATGAGGTAGATACACTAATGACTCAACCTACATGGTCTAGTTATGGAAATGGGGTCTAACATTTTAAACCTTTTTCAGCTTCCTCAAAACTTAAAACAAATGACATCGTCACATTCATCTCGTCGAGACCTTTCCAACAATATGAAATTTACCTCAATTTGTCTCATGTTTCAAAAGATACGATCATTGAAAGATTGGCCTATCAGATGCCACCACGTCACTTTTCCCTATAACGTGGTGCCCACGTTGCTACCTAAGTCTATTACCTCTTCCCCCCATGGAAGCATTGCCCCAGCTATTGACCCACTCATGATTGTGACACATTATAGGTTTCCATGTTCGCACGACCCTTCAAAAACTAGAATACATATATCATACATGAGTTATGTGAGTGCAAACCCCTCCAAGGTCACATCACCTTGGGAATAAAATACAAGTGGGTTCTGATGCAGTCCCCCATCGAAATTGTTATGGAATTTAATTCAGGGTTACAAGGATCCCTAGTGGACCCCTCCTCCACATGCCATCTCATTATTTTTTATGGACACGCACTCAGATCCACCCTACCACATCGTCGTGGCCAATACTGCTCTATTACATATTCAAATAGTTGAGGTTATGTGGAAGGTACACCTGGCCATCTAGCACCTCAAATCTATCACAACCAATATTCTCCATTACAATTGTGTATGTGGGTCCCACCACTACCATGTCACTCCAGGGATTAAATCCCGGTGAGGTTACTTTTGAATCATAAAGAAATCGTCGGGGACAAAGCATCAGGGGGACAACAGTGACCCTTTCCACTAGGGTGATGTCACCCTTCACGTGGCTCCCCTCTGAGCATGCCACGTGTCACCCATTTACCAGCCATTTAGCCCCAACAAAACCCCTTAATATAATTGACACTTGTCTTTCTTTCTAGTTGCCACATGTCCCTCAGGTCATGTCACCTCCCACGTCAATCATGGGACCCACCAGTCTTTTTTTCGTAGTAAAAATCATTTTCGCACCATGATTACGCTAAATGGAATAGCCATCGGCCCACTACATCACGTTGTCCTAATGGAGTTTGTCTTGATCTCCCTTTGAAATCTCTGGGGTAAAACCTCTAGGGTCATCCACCGCTAGAGACACCTTATGGCCATTGATGGTCTCAATCTCCTATGCCGGTGTGTTTTGTCACAACGCTTGATCACATGGTTGATAAGGTGTCAATGCCATTCCTATGAAGTCTTAAGGCTCCCGAATCCCACGCAGTGTAAGTATGAATGAATGTGCATTTTCCCAGGGCCTCTTGCGCAACAATGTATATGAACATGTCTGTGAGCTCATCGAATCATCCTCCTAAACTTTACATGGACTTGGACAACTATTTAACTAATTATAACTACATCAATGTGTGTATATGTATATCCATGTGCATATTTACAGTTATGAACCTTGTTATCTCTCCTGAGCCTATATAGCTTCAACCCAACCTAGAAACACATATCTATATATGTATACTTTTAGATGAAGTAGTCCTACCCCTTCTGAGCTTAGCCATGACTCAACCCCTACTCGATATTAATTCCCATATGTAGCATAAACACATCACGACCCTCTAGGGTTATATATATATATAGAGAGAGAGAGAGAGAGAGCACAATGTTATCCCTCTTGAGCTTTTATATGGTCTCGGTTGGACCTATTAAAGTATACATGTATATAAACACAGTAATTATAACCAGTTGTCCTTCCTGAAAATAAGAGCGAGTATCGAATTAGCCTAGTCGTGTATATATATTAATTTGAACATATTATCTCTCATGAGCTTATAAATTTTACAAGAAGGCCTCATAGGCAAAACATTACACGGAGTGGAGATCTATTAGTCCCTTAATACACAAACAACATAGACAATATTCAAACTTAGGCAATAGTAGCTAGATCATGTAACCATTGCATACAAGCCATTCAAGTGAAATATATTCTCAGAATAACACAAGAATTTAATCCATTTCAAACCATGCAAGAAATCCACATTTCTCATTCAAACAAGAATAATCATTCCTCGGCATTAATCAAATCCATTATCGATCAACGATTTAATAATGTATAAAATTCATATCATAAGAGCATAAGGGGACACTTATATTTTATAGTATGAACCTGGCAACTGAGATTGGCACTCCAACTCTCCGCCCAACCTTAGAATGGTATGCACTATGGCCTTTCTTACAACCAGTCACCCCTGAGTCAGATTCTAGAGCTCGAGGAAGAGTGATCAAAAGATTTCCTCACACATTTAACACCACTAGGAGTCTAAAGATCCTCCTATCTCCACCCAGCAACCAAACAAGGAAAATCAGAGGTTAAACCACCTCCATCCTTAGAGAGATTGTGCATAGTGATTCCAACCAAACCTGGGAATCCAAAACTCAATGTAATAAAACCAAAAAAAAGGGAGACTTCAAGACTCTCCTCACCATGAATCCAAGGAGAAGGCCTCCACACCAGCTATAAAGGGAATCTAGATATTAAGCCACCTCCACCCTCTAGCTAATCAAGGAATCCAGAGACTACTACTCCTCACCTTAGAGGTGCCCTTCTAGCCTTACAATACTCAACTGAAATATGTTTATCTCTTCATGTCCTTCTCGCAATGTAGAGCTTCCCTTCGTTAATTTGTTGCACTTGGCTTCCTTCTCTTTTTTCTTTTTTTTGGGTCCAGGGTATTCAATACCCCATGAGGGCTCTCCTTTGCCCCTTTCTTATAGCGCTTTCCTAACTTACTCTCATGCTTCCCTCTCGTATGTGAATAGTGTCGTCTACTCCAGTAATCCTCCCACTAATATTGTTGCAATTGTTTATGGTTGTGTGGGCGTACATTCTCTGTCACCCCCCTTTGATTCTCTGTCACAGTGGTTTTTTGAGTTCGTATGGTTGTGGGGAGGCCATTGTGTCAGCTCTCCCTTCCACTTCCTAGTTGGTTGAGTTCAGGTTGTCCCACCTACCAATGTAACCCATCACTCTTGAATTTTTGTCTCCTCGTCCTTGTGGATTTCTCCGAGTCAAGCATGGCTCCTTGTCCTTCTTCTTAACCTAGATTAATAACCAGTCCATTTAATCACAAACCTAGTAGCCTTCGATGGATGTCACGAAACAATCAAGGTTCCTTCCAATCCCAAGCAATCTCCTCCCCAAGCTCTGAAATTTATGTCCCAATTCTCAAATATTTTTAATTAAAAGTAAAGTATATTAAATATTTACAATGAAGGTGAACTTTCCTGGGGATGTCACATTAAGGGACACCTTTGCTTGCTCTAGTATTGCATTTAATGTCTACTGACCCCCCTTAGTAGTCCTAAGATTTTCAATAACATTCTCGTACAACCTTTTCACAACAATCTTCAACTCAAGAGGAACTGTTATCTCTTCAAGCCTCCTCCACGACTTTTTTCTAAGAATTATGTCAAAAAATATTCTAAAGTCAACAAAACAATAAAAGAGATCAATTTTATTATGACAACATTCCTCTGTAATTATCCTAAGAGTAACAAGATGACCCATGGTTGAATATATAATCATCAAAACTTAATAATAATAATAATAATAATAATAATTTATTTTTAAGGTCATGACCAAACCAGACATCAAATTGATGAATGTGACCCCCTTATTTATGGGGCCAACTTGAGAGATTTTATTTCCCTTTCCACCTGATTGATCAATGGTTTATATATATATATATAATTTTTAATGGTTTAAATTGCATTTTTGAACGCATAAATAGATTCAACACATTGAAAATCCCCTCGGCCACTTAATTGTGTAGACTACACATATTAAACTTGCAATCCTAACAAATATTTGTTGGATTTCATACAAAATTGACAAAAAAATTATATATGAAAAGGGGGCAAAGTGTAGAAAGTGAGACAAATTGAAATGTTTTAATGATTTCAATTGCTTTTAATAATATTTTTTAAATGCCATATATTAATTTTATTGATTGGAAAGGTGTTGATCTCCACCTAGTATGGAAGATATATTCTAATGTCCTATTAAGTTATGTTATCTAAACATTTTGACTAAGTCGCATAAAAATAAAAACAATAAAAATAAAACAAAATAAAATAATTCAAATTATTTAAAATTAAATTAAAATTAAAAAAATTTATAACAAACTAATGCTTATAAATATTGCTACGATAGTTTAGGTAAAATTGAGATCATAGAGTCAATTTATCATTAGCGTTTTTTGGGCTCCATGTTTTGACAACTCATGGTTTTTCCAATGATATATATATATATATATATATATATATATATATACCAACCTAGATCCACCTTAACTTTATATCTATCAAGTGTCGAGAGAGATCAAATTTCTCGAGATGCGGACATCTGTTTGAGTTAAAAAGCCGAGAGGGATAAAATCTCTCGAGGTGCAAACATCTTTTTTTAGTGCAAAACTTGAGGAATGATTTGCACCTCGAGTGATCTGATCTCTCTTGGTGCTTGATAGATCCAAAGTTAAGATGGATCTATCTCTCTTGGTGCTTGATAGATCCAGAGTTAAGATGGATCTATGTTGATATTAAGAATTAAATGAACTATACATTTTCCTCTTATTATTTTTGATAGGAAGTAACTTAATCTTTTAACCCCTTTTTTTCTGGGCATTAAAATATTTTATTATGGTTAAAACACACGCACATGTATACTTTCTCTCTTTATATACATATATATGAAATTGATCTTCAAATAAATTAGTTACTATAGATATTCAAATAGTTTGTTTGTTTGTTTGTATTTTTATTTTTTTAACGAATAAATATCTATATATTCCATAGCGGATATACATTATCCATTCATCATGTCACATGCTTGAATTTAATGTCGGCGGGGAGAATCCCAATCTTTCCTCCCAACCACTCGGCATAAACCCAATTGCTATATATTCAAATAGTTTATTTGAGAGTTTTATTGAAATATTTTTAAAAAGTATAAGAATTATTTTTCTTACTTACACTCAAAAGTGAAAAGATAAGGTTTTCATACGTTTAATTACTTTTCTCTCTCTAAAGTTGATATAAAATTATGTTACTTCACATGGACATAGAAATATACTATTTATGGCCGAGAGTGAGAGTGAAAAAATTTTACTACTTCTCCTTCATATCAAACATCTACATTCATTTTTTTAATTATTATAGTAAAAAGTTTTATTTATTTAGAGAATATTTTATTTTTATTTAAAAACAGACACATGTCATTTTAAGGTTGAGCACCAAAAGAATTACACATCTCCCTCATACTCTATTATAGAATGTATCTCTAAGCACAATAATTATCAACTACAATTAATAAATTATTACTTGTTAACTAAATGTAGAGGGTTTTGAACATACAAACAAGGTGTATCATCACAATACACCATATTGTTGACTATTTTATGTTCCATAAACACTACAATTAATAAATTATTATAATAAATTTACATTTTATAAATTAATTAATTTGTAGTTTAATTGATAAACAACAACAACAACAACAAAAATCTACGACTACAGCAATCACTTTAGTCATTGACTTGGCATTAGTTACACTTTCAATATAAATATTTACCTTTTATTCTTTTTTTTAAAACCATGATGAGAATATTGTATTAAATCAAAATTTGTGTCTGGGTTGTGGCTTATACAATAGGTGAGTACAATGAGGAACATTGAAGGCTAGTTATATGTAACCACACGGTGATATTTATTCTCAAATTAGCCATTTTAATATCCTAAAGGACACGGGGTCTTTGGAGGTATAAATTCTCCTAAAGACCTATAGATATAGACAAAATTTACAATGCATATCAAACACATTGCTCATGAATAGTTGTGAGGGAAGGAATACCATTTCTCATTAGGACTCGTGCTTCCAAATTTACACTTTTATTGATGAGATGATCTGCAACAGAATTTTTCATTCTCAACTCATGAAAGAAGCTAATAATAGAGAAGGCTAGTTTTAGATACCTGATTCAACCAATAATGCTTCACAACTTGAAATCCTTAGGCAAATATCCATGAACAAGGTGATGGATAATCAATTGTGACTCTGCCATCACCATCAAATCTTTGATATTTACTTCTTTGGCCTGAAAGAGCCCTCGCAATAATCCATATGCATTTCCCACATTATTTGTGCAATTTCCTAACCCTCAACTACATTCAAATTATTTTTTTCATCGAGGTTGAGAATAACCCCTCCTGCTCTTGTCACCCCCTTTTACCTATTTGATAATATATAAAACTAAGTACAATTTCTTTATTTTTGTGATATATTCAAATTTTATTAATTCGTTATTTCATCGGTGAAGAGAATTGAAATCTTGTTGGAGAAGAATGACTATCGTATTGGATAGTAAGAAAATAAAGAGAAAGACAAAATAAATAAAATAAAAATTATAAAAATAAAACAGATAAACGAAAGAAAAAAATTATATGTAGTGGACAAAGCTTTGTCAATTGTTTTTCCCTAATGAAGAAATTTTGACAACATTATATATATATATATATATATATATATATATGAAATGAAATTCTATTTTAAGATCCATAAGACTAAAAATAATCTATGAGACCATTAGTTCCTTGTTTTCCGCTTTTTGCAATTCAATCCTTTTCTGATTCAAATTGATGATGAGTTGGCCCAATGTTCCAACAATCCCCTCGCTAAAAAGACATTGCCAAGAAACTGATGCTAACATGTTCTCATAACTTTCTCTGATGTCTTTGAATGCATCACATTCCAAAATGAAATGTTTTTCCGATTCGACAACCCCAAACGTGGAAAATGTACACACTCGTTCTTCCCAAGATTATTTAGGCCTTTTCCACTGTCCTGTTTCACACCGAATTTGATGCGAGTTGGTCCTTAATTAAGTAATAAGAACCTTTGACCTCCACGAAATGCTAGCTCCAATGAACTCTTTTTGTTGTAGATCACACGTAGGGTTGAATTCCTCAATGTAGTACTTCTTCTTTCTACCCAACTCTTTTCCCCATACATTTTTACGAAACTTCTCCATAACAAAATCCTTTAGCTTCTTGCTATTTGTGGGACAGACATTAATGTAGATATTCCATTTCTGCATCCATGTGTAGTTTTGTTTCATCCATGTTTTCTTTCTTTCACTCATGCCTTCATTGAAGATAACATTAGCCATCTACCTACTCTCATTTTCTCAATTCTTTTTAGATATCTTATGAGCCGCACAATAAAAATTGCTTCAATGGGAGTTGCTCCTATTTCGCTCAACATTGTCTCATAAGGTACTGAACTTTTTATTTTGAACTTGATCATGATCAAGTGTTTTTGGATTTTCTCAATTTATTTCCATTTTGAGACAGGGGTGTTGCTAGTCCACAATTCACACCCATATAGCATCACTCAACAAACTAGGAGTCCAAAAAGTACTTTAATTGTTTTCCAACCCCATAAATTTTCCTCTCTACATTTGTTTTGAAGAGTATATAATGCTTTCCATCCTCCTAAAATTATCTTCTTTTTGCAGTCCTCCCAATTGAGTTCGTTGTTGAAATCAATCTTGTACTTGTACTCATTTACTTCTTCAAGAATGTTGTCTTCAAAGAAGAAAGTATGATGGCTCTGCTTCCTTTTATTAGAGAAAATCATTATTTTGGTCTTGCTAGTATTGACTTGCATCCCCACTTCTCTACAAAATTGCTCAAGGGCATATAAGTGCATTTCCAATCCATGGGCTGATTTAGAAATCAATACAAATTCATCAACATATAAAAGAAGCTTTATCACAAACTCCCCCAACCAAACACCATCTCCACATTGCAAATTTAGCCACTCTTCCAATTTATCAATATATAAACCAAAAAGAGTAGGGGATAAAGGGCAACCTTTCTTAACTCCAATGTCACTTCTAAAGCTTTCTAAAATACCTGCTGAGGTTCTAATTTTCACTTTCACTTCTTCATAAAGTCTATGGACAGCGGCTCTATAATGCACAATAATTTCAATTTATTCCATTCTATGCCACAACTTATCTCTAGGGACTGTGTCAAATGCTTTTTTGAAGTCAACAAAGCAGCAAAATACTTCTTCTTTGTCCTCCCAAACCTTTTCAACAATGTCTCTCAATGTGATACCATGGTCCACTGTAGAATGCTTCAGCCTAAAACCCGCTTGTCCTCTGGCCCTCCTTTCTCTTACTTTTACCCACTTACTAATTTTGTTTTCTACCATGCTCCCGAAAAGCTTTGCAAACAAAGGATTGATCACAATTGTTCTATAGTTTGATGGATTATTAATGTCTCCACTTTTAAAAATGGGTATTGCTAGCCTAGTTGTCTAGTCTCTTGGGAATCCTTGTTGAATGATGTTGTTGAATATTTCCATGATGTGCGGTGCAAGAGCGTTCTTTCCCCATTTTAGATACTCTTCTTGAGTTCAACCAAGTCCTTTGCCTTTCCTATTTTCAGCTTCTTAATTCCATTCTCCACTTCCTGTAATGTCAAGGGCTTTGAAGTTGTGTTGATCCTAAGGGGTGGCTCCACCTCAGATTCTTTCTCATAGAGTTTCCTTTCATACTAAAACCATTGATTGGCTGTAATATTATTTTCAATTGACTTCTTCCTTGGTTGCAGTTGCTGCCAAAAAATATTTGGATTATTCTTGCTTAAATATATTAACTCTTCTCTCCTTGTTTGCATGAACTCATCTTTTTTTCCTTTTTAGTATGTGCTTATATATCTTTACATTCATCTTCTCCTTTCCTGCCTTTTTCAAGGTTCTCCTTGCCATTTTGCATTCATCAGCAAACCAAGCATTTTGGAAAATAATTTGATTCTTATTTCCTATTTTTTTCTCTTTTTCACTTCTCAAGTGCACTTTGAATTATATTTGTTAACTCATGACTATTGAAGCTTTTGAAACTAGTTTTCTCCTTCTCAATTAATCTCTCTAACATTGCCTTTAAGATAGTACAATTTTCTTGTGTTAGAAGAATTTTGCCTCTTGATAGTGATTGTCGAGAGCATTGGCTTTTCCTCCTACGTTGCCTTTCTTCTAACCATGATAACCTTATATAAATTGGGTTACAATCTGATTTTAAGTCCCAAATATGCTCTCCAATATTAACTTCGTCTATCTTTTCAATCAAGCTTTGCGAACACATCACATAGTCAACGACACTTGCCCCGTTGTATGTATTGCAAGTGAAATTCCCAAACCTTTTCCATCTATCTAGACCATTGCAAATAATTAAGTTGAAAGCCCCACACAATGTAAGCAACTCCTCTCCAAAATGATTGCTAACTTTGTCATCTTCTGAAAACCTCACCCATTAGAGATTCACCTCTTCAATGAGCCAAATAGGATTGTTATCCTCTTTGCAACAAAGAATGTTAGCTTGATTATTTGTTGTTCTAGCATTTAAATATCCCACTAAAAGAACTTCTCCCTGCTGCGAGTACACGGAAATACACTGTTTTAAAGATGCATATGGATCCTTGTTGTCAAGTCCCTTAATTTTGTAAGTTTTTTAGACTTGAGGGCAAAATAACATGTTGCAATTCTTATGTGATTCTCATTGTCTGATATTTTCAACCATAAATATTGTTTATTTGAATCTTCTTTAATTAACTTAATGTGACGACCTTCTTTTTATTTCACTAAAACTAGTATTCCCCCATACCCTTTGCCATTTGATGCTACCTTGTTCCAAACTACCAACTTCAAATAATCGTCAAACACAGAAGTTTTGCAACCATCATGCTCATGAGTTTCCATGAGACAAATTATGTCTCTACCTTCCGCAATAGGCTCTAACCCAGGTCCCCTCCTCCAATGGTAACCTCTACAATTCCAACAAATTAAACTTAGGTAGACTTGGGTAGGATTTGATTGTTGCACAGTTTGGCACATAAGACTCAATTTGAGTCTTCACCCCTTTTCATCCATGTTGCTCTTGTTGTTTTCATCCCTATTATCGAATTCTCTGTTTTTTCTTTACTCCCAGCTTGCTGCCCTGTTTTTCTCAGAGGCCCAAACACTGCAATAACAGCTTTGCCATTGTACAACCATGTCCTTTTCCCTTCATTTCTTGTTGTTCTAATTTTCTCTACTTCATCCCTTCTCTCCTCTTGTTGTTTTTTAGTTAAATATTCATCGAGGAAGAAGTGTGAACCTTTCAAGAGTTTCTTTTTTCCCAAAAGCTGGTGTTTGTCTTGTACGCTTTCCATGGCGACTTTTATGGATCGAGGCCTCTCTTCACATATCCTCCCAACCCTCCTTGCTTGGAAAATTTGCCCTTTCCAATGTAATTTCTCTTTCAGAAAGTCTCTTGTAAAATTGAGAGTACTTTCATTCTTTCTATAATCTCTTATTCCCCTGATAATAAAGTTTGTTTCCCTGTCCTTTCTTTCTTTCTATTCTATTTATTATGATCTACGAGCACTTGCATATTCTTCTTCCTTTGTCCTTATGTAACCATTAGCATATTCAGCTCTAGCTTTGATTTCTTTTGGACTATCTTTCCCAATGTTCCTTTTTGCCTTTTCTTTGGAAATGTCTGTTTGCTGAGATACTTGTGTATCTACTTGAGTTTGTTTAGAAATTATCACATCCATTTTTGTAGTTATTAATTCTTTCATGCTTTGCCACATTGTCTTCATGCTTTGGCATTCTTGTTTTCCTGTCTCTAGATCCTCTTGTAACATTGTTACATGTTCTTTTAAAATTCTATTACCTTCCATTAGACATTGGTTTGAAACTGTGATCTCTGAAATCTTGCAGTCCCTTTCCTGTTCTTTGGCTTACAAAATCTCCAGCCTTGTCCTAGCCTTCTTCAGTTCTTGGACATATAGATCTGATGACCAAGTAAGAGGTGTAGATGTGGGACTGTAAATGATTGATTCTTCTTTATTTTTGTTGCTCTTATTTATTTTCTTTCTCTGGGTCGGTTTTCTTCTCATTTGTTCCCATTTAAGGTGAGCAAGCCTACACCTTAAAATGCCCTGATATTGCTTTGCAATTACCCAAATCCACTTATCTATTACCCAAATCCACTTATCTATTTTGTCTCTTGAAGAAATTTTGACTTGACCCAAATGATTTGTTTCCACAAAACCTGAGATTTCCTTGTCGTTTTTAATATTTACTTGATGTACTAATTGCTTCCGGGAGATTTTTTTTTCAGTTGTTGTAGCAAGTTTATGAATTCTCCTTGTAAGTTGGGAATAAGATAATGGCTTCCTCTTATGCTTGGCTGGACAGATATTATTTTTTATAGGAGTTAAAACCTTGGCAGCTAGATCATTATCACTTTGGATCTGCGGAATGAAGCCACCAACGTTCCAGGTTTTCCAATCTGCCTATCGACTTTTCCCAAAGTGGAAGAAGGCAAAGCAATTGTCGCCCCGCCTGTGGTTTGGCCCATCGGCACAAGATCCGAAGTAATGAGGTCCATTAACGTCATTCCTACCTTCAGATCCTGACATGTCGTCATGCTACTTGTAGCTTCTTCTGGTATCCCATTGCCCATCAAAATATATACATATATAACCTTTTACTAGTTACATAAAAAATTATGATTAGCGGAGAAAAAATAATAATAATTATTATTATTATTATTATTATTTCTTTAAAGCTAACGAACCGTGAAGATCTTTTGACAACATTATATATACAACATTTTACTATTTACATATTATTAATAGCTAATTTATAGATCCAGTTATTAAGATGATGTCTATATTTAATTTACAATAGATAACTATTTATATGGATTTGATTTTCAAAATATTTAAGTTTTTTTTTGTTTTTTAGGGTAAACTATTCAATTCTATTTTACATTGTGGCTAGTAAACACGAATAGGAATCAAAACACTTACCTCATTGTACATCTCACTTTGCCAAGATTTGAAAATTTTTAAAAAATACTAAATTATAACTTTATTTTAAATTATTACCAAATGGTTGGTAAAAAAGAAAAGGCATCAATCCATGATAAAAATCAAAACACTTACTTCAAGATACATTTCACATTGCTAAAAAAAATAAAAAATAAAAATTCATAAAAATTAAGTAAATTATAAATTTACTTTAAAGTATTACCATTATTATTAAAAGAATTAATATATAAGTTAAATAAAGATGAATATTCATCCTCACTTTACCATATTTGTGTTAGAAAAACTGAGTGGGGTAAGTGAATCAATATTTCATTTTCATTTCCAAAAAAATCTTTACTTATTTTATGTTTTTATTTTCAAAGTCTTCTTGAACCATCAACGCATTATGTATGCATATTAAAAAAAATATGAACAAAATTCTATATAAGAGCAGATAAACCATAAAAGTACAACACATAAGGACACTAGAATTTTAGGTGGAAATCCAAGATGAGATAAACCCACCGTTGTTGTTATCTTTTTGTCTTAAGAATCTTTTTAAATCTTGCATTAGTGTAAGTTTTTACCAGTGCGCGGGCTCCTACCTTCATAGAGTTTTTCAAAAAAATTCAAACTTAGACACCTACCACAACTCAATACAACCAACCGTGTCTCCTATCATCAACTAATAACATAATCGTTTCCCTTGTGCAATCATAAACCAACACAAAGCTCATAGGAATGATACCAATAATAATTACGCAATTGTCACAGGAATAATATCGTTATCACAGGAATAACAATGTTGTAACAGGAACCCTATCAATACTATGCCTCAATCAAACCATTCACAACTAGAGCACCATGATCTTCAACTATCATCATAGAAAAGAGACTCATAAGCAAGACAAACAACAACATTCAAATCATAATTGCACTGAGGCATGAACCAGCAGTGATTTCATAAAGAGTCAGCCTTTGTATATCATATAGGCTCTAAACAACCAGTATTGACTGCAAACCAAGCAAGATCAGGATCTCTGAATTTTTTTTCAGAATGCATTGAACAAATTACTGAGAAAGACCCAATGCACTGAATATATCAGTGACCAAGACAATAAGAGTTTTCGTCAATTCTTTGCGATCAATAAATCCATCTAATCAACCATGTAAGAAACTTGTTCAATAATTGAAGTCATATAAGGAGTTACTAACAACGTTTTCTAACCAAACAAAGGCTAAAACCTCTCACAATCATACAATATGGAGTTGTAACTCTACAAGATTATGTGTTTTCTAGATCCTGTTAAAAGGAGATTTATAATACACTGCCCAGGTCAAATCAATTTAATACAGAGCATTTGTCAATACATAACCTAGAAATTAGCAATTGATCTCTCCAAATGTGAATGGATCTATAGAAGGGCTTTAGGCACATATACATTCTTCAAGAAAACCATTCGACGATCAGATTTACAATCTCGTGAACCACCATTAAATAGAAAAACCAAGAGAAATAATTTTATATTGCAATAGATCTTCGACACACTGGAATTAAAGTGATCAAATCACATACAAATCTCAGCCGCCCATGAATTAATTCACTTTGTGATTGGAGAATGCACTAAATAGTGTGGGCCACCTGTGCCGCGACAAGGAATTTGAGATTAGTACATCAATTGCGTAAACCTATGCCAAAATGAAGAGATTATAATGTTATGTCAATCTCTGAAATGTACTCACCAAATGTATTCTTCCCTGCAAATAAAAACACATTAAATCTAAGATCAATCAGATAATTTTCTACACCAACTCTCTACACAATAATATAAACACCATTAATCTTTATAGTGTGCTTATTTTAATTGATGAAAGATTCATGCAAGAAAGAATGGTCTTTGTTTGCGAGTAAAACAATGGATCTCTTTGCAATAAAACCAATGACAAATGGGAGAAACCCAAGCTGGGAGAAAAACCATGGTTGTTGTTGTCTACTTTGTTTTCTTCTTATTATTAAGGAAGTTTTTTATATCTTGCATTGGTGCAGGCTTTTGCTAGTGCACAGGCTCCTACTACCTTCATTGAGTCTTTCAAAACAATCTTTACTTATCTTATGTTTTTATTTTCAAAGTCTTCTTAAACCATCAACACATTATGTATGCATATTCAAAAAACACGAGCGTCATTCAATATAAGAGCATATTAAACCATAAAAGTACAACACATAGAGACACCAAAATTTTAGGTGGAAACCCAATATGAGAGAAAACCATCATTATTGTTGTCTTCTTATTATTATTAAAGAAATTCTTTAAATCTTGCACTGATGTAGGCTTTTGCTAGTGCGCAGGGTCCTACCTTCACTGAGTTTTCAAACTATACTAGAAGGAGGCAACCACTCCCTCTAACTTCTTATCATCCATGTTTCAAAAAATTTCAAATTGGGACCACCTACAACAACTTAGTACAATCAACTTTGTCTCCCATTAACAACTAATAACATAATCTCTACCCTTTTGCAATCATACACTGACACTAATCTCATAGGGATGATAGCAATAATAATAACACAACTGTCACATGAATAATACTGTGATCATAGGAATAACATTGTTGTAATAGGAACTATGTCAATACTCTGCCTCAATAAAGACATTCACAACTAGAGCACCATGATCTTCAATTATCATCACAGAAAAGATACTCATAAGCAATGCAGACAACAACATTCAAATCATAACTACATTGAGGCATGAACAAGCAACAATTTCATAAAGAGTTAGCCTTTGTATATCATATAGGCTCCAAACAACTAGTCTTTACTACAAACCATGCAAGATCAAGATCCTTGAAAATTTTCTCCTGATAAAATATGCAATGTTTTATATTAAATGAAATGAAACCCACTGGTCAGCTCTACGAAAGAGAGTCTGGCTCTGCAGAACGCTATACATTGCTCATGTACATTACACATAATATAGTAATCACAGATTTAGGAAGTTAGAACAATAACCTAAAAAATAGAAACTAATTCTTATCCTGAGGTCTTGTGAACCGAATCACTATTCTAAGATATTCTCCATTATCTCTAACACTCCCCCTTAATGGAGAAGGGGTTCACAAATATGCCTAACATCTCCCTAAACATTTCAAACTTGATTTTTCCCAGAGGTTTAGTGAAAATGTCTGCAACATTATCACATGTATTACAATATACCAAATGGATTTCTTTTGATTGCACTTTCTCCTTGACAAAGTGGAATTATGTATCAATATGTTTAGTGTTTTTGTGAAACACAGGATTATTAGCAAGTTTTATTGAACTCTAGTTGTCGCATTTGATTGTTGTTGCTTCTTTTTGTTCTTCCCCTACATCCTGGAGAAGTCTCCACAACCAAACTGCCTCACATGTTGTTGCACACATAGCTTGATACTCTGCTTCCACTGAAAACAAGGAAACTGTGTTTTCTTTCTTGTTGCTCCATGTAATCACCCCGGATCCGATGATGAATGCATATCCTGTTATGGATCTGCAATTGTCTACATTTCCAGCCCAGTCTGAATCTGTAAATCCTGTCAATCTAACATCAGAGGAATCAGTATAAATAATACCATAATCTACAATACCTTGTAGATACCTTAAAACACTTTTCACTGCATTCCAATGACTTTCAAGTGGCTTGGACATATATTGACTTAGCACACTGACTGCATAAGCCAAATCTGGTCTAGTAGTGGTCAGGTAGATTAGGCTCCCAACCAGTTGTCTATAAAGTGTCGCATCTACCTCCTTAGAGCCATCCTCACTCTGCAGTTTGATGTTCTGATGTAATGGCACTGTTGCCGGCTTACACTGATCCATCTTGAATCTTTCTAGTAGTCCTTTGACATACTTTCCCTGGGACAAAAATGTTTTTCCTAAATCTCTCCAGATCTCAAGACCCAAACAGTGTCTTAATTCACCAAGGTGTTTCATTTCAAATAACTGTGACATCTGTTGCTTGATTTCTTTGATCAGAAATGTATCATCACCTGTAATGATCAAATCATCTACATACAAAGAAATCATCACTATGCGCCTTTGTTCATCTTGCATGGTATAAAGATTAGGGTCATTTTTGCTTTTGTTGTAGCCAAATTGTAGAAAAAATGAATCAATATTTTCATACCAAGACCTGAGTGCTTGCTTTAGTCCATAAAGTGCTTTCTTTAACCTACAGACTAAATGTTCTTTCCCTTTCTAGACAAACCCTTCAAGTTGCTCTAAATAAACCTCTTCTTTCAATTCTCCATTTAAAAATGTAGATTTTACATCTAGTTGGTGAATCATCCAATGTTTCTTAGTAGCTAAAGAAATCAACATTCTGATGGTATTAAGTTTAGCTACAGGGGCAAAGGTTTCTTCATAGTCAATGCCTTCTTTTTGTGAATACCCCTTTGCTACCAATCTAGCTTTTAATTTATCTATAGTTCCATCTGCATTAATCTTTGGTTTATACAGCCATTTACAACCTATGGTTTGTTTCCCTCTAGGAAGTTCAACCAGTTCCCAAGTGTCGTTTTTTATTATAGATTCATATTCATGTTCCGTAGTTGTTTTCCATTCGCTACATTCATTTGCTTCCTTATAGCTAGAAGGTTCAACAATATTCATCATACTAGTTATAAAAGCATTTTCCCTATATCTTGCAGGTAATTGAGCTTTCCTACCTGATCTCCTAAGTGGTGGGTAGCCTCAAACCTTGTCTGATCATCATTCTCTTTTTCTTCCCGCTGTTGCTGTTGCTGTTGTTGTTGTATCTACTACTGCTGCTGTTGTATCTGATGTTGTTGATATTGTATCTACTGTTGTTGTTGTTCATCCTCTGCCTTTGTCTTTTGTTGATCCTGATTGTTTCCTGTTTCTTCACTTTCTTCTTCCACCAAGTATGGAATATCCCATTCCTCATAGTGCTTATCAGATTCTTCACGATCTTGTTCATGGAATATGACATCTCTACTAACGAAAATTTTGTGAGTAGAGGGATTAAATAATCTATAAGCTTTATGTTGTGAAAAATACCCTATAAAGGTACATCTGATGGCTTTTGAATCTAGTTTTCTTCTGTCTTCCTTTGGAATATGGGCAAATTCTTTAGACCCAAATACTCTTAAATGTTTTACTGCGGGCTTAAATCGATATAGTGCTTCATAAGGAGTTTTAAACTCAAGGCTCTTTATAGGACTCCTATTTGTTAAGTAAACTGCAGTATTTAATGCTTCAGCCCAAAAACCATTCGACAGATTCTTACCTTTTAACATGCTTCTAACACATTCCACTAGTGTTATGTTCTTTCTTTCTGTTACTCCATTTTGCTGAGGAGTATGGGGTACTATAAATTGTTGTAATATTCCAGGATCTTTACAATACTTGATAAGCTCATTCTTCTTGTATTCTCCCCTTGATCAGAGCGGAGAATTTTTTTCTGCTTCCCTGTTTGCCTTTCAATCATATTCTTGAACTGCTTAAAGTATTCAAATGTGTGACTCTTCTTACTCAAGAAATACACCCAATAAGTGCAGTCATCAATAAACAGTAAAAAAATATAGTGCACCTCCTAATGACTTTGTTTGCATGGGTCCACAAAGGTCTATGTGCACCAATTCAAGTATATCTCTCTGTTTCTTCTCTATTCGAACAGAGAATTCTTCTCTATGCATCTTTCCTAATGTATAGGCGTCACAATCATTATGCACTTGTTTTAACATAGGAAGATCTCTTACCATTTCCTTTTTCCGAAGTAACAGCAAATCATTTTAGTTTATATGACCAAATCTTTGATGCCACGGCTCTTTTGTAGTCAAACCCGCTGTTGTTAGAGCTCGAACTAGTGTTGGTTTTACATCCAATTTGTATAGACCACCTGTTCGAATTCCTGTAGCAATTGTCTTCATTCCATCTAGCAGATCTTTAATATAGCAGTAGATTTAAAAAATTTCAACTTTAAGATCTTGATCTGTAATCATGGATACAGAAATCAAGTTCTTTGTTATACCGTGCACATACGTAACATTATAAATTTGTCTTGCATTACCATTAGGTAAAATGACATAAATTTTCCCACATCCTTTGATCTGATGACTTCTATCATCACCCAGGTAGATTTGTGCTTCGTCGTTGATTTCTTTAAACTCTTCAAACCATTGTTTGTTCCTTGTCATATGTGTTGATGCTCCTGAATCTACATACCAGATGCCTGCATCAACATTCTCATCACCATCTGCCATGAAAAATCTGAGATTTCGCTCATGATTATCATTTGTGAGATGAACTGCATGTCTTTTATGCTTCTGTTGTTCTTCATGATATTTCTTCTTCCTGCACTCTCTAGCTATATGACCCAGTTTCCGCAATAAAAACACTTAATTACAGAGTTGTTTATATTCAGATTCATACCTTGGGTCAGATTTCGTCTTTTCTATGAGCTTCCTCCATTTTGCTGTTGCAGATTTCCTTTTCCTTTGTAGAAGTTCTTTTTCGTCATCAATACAAGATCGACACTCTGGGGCTTCAGAGTCGATCTTCTTTCTTCTTCTTGCATCAGTATTCCTGTCAATTCTTCAAACTTCGGGATTTTCTCTCTCGCATTTATCCCAGTGATGAACATTTGATAGTCATCGATCACACCATTCATGGTAATTGTTACAAGATCTGTATAGATAACAGTATGACCAATGTCTGCCAATTTTTTCTTCAGGTATTTGATCCTTGCTATGAAGGAAGCAACTGTTTCATTCTCCTCCATCTTCAGGGATAAGATCTTGCTCTTCAGAAACAGAAGACGATTTATATTCCTGATCTCATACAGATCCTTCAAAATTCCCCAAATTTCGCTTGTTGATTTACATTCTCTGATATGTGGTATGATGCAGTCTTTCACTGACATCTTCAGCAACGTCCTTGCTTTACCCTCAAGCTTCTCCCAATATTACATTGTTGTGGATCCAGCTACTGGCTTCTGTTCATCCCCATTTGCAATCATCCAAGCACTCTGCACTTCTAGCAGAGTCTGCATCTTGAATTTCCAATTTTCATAATTGGAGTCGTTGAGCTAGTTATGCTCGTTCAAGCATGCTTCAAACATATGATTATTCATCTTGGCAATTAAAACAAATTTGACAGGTAAAAAAAAATGTTGGATTTACCCAGATCTGTGTCAAAGACAGAGATTGCTGATCTCCAATGTTGTTTTCAACGGCCTCCTTCTGGTCTTCTTCTCGGCAGACCTCAGCCTTCACGCAGCCTTCTCTTTGGCAGCCACCGCCAAAACGCAACCCCTCTTCTTGTTGTGATGTTGTTTGTTGTTTCCCGACCTCGCAGCCTTCTCTCGGCTTCTCACCACGGTCGTCGCACTTATCCACCGCGGAGTTGCGACGATCGTCGCAAATGTACATGTGATAGTTGCGACTATCTCGTCGCAGATGTACACTTGATAGTTGTGACGATCCAGAAAATGAAAACGCGCAGAAGTGTTACAGTGTGATCGTCGCAATTGTACCTCAAAGACTTGCAATGATTTCGCAATAGGCGCGACTGGCAAGTTCCTCACTCGGCGAATAGGTTTTCTCAGCCCTGTCGCTCTGATACCATGATAAAATATGCAATGTTTTATATTAAATGAAATGAAACCCACTGGTCAGCTCTACGAAAGAGAGTCTGAACTAGGAGAGTCTGGCTCTGCAGAATGCTCTACACTGCTCATGTACATTACACAATATATAGTAATCAAATATTTAGGGAAGTTAGAACAATAACCTAAAAAATAGAACCGAATCACTATTCTAAGATATTCTCCATTATCTCTAACATCTCCCAAAGCAGTGAACAAATTAGTGACCAAGACCCAACGCAGTGAATATATTCGTGACCAAGACAATAAGAGTTTTCATCAATTCTTTGTGATCAGTAAATCCATCTAATCAACCATGTAAGAAACTTTTACAACAGTTGAGGTCATACAACGAGTTATTAGCAACGTTTTCTAACCAAACAAAGGTTATAAACCTCTCACAATCATACAATATGGAGTTGTAACTCTACAAGATTATATGTGTTGTCATATCCCATCAAAAGGAAACTTATAATACATTGTTCATTGTCAAATCAATCTAATAAAGAGAATTTGCCAATACATAACCTATAAATTGGCAATCGATCTCTCCAAGTGTGAATGGATCTGCAAAAGGGCTTTATCCACATATAAATTCTTCAAGAAACAAAAGTCATGACGCGCACAAAGGGAATTTCACATATTCAACAATCAGATTTACAATCTAGTGAACCACCATCAAATAGAAAAACCCAAGACAAACAATTACATATTGCATTAGATCTTCGGCGCACTGGAATTAAAGTGACCAAATCGCATAAAAATCTCAGCGACCCATGATGTAATTCACTGTGTGATTGGAGAATGCACATAACAGTGTGGGCCACATGTGTCACAACAAGAAATATCAAATTGATACATCATTTATGCAAACCTGTCACAAAATGAAGAGATGATATCGCTATTTCAATCTCTAAAATTTAATCACCAAATTCGTTCTTCCCTGCAAAAAAAAACTCATTAAATCCAAGATTGATCAATTAATTTTCTACACCATCTCTCTACACAATCATATAAACACCATTAACCTCTGTAGTTTTCTTATTTTAATTGATGAAAGCTTCTTCCAAGAAAGAATGGTCTTTGTCTGTAAGTAAAACAATAGATATCTTAACAAAACACTATTTGTCTCTACAATAAAACCAGTGACAAATGGGAGAAACCCAAGATAGGAGAAAAAACATTGGTGTTGTTGTCTTCTTTGTCTTCTTCTTATTAGTAAAGAAGTTCTTTACATCTTGCACTGCTGCAGGCTTTTTCCAGTGGCTCCTGCCTGCTAAAGGATCCTACCTTGACTAAGTCTTTCCAAATAATCTTTACTTATCTTATGTTTTTATTTTCAAAGTCTTCTTGAACCATCAACACATTATGTACGCATATTTAAAAAACATGAACATCATTCAATATAAGAGAAGATAAACAATAAAAGTACAACACATCATCACCACATAGAGATGCCAAAATTTTAGGTGGAAACCCAAGATGGGAGCAAACCATCGTTGTTGTTGTCTACTTTGTCTTCTTCTTATTATTAAATAAATTCTTTACATCTTGCACTGGTGTAGGCTTTTGTTAGTGTGCGGGATCCTACCTTCACTGAGTTTTCCAGCTACTACTACAAGGAAGCAACCACTCCCTCTAACTTCTTGTGATCCATGTTTCAAAAAATTTCAAACTGGGACCACCTACAACAACTCAATACAATGAACTATGTCTCCCATCATCAAATAATAACATAATCCTACCCTTATGAAATCATACACCAACACCAAGCTCGTAGGAATGATAACAATAATAATAGCACAACTATTACATGAATAATATTGTTGTTGTAGGAAACCCCCGATCGAGGTGTAACACAATGGAGGAAGTGGGTCAAGGGAGATGGGAGCGGTAAGTGGGAGGCAGCGTCCAAGTGAGCAAAAGGACAGGCGAGGGAAATGGAGTGAGAGGACAGGGGCAAGGGCAAGTGGACGAACAGGGCAAGGAAGGAACAGACCTTGAGAGAAGGTTGGTGGAGACGGATAAGGAGGACAGCGAGGATGGCAAGGGGGCCAATAGGAGGGCGAGCAGAAGGACGCCAACAAGTGGCAGGACAAGGGTCGAGATCATACGACAAGAGTAGCTGGGAGTAAGTGAGTGTTAATGAGAGGAATTGGAAGTCAGGACGGAGGGTCACCATTCCAAGGTGACGGTGTAGGTATCAGTGAAGGGAATAATGATGACAGACAAGTGGATGAAAAGGGAAAGGACAGAAAGGGGAGGGGAATAAAACATAAGGGAAAAGAGTCCATAGGCAAAAGCATGTAGAGGGAGGAGATGAGAACCGGAGAGAGGAAAGGAGGATGAAGAACGACGTTGCAGCTTGTGAATGGAAGCGGAACCAGTTCTGCAAGTTGGTATGTTGCTCCTCTGGCCCTCAGTTTCTTAAGGCATAGGATATCTTTCTGTATTAATCTAGGAAAATTGTTCAGGATAGGGAATGAGTCTGGTATGGAGAAACTTAGGAATTCCTAGGTCCCTGGATGGTCGAAAACTTTAGATTGTGTAATGATAATCCTAGGGAGTAAGCTAGGAGAGGAGGGGATAGAATCCAGGAATTGAGAGGTCTCCACCACGGTAACCCCACAAAACAAAATGCGAGAGAGCAAGGCCATAATGACTCCTGTTGGGGACTCCATGATAAAACCAAAAGGAAAAAATGAAGAACCTCGGAGAGCAATTAGAACCGAGAAAAGAGGGAAACAGGAAAACAGAATTTCACTAGGGGCGGAAGAGAACAAGGCCAAGGTTTTGATGCCTAGACCCCTGGAAAACATCCCCACGACCAAGACTCCCTGCGATGCAAGGAACAGTAAACCAGTCTACCCTGGAGGCGGTCCTAAGTGGATGCCTCTGTCGTGCTGTTTGAGTGATGAATGTTGCCGAGAGGAAAAAGCGAAAATAAGAGAAGTAAGAATTAGAAGAACCCAAAACTATGAGAGGGGATGGGAAATTCTAAAAGAAACCTCGAAAAGCATTAGTTTTGGCACTGAAAGGGATAACATATGTGACACAGGTAAATGGAAAATTGTTTGGATGTTTGTTCATTATCAAACTGATAATCGTAATGGTTATGTGATAGGTCTCACCTCACATTACGCCCAGCACAATGAGGAGGACAGCAGCAAATACGCAGTCAACATGACGACCAGGAAGGGCAAGAGAGACAAAAAGATGGCAGAGGGGGTGAACAACTCAAACAAAGAGCAAAGAAAGAGAGGGTGAAAGTCTGGATGTGAACATATGAAAACCCTCATCGACGCCTACATGGCAAGGAACCCACCGAACGTTAGAGCCCAAATTGCTAGATGGGAGTGAGAACTAAGTGACAACATAAGGAACCAAGGCAGCCCCATGGAGGAATGGGAGAGCATGGTTCCGGACCCAGGGAACTCTCGAGGTCGACACTCTCTCTTCAGACAGACAATACAACAGTATTGGGTCATGAAGAACGTGGTGGCACGAGCCATGACTCTTAATCGAGAACAAGCAGCAAGCAGAGGTCCGGAGGTAAAGGATGACACCAAGGAAAAGGATCCCGTCAAGGCAGAACTCCTCAGGTAGATTGCAACAGTCTAGATACAAACTTACAGAAACAACTTGGCACTGGGGAGAATTGAACAAACATTTCAAAACATGAAGAGGAGCGAGATGCTCAGCTCCAGTGCCAAAGCGCCAACCCCAGTAATATCCTCGGACGAGGATTGAAGCGGAGGTCTAGTACATTTTTGTTTAAGTTTTATGATGAACAACTTTTACTTGTTTAATTGGAATAATAGTATAGATAGTAAAGACAATGTTGCTAGATGGATAGAGAGAGACCTTTTCAAATTTTGGATAGTGTTTAATGCAGACAGGTGGCTACCTAGTTTCCTTTGGGCAGGTAAGCCACCTTGAACAAATGGAAGATCTGATTTTGAATAGTTAATATCAATAGAGGAAGCACCACCAAGTTTACAAAAAAAAGTATTGTTGTTGTAGGAATAACATTGTTCTAACAGGAACTATGTCAATACTTTGCCTCAATCAAGCCATTCACAACTAGAGCACCATGATTCTCAACTAACATAATAAAAAAGACTCATAAGCAAGACAAATAACAACATTCAAATCATAACTGCATTGAGGCAGGAACATGCAACAATTTCATGAAGAGTCAGCCTCTTTATATCATATGGGCTCCAAACAACCAGTCTTTACTGCAAACCAAGCAATATTGGGATCTCTGAATATTTTTCCCAATGCAATGAACAAATTAGTTACCAAAACCCAACAGAGTGAATATATCAGTGACTAAGACAATAAGAGTTTTCATCAATTCTCTGCCATCAGTAAATCCATCTAATCAACCATGTAAGAAATTTGTACAATAGTTGAGGTCGTACAACGAGTTACCAGCAACGTTTTCTAACCAAACAAAGGCTATAAACCTCTCACAATCATACAATATGGAGATTTAACTCTACAAGGTTATATGTTTGCCAGATCTTATTTTAAGAGAATAAATATAATACGCTGCTCGTTGTCAAATCAATCTAACAGAGAGCATTTGTCAACACATAACCCAGAAATTGGCAATCGATCTCTCCAAGTGCGAATGGATTTTACAGAAGGGATTTATCCACATATACATTCTTCAAGAAACAAAATTCATGATGCGCACAAAGGAAATATCACACATTCAACAATCATATTTATAATCTAGTGAACCACCATTAAATAGCAAACCTAGGACAAATAATTTCTTATTGCAATAGATCTTGGACACACTGGAATTAAAGTGACCAGATCAAATACAAATCTAATCCACCCATGAAGTAATTCACTCTGTGATTAGAGAGTGCGCAGAACAGTGTGGGCCACCTGTGCCACAATAAGAAATTTCATATTGATAAATCAATTGCACAAACTTGTGCCAGAATGAAGAGATGAGAACGTTATTTCAATGTCTGAAATGTAATCACCAAATGTGTTCTTACATACAAAGAAAAACTCATTAAATCCAAAATCGATTAGATAATTTTCTACTCCATCTATTTGCGCAATAACATAAACACCATTAATCTCTGTAGTATGCTTATTTTAATTCATGAAAGATTCCTGCAAGAAATAATGGTCTCTGTCTGCAAGTAAAACAATATATCTCTCGACAAAACACTATTTGTCTCTGCAATAAAACCAGTGACAAATTCCTGAGAAAAATTTAAGTGCAGACAACCACATTCAGTCACATATTTGATCCAGATATTTCAATGTTAAGATAGATAGATATATGCAATCAAGAACAATGATCCTCCAGGATTTGGTATACCCAAAGTATAAACACCAAAGAAACACAACTCCAACACTTGTGCACATCCACCTTCAGAAATTAGATCTTCGTCCCATCATTGGAAAAAAGAAATGTTGGCGCCAATTCACACAAAAATGCATAGATCGATCATTCCAATGTACTCTACTACTGCAAATGGCTCACTTCAGATCTTCTTCCCTGTACCAAACCATAAAGAAAAAAAGAACAAGTTGAGCCAGATCGATCTCACAAGGGCACACCACACTCTGTTTTCATTCCAAATTTATAAACTTAGTGGGCTATCTCAAGCTGGAAAAAACACGAGCTCAAATTGTTGAAAGTTTGATGGTATTTGACCATGGCTCAAGGTTAAATATTTTATTTGGTCCAAAAACAAATTCTCCAACTGTTAATGACCAATTCGTAACCAACTCCAAGGATTTTTTTTATTTTATAATTTACACTTGTGCCTCATAATAAATTATCATAACCAGCACAAATAAATATTTTGTATGCAAGTGGATTGGACCATAATAATTTACCACTCATGCCTCATAATATTTATTTATTTTTAAATAGAAATGATCATAACTACCATAAACAAGTATTTTGTATAAAAGTGGATTGGACCACACATATTGTAAAGTATATAGTGGATTGGGCCACTTAACTCACCATAATATCCATAATCAACCAAATGACCAATCAACATCAACCAAATGAATAAATGTAATGCCACATTCCATAGAGATTTGCACATGTATTATTCTTGTGAATTTTATATTGTTTCTCTGCAAATATTAGTATCAAGACAACTATCTAGGTTGCCATCAAGGATAACATATGGCCATAATGCCAACAATTTGCAGAAAGGAATTGTTACAATATCAGGGGCTAACAATATGTATTATCAATACCACATGTCAACACAAGTCATAGCCCATTCCACATGACACTTGTAACACCCTCCTCCCACATCTACCCAAGTAACCGGTCAGCCGAGGCAAACATATAACAAGAGGCTACTATGATATGATTCGACCTCCTAAGTAATGTTAAGGAAGTGGAACCAACAGAAACACACCATACACACCTTCAACATCAGCAATAAGACTCTTAAGAACCATCCCAACCTTTTTGCTAACTAGCCTCTAACTCTTACTGAGGTCTTAGACCTCAACCTCTGTATGCCCCCATGCTATGGGAATTCCAGCGCCAAGAGGGCTCTAGACGCTCCCACAAGCCTGCATGCCTGTGTCCAGGGACTATTTCCAACAGACCTGTGCCAGAATCTGAGGATTTTAAGGCACTTTTCAAGCCCAAAATTTCGGCCACTGCCCAGAACTTGTTGTAACTTCTGGAATCCATTAAACACATGATGACAAGACTAATAAACCAAAAACTAACTCCAGGACTAGGCTTGACCATCCCCAACCAGGACTGACATTATGTCAAACACTTGGCATCAATGCAATCTACAGGTGTAAATGACAGATCTAAGCATAGGGGTCTTATACTTATATGAGATTCACTATGAGGCATTGTTTCCTTATCACTTTAGCTACAATTTCATCCATTAGGCCATAGATACATTGTTCATTCATATACAAGTAAAAACATGATGGGATCCATACATAGCCACTGTCATAACACATATTCATAACCAACATAATAACAACAGAAATACGAAGGAAACAACATCCATATAAACCAGTATAATACTCATATAGATAACAAGGAGAAATAACCTCATATTAATGATGCAAAATCCAACCCGGTACGGGACTACCACGTTCCACCTGACTGTAGAATAGCTGAGCCAATTCTCTCTTCAACCATTCACCCTCGTGTCGTATTCCAAGCATGAATGTGGGATCTCATAAAACACATCAATCCAAAACCATTCAGAGCTTCCAAAGGCCAACCACCTTAACCCATCAAACAGTGATTCCACCTCACGGTCGAACATCACAACACCATCATCAAATTGGTCTCTATCCAAGTCTTCCAGGGCTCCAGGGCGTTTGTTCCAACCCGGCTTCCAAGATTAGTTACTCAACCCACGGCTATTGTCGAGCTCCAAAGTGTTTGTCCAACCAAAGCTCCAAGACTAGTAACTCAACCCACAACTTATACAGTGCTCCAGAGCATTTGTCCAACCAAGGCTCCAGGACTAATAACTCAACCCACCAAGGGCTCCATAGCGCTTGTCCAACCAATGCTCCAGAACTAATAACTCAACCCAAGTTGTTATAGGGCTCCAAAGCATTTTTCCAACCAAGGCTCCAAGACTAATAACTCAACCCAAGTCGTTACAGGGCTTCCAAAGTGTTTTTCCAACCAAGGCTCCATGAACTAATAACTCAACCCAAGCTAAAAGAAACATGAGAACCAACCAGAAAAACAAATAAATGAACCCACAACACCATGGCTATCCAGGAAATGGAAACGCGAGGAAAATCCATTTTCAATCCAAACAATCCTCCATGCCATTGATAGATCATGACGAAGAAACCACATGCATGTCTAGTGAGGAAAACATACATGCAACTCGGTACTTGCAAGAAAAACCCATTGTACTTGCCAACCCTGATGTCCTCTTGCACATTCCTTCTCCTCGTTTACCTTCTTTCTCCAAAACTCCAAGTATGCCACACTCTTCAAGAGTGCTCCAAGAAAACTCTAAGTATCTAAGAGTGTGAGGGAGAGAGAATAGAAGAGAGCTCTACCAAAACTAAATTGACCAAGCTTACACTAGCCTCACCCACTGATCCTCATAAGCTGTTTTATCAATGAGGCCTCTATTTTCTTCATTTTCCATTATTTTCTTTGAATTTCCTCCTCACATGCAACTTGTAACCTTTTGCCTTCCTTTTCTCCTATTTTCTATTATTTTCATAAATAAATGTTTCATGCCTTTCAAAATCCTTTGCCAATTCCTTTACCAATTTCCTTAGCCATAATAAACCGAATGAACACCCACTAGGATGTTTTCCCCACCATTCAATTTGGAATACGTGTCCCATGACCTTGGTATTATATATTTTTACACAGAATTTTAACCAAGGGTGTTACAAAACCCTCCCCCTTGCGGGAACACTGTCCTCAAAGCTTTATAACATAGCTTGTTGTAGTATTTACAATAACCATCTACTAAAACATGATAAACTTATCATTTATTGGAGCTTTATAACACAGCTCATTACGATGTTTACAATCCACATATACTTATATATTTGCTTCAACTGGAAAATAACCATACTGTCTATGGAGCTTTATAAACTAGCTCGATATATTATTTACAATAATATACACATATATAAATTTTCTTGGCCAGCAAATAAAAGGATACGATGCTTGTATTAATCAACAAGGGAATCAAGAGGATTACACCTCCACCCTCAAAGGTAGTACCAGGATTCACCTCCTTCCCAAGAGATCCAAAATCCAATGTCAAATTCAAAGCTACATCCAATGTCCAACGTTACAATCTTGTGCCACTTGTCCTCTCAGTGAATAGTTATCGGCTCATTGTTCGAAGGCACACTCCCAATGTGCATTTGATTCCATCTGGCAATGCTAATGACCAAAACAAATATATCCCCAATCTTCCCTTCTATGTTGCACAATCCCTAGGGCAATCAGGTCGCCCCCTTCTATACAGCCACACACCTTCCAAGTTTCATTAGCACCCCCATCCCGGTCATTCCATCCCTTGGCAAGGGTTCCTCACATCGAAAGATACAAAAACCAAGGCATATCCCTACCTCAAAACCATCATACTGGTCATAGCATGCTCATGGAAATCAATGGACACTATTGGCTACCAGTGTCCCACAATGGCCTTGTTCCTGAATGCTTTACCAGCATACTGATGCTTGTTCCAATTCCTTGTGTTGTTGCTACTAATGTTTGTCGTCAGTTTCGACCACCCAACCGAGCATTTCATGCTTTCTTGTACCAAGCACATAATTTTCTTTAGATTCAAAATAAATCGAAATAAATTCAAATCATGCCTCATTGGTGGCCCATCAATAAGGTACACTTGCAATTATGTCTGCTTCTTGTCACAATAAATCAAACTAGCATCTTTGACCAAATCATAATGTATAAAAATATCACATCAAGTTAGTTCAAAACACAATCATCATAATTCAAAATCATATATCACATGTAACCATCATAAACTAGAATCATATATAACATGTAATCATCATAGATGATCTGATTAAGAAAATCAGTTTTGTTATGCTAAAATTCCTTTTTAGAATATATTAAAAGTTCTTTAGGATTTATGAATTTTTTTTCAAGTTTAAACATGGGTTTTTGAGTGCTTTTATGTCAATTTTATGTGCCAATTAACATAAACAAATGGTTGAACAACATCATATAACAGACATAAAATTCACTATAAAAAGTATCACAACAGCAAAGGATGAAGGAATTCACCCCTCCTGGGCTACGTCTCCTTGGTCCAGCTTCCAATGGCTTGGCCCTCTCTATTATGCTAAAAAATGTGAATACAACAATTTACAATGCTTAGAAAGCTCTGAAACCTATTCCAATGGCTCCAGAATGCCCAAAAATGCATGTGTAGCCTCTTTTTGCTCCTGATTTTGTCAAAAACTGAAGAAATTATGGCATTTCCCAATCTTCTGATAATCGCACTGCAAATTCCCCAAAATTCGGCACCATCCTACAAATTTGCCCCAAAACGCACTAACGGAGCAACAAATTCGTCGAAAATCGGGTGAAATTGTTGGACACTTTAAACGTCCGTTAACCCCTGAATTCCGAAAAATTTGGGCACGTGGGGGGCCACGTGTCTGAGACTAAATCCAATGGCCCACCTACGCCAGTAGTCGTGGGTGGGTGGTGCGACCAAGGGTCAACCCCCATGGGCTAGCCCTACCCCAAATTGTCGCGCAAGTGTAGTTTAAATAGGAGCCACAAACATTATGGTTAAGATTCATTTCAATGGTGTATTCGAGGAGGCTTTGGACTTGTTGTGTGAGGTCGCGAGTTCAACCCCTGCTACCTCTGCCTGGACTTGAACCATAATTTTGGTCGCCCCTGGGCTACCACGTGGCGGCCTCCAGCTGGGCCACGTGTCAGCCCGTGGTTGACCACCAATCTAGCCAATCAAAACACTGAATTTCGAAATGAGAATGTGCCACTTGGCACAATATAATTCACCGAAGATACTTGACCAGTCAACCTACCACATACACATGCCCAGTTAGTGCCACGTCAGCAGTACGGACTACTGACTAGGCTGCCTTTTTTTTAAAATTCGTCAGTTTAGGAAAGTGAACAGAACACGATTCTGGGAGCATACGGTGTCTGTTTCGTGCGAAATGAGTTGCATCGGATTTAGGATGACAAGCACTACACGATCATCTAAGTTCCACATTGACCTGACAACTTTGAATTTTGAGCTATTTTTTGAGCACCTAATCATTCCTCCTCACTGGAATCCTTTTGAACCCCAAAAGATCACTTTCAGTTGTCCAGGAGATGAGGGTACAGTCCCTCACCTTTCCTATCTCGGCCCATTTGGCCTTTGAAGGATTTGCTCCCTTGAGCCCCACTCAAAGATAGCCCCCACTCCCTCATTTTGAAGACCTTGTTTTTTTGTCAAGAATGGTGTCTTGATGTAGTTCATCAAGGTATTCAAGAGAAAAATCCTCAATGGAAGGAATTTGGACTTTCTCCTTGATCTTCAATCAAAGGAGGCTCATACAACCTTAAGTTCTCAATATTAACAACAACATAAATTTGCATATATGAAGGCAAATCCAATCTGAAGGCATTGTTACCAATCTTTTCCAAAATTCTGAATGGACCATATCTAATTGGTTTTGGATTTTTACCTTCTCCTTGGAGCCTCAATTTTCTAATGTGAAGCCAAACTTCATCACCGAATTGGAACTTGTGATCTACACGATGCTTGTCATGCCTTGATTTGTACTTGCCTTGGCTCTTTTCAAGTTGTTCTTGAACTCTTTGGTGTACCAATTGGGTTTGTTCAATGAACCTTCTTGCTTTTTCTATGTCACTATGACCATCAATAGAAACATATTTCCCAAAAATGAAATCTAAATGAGACTCAGGCAAGTATCCCAAACATGCTTCAAATGGAGATGTTTGAGTTGAAGAGTGCTTGGTCCGGTTATAAGCATGTTCAATATAGTGCAAACATTCATCCCACAACTTATGATGCTTGCTGCAATACCCACGAAGAAGATGTATCATTGTCCTACTCACCACTTATGTTTTACCATCTCTTTGCAAATGAAATGTTGTACTCTTTTTCAATATGGTGTCCATGAATCCCACAAGCTTGACCAAAAATTCCCAACAAAGCGAGAATCTCAATCACTAACAATGGATGTGGGCAATCCAAAATGCACCCATACATTCTGAAAGAATAACTGAGCAGTTTGTTCAGTTGTAATTTTCTTTTTACATGGCATCAAAATACACATTTTTTTGAACCTATCCACAAGTACATACAAATAATCATGAACTCTTATTGACAATGGAACACCTCCTACAAAAACCATAAAAACACTCTCCCATGGTCGTTAAGGAACCAGAAGTGGTGTGTACAATCCTAACTTCCTATTGCTAGGCTTATTGACTACAAATAATGAACATCCTTTAATAAAACATGACACACTTTCAAGCATACGAGGCCAATAACAATGTCTTTGTAGATGTGCCATTGTCTTACTTACACCGAAATGACTATCAATAAGAGATGTATGTGCCTCTCTTATGATGTTGACTCTTTATCCCTATGGAATACAAAGCTTGCAAAGATGGTACAACAAGTTATCATGTAAATGATAACCCAATTCCTCTACTTGGTCAGATTAACTCAAGCTTGCATAAACATCCTGAAAGTAATTGTCTAATGCATATTGCTGAATATAACTTTCATGCAAAACAAAATTATTCTTGAGTAAAGTAGCTACACTAATAATAGGCCAAGAAATCATATCAGAAGAATTATTGTAGATACCTTTCTTATACCTTATTACCAAGTGGAATTGTTGAATAAAACCCATCCATCGGAAGTGCCTTGATTTCTACAACTTTGATTCAGATTGCAAGTATTGCAATGGCTAATGGTCGGTGTGAATGATTGTTTCCTTAACCATCAAGTAGTGTTTCAATTTTTTCACACATTTCACCAATGCATACAATTCCTTTTCATATGTAGGATAATTAATCATTGCACCAATGAAAGTTTCTGAATGAAAACAGATAGGCTTACCATGTTGCATGAGGACTACACCCATGGCGTAGTCACTAGCATCAGTTTGTATCTCAAATGACTGTCTCAAGTCTGGAAGTAGAAGAACTCGAGTTGAACTGATCTTTTCCTTCAATGCATCAAAGGCCTTTTGTTGTTTGGCTCCCCAATGAAAAAACCTTTTTTACACTTGTCAATGCATTCAAAGGAGTTTCTATAGAAGAAAAGTTAGCAATGAATTTCCTCCAATATTGGGTTGCTACCAAAAAGCTTCTTACCTCAGTAACTATCTTGGGCCTTGACCAATTCAAAATGGCATCAACCTTGGAGAGATCTATTTTCAACTCACCTCCTCCAACAATATGATCCAAGTAAACTAAAGAAGTTTTTCCAAACTCACATTTTGATATCTTTAGATACAACTGTTCTTTCTTTAAGACATCAAGTACTTTTCTCACATGCATGACATGTTCATCACTAGATTTATTGAAAATTAAGATGTCATCTAAGTAGACTATAACAAACTCATCAAGAAATGGCCTCAACACATCATTCATCACACGCATGAAGGTAGCATGAGAATTACATAAACCAAAAGGCATAACTAGCCATTCAAACAAACCTTGTTTTGTTTTGAATGGTGTCTTCGCAATGCCTCCTTTAGCAATTCTAATTTGATGGTAGCCACTTCTTAAGTCCAACTTACTAAAATATTTTGCATCTTTCAATTGATCAAGTAAATCATCTCTTCTAGGTAGTGGGTAATGGTTCTTTACCATAATCTTGTTCAATGCACAAAAGCCCACACACATGTGCCATGTTCCATCCTTCTTTGGCACCAAAACAATAGGTGAACCACATGGCGAAGAAGATGGCTTGAAGATCCATTTATCCAACAACTCTTGAATTTGGTTTTTAAATACTACACTTTCCATCACTGACATCATGTACATGTCAATGTTAGGAAGAGGACTATCTTGTTGCAACTGTATCTCATGTTGGATTCCTCTCTTGGGAGGAAATCCTTTAGGTTCCTGAAACATCTCATCATATTGGTTAAGAACATCAACCAATTCAGATTTCAATCTTGAATCACAACCTTTAAAAGATTCATTATCAACATTATTCTTGGGTTTGATAATTAGAAGCACAAAATTCTTGCTTGAATTCACTAGTATTTTCATTTGCCCCGCATTAACAAGTGAACAATTTAGTTTCTTGCTATGAGATCTCACAATATATTCTACTCCATCTTTGAACAAATGGTATTTGTTTTCATGTCTATGGAAGATAGTTTTTTTTAATAGAGATACAACCTGCCCAAAACTATACCACATATGTCTAATGACACAACATCAAGCTCCACTTCATCTATGAAATTTGTAGTAATGGTGAATTTCAATTTACACTTTCTAGTTACTTGCAATTGTGCATTGTCACACACCCATCCTAATGGATATGGCTTATGATTTGGAATGGTCTCCAAGTTTAAACTTTTGACAATGTTTTCAAAAATGAGATTGGCTTGAGAGCCACTATCAAAAAGAGTATCAATTTTTCTATGCTTTGAGATCACCCGTATGTCAAAAATTTCTATCCTCTTCTTTTTATTTGGAGTTTCATTGCGTAAATTTGAAGTACTAGTGCTAGTAATGGATTCTTTTCCCTTCATACCCATGGTTGTAATTTTAGTTGCATCACCAGAATCAGATCCAAAATCCTGTTGAGTGGTTGCAGTTGTTTTTTGTTTTCTCTTGTTGTTGAATTTCTTTAGTTTCATTTTGGAATGAAGCTTCCAATAATGAGCTTCATTGTGACCCTCTTTGGAACAATTCTTGCATGTTAATTTCTCTCCTTCCTTCTTAATAGATGCATCTTTTTCCCTTCCCTTTGAAACTTTTTTCTTTTCCTTTACCCTTAAATGGATTTTTACTACCCTCTTCTAGAGTATTTTTCCCTCTTGCCTCAAGATGAGTGGCTTGCACACATCTCATCTAGATTATTGGGATTAAACATAAGGATAGTATGCCTAAGGTATGATCTGAAAATGGGGCTCTTAGGCTTCTTGTCTAGCTTGAAAGTATAGGTATATACTTGTATTTATTGTTGGTTGTTTATGTGCTTTAAAATCTGTTGTGTATGTTGATATTTAAATGTGCTTGAACGTATACATAAATGCATATAACAGTGAATACAGCAGCAGTAACAATACACATTAGACAACAAATTAATATGGATTTCACCCTGATATCTTGGGCTACGTCTCCTTGAGCTCTAATCAACTCGATTAGGCTATTTGGGATTATGGTTGAATTCTTTTACAAGTCCGTGACTCAACTCCATATGGTTTACAAATGAACCAATGGGCTCAGAATACCATCTTACCTCTGGCTGTCCTTTAGCTGCAAAACAGATCTAGGCTTCTCTGGACTAATTCTTTCAGTCAGTGCTCTGAGCTCCTTTGAGCTTCTAGCTTCTCTGACTCCCTCAGAATTGTTTTCCTCAACTATTGAATCTAATAGCACGATCAAATTCAGACCGGCCCTGACTCTCTGGCTCTCAAGCTCTCTGTGGATCTCTTGGCCTCTTTCACTCCACCTCCCACTTCTTTGTGGGATTGTGGCTCTCTGTTGCTCTTTGGGATTAAGGCTCTATGGCTCTCAGCTCTCTGTCCCTCGGCTCTTTTGCTCTCGGGTTCTTTGTTCCTCGGGTTCTTTGGAATCATTATCATTTTTGAGCTCCCTCCTCGCTGGCTCTACAACGATGATATTTATCCCCCCGAGATGGCTCGAACTCCTCTAGTCCACCAAGAATAACGATTCCAGCTTTCATGGATGGTAAGCAAAACCTCTTTGGTTCCCCAAAACGCCCTCCTCTGGCCGTGCCTCTAGCTATTCCTCTCTGGCCCTGTGGTTCTCAGGCAGTCAGGCTCTCTGTCACTCTGTTTGTCCATTCGCCTCCATGTCTGCATTTTCATCATTTGCCTAGGCGAGGAACAATGATGATTGGAATAGAAATGGCTTGGGCAATTGGCGCTTTAAATCCATTAAAAGCAGTCGTTCTATGTTTTACACGGAGAATGTTGTAATACACGGAAAAAATTTGCAAGCATTGTTCTTCCCGGACTTTAAATATTCATAATCACACTTTATTTTCCTATCGGGTCTGCCCATAGGTCGCTATCGCATGTCGCAAGGCTTTGTCCCTTTGTATTTCGCAATGCATTAAAACATCTGGAAATACATATAAAATGGCATTGGCAGATTTCAAATGTTATCCATTTCCATTTCGGAACCCTTTCGGGTCCAGTTTATATCACATCGCATATCGCAATGACCCTTTGGTATCGCCAACGTCAATCCACCGATATCGACGATCACAGTCAGACTATGGCGATCAGCCAATTTCGGTGATCGCTCCATCGCATCGCCCCGACCCATCGGGCTATGCCTCCAATCAGACTCGCCAATCACTGCCGATGCGATATGCCGATCGGATCTGGACCGTTTATCGGCCGGATCCGACAGCCCCTGTTCACCCATCATTTAAGCCTCCGATAGCTTGATTTTCATGGTTTTCTTCAAGTTTTTAAAGCTCGATAGTGTAATCCGCCGATGCGATATTTCCTCATTGATCAATCAAAGAAGGCCACGTGGCCCAATCCTAGCCTTCCACGTGCCAGCTATGGATTGACCCGTGAGCTTATACTAAAATCAAAATTTTCAATATAATTCAAAATTTAATAAAATTGCCTCCTTTTCAAAGGACATTGAGCAATTTTCATTTTACAATAACTCCTTCATCCGGGGTCCATTTTCGCCTATTCAAGTTGCGTTGGATTCAGAATGAGGAGATCTCTGTAATGAGACTATTTCTAGGAGCAGCCTTCGATTTTCATTTCCTTCTAGTTTACAAAGGATTTGTGCTATTTGGCACCTTTTACCTCTCGCATGAAGTCTTTTAGACTTAGAGGTTTATCCAGGATCCATTTTTGGATCACGCCTTCCCACTGAAAGAACTTTTGGTCTCCAAAAGACTGATATACTGATCTGAATAGAAAATGAGAGTGACTCACCCTCTTCTTTCAGCCTCCCTACACTTACCTTTGCATAGTGCCTTTGAACCAAAGCTTCAGACCACTTCCCTTCTCTGGATGGGTTGGTCTTCCTAAGAAGAATTGTCTTCCTCCTTGCTTTCCTATAGAACTTCTACTGAAATGGTCATAGAAGGTAGTTCGAGCTTCTTTGCATTGATCATTGATCCAAGGTGGCTCAAAAAATGTGAAGTATATCTAGTCAAAAAAAAAAATCATTTGTCCTGTTTGACAAGTTGCCAACAACAACTGTTAACAACAACAGGCATACAGATAACAACTGGATGGACTAAACTCCTACTTCAACAAAAGAAATAGATTTCACATCTTGTGAACACCTCCATGTCTTACATCTGCATACAAATGATGGACTAGATAACAAGCCCACAGAACATGCCTTTAAAGCAAAAGACCCTTCAAGTCAAGCATGTAGAAAAAAACCATTAAGATTCTTTTCAAAAGATGAAACAATTTCATCACTGTCTCCATCAAACCAACTTTACATGCATGTTTACAACAAAGAAATTGACCCTTCAAGTTAGTCACACACATGTTCCTAAAACAAGGAAAACATCAACATCCCTGTGTTCATGTATCTCATGCTCATGCATGTGTTTCATCCTTCAACTTTCGCTTAAGTACATTGTACTTTTGAAACTGAAATGAACACAATGTTGCAACAACAAAGCAAGCCTCCTACTCGACTTTTTCCATTCACCATTTTGGTATAAATCTGCAACTTGCATCCCATCAACAAAGAAATGCAAACAGATGCATCAATAGACATGCAATCTTTAATTGGATAAGAACCCTAACCATTTCTTACCAATCCATTCAAAGGTCATTCCTTTGTTTGCACATCAGCATCAATATGTGAATCATTCTGAGACACATCAGTCATGGAATTTTCCTTTTCATTTCTGCCATCTTCTCTTTCACCTTCTCCCTTAGCTTTAGATGAAGTTGTTAGAGCCTAGATTTGCCTCAGGCTAAAAAGGCAAGGTTCTAGGTTCACTTCAAACCACGCTCAGCCTTGTAGCTAGCCCTACGCGGATAGGAGAGGGCTCTCTCCCGCCCAACTCAGTAAAAATACACAATGTGGTCTGGGATGACTCAAAATGAATACTAATTTTAGGCTAGTAAATAGATATGAAAGAGGAGATTTATTGAATGACTGAATTTCTTGGGCTATATGGGACCAAAGGACGGCATGAGCTGAGAAATTAAATCAAAGACACGGTTTGCTTCATGAGGCAAGATAGGCAGGAAGTTTAGCAATCATATTGAAGTAATATGGAGTGGAAAGACTGTTGAGAGGTTGAAAAGGGCATAACTGATGAATCCTTTTCAAATAGAAGAAGTCACACAGAGGTTGAACGCTTTTCCAAGGAAGAGCAATAAAATGGATTTCACCTTTCTTACTTAAAAGCATTCAACTGGAAATGATCATGAATGAAATCTAAACATAACAGGATACATATGAAACAGAGAAAAAACACATTTTCTAAACTCACACCACAGGGATCTCATGAATCAGAGCTGCATCATTTTTATTAATCTCCTTGCCAAACTGTACAATGAATAGCTAAGTTTTTCCTCCCACTGTTCCCAGAAATTCCAACCCCTTACAAATGACTTTTCAATATAGTAAATAAGCTCCACTATGAGAAAACAAATCTATCCAAACAAGGAGCTGTTACAACTGAAATTATAAAAATAGAGAAAGAGTCATCCATCCGTTCTAAAGACAGAACAGCGTTACATTATTTCAGCTGGAAATTTCCGATGGCCAATAAAAAGGTGTAGCGTGGATTCCATTAAATCGTGGCTAAAGACAAAAATAGGCTTCCATTCCTATTTCTCTGCATGGTAAATGTCTTGTTTTAATTTTAGGTTTGACTGTCCGCTTTCCCTTTTACCTTTTCAATAAAAACTAATTTTTTAAAAAAAGTTTTGAATTTGCCTTTGATGACGGGAAAGAGAGTTCCGCCAGTCCCAGCTGCAATTTCTCCTTTCACTTCTATTTCTCTGACCCGCTCAGGACTTGCAACAAGGAAAAGAATCCATCTTGTTCTTATGAATTTCCCCCTCCATGTCAAAGTCTTTTCAGCATTCTCAAATATCTTTCTTAGATCCATCAATTCCTTGCATTGTTGAAGGGTCCATTTTCTTCTGTGCCTCAACCAGAAAAGCTTTTCCACTTTGAGATCAAGAAACCGCAATCTTGGATAGATTCAACTTGCAAAAGTGATATGAGTTTGTCTTTATAGTAAACAAGGGTTGCCTTGACAAAGCATCGTCCACAAATTCCCAGCATTTAACAGTTCCATCTCTACCCTGGCTCAGAACTTTATTTGCCAGCAAAGAACTTGTGGCAATTCCAATGACACCAGTTGCTGGATTGTGAATTCTGTAGGATGATATTTTTTTGTGTCGGACCAAATCCCATATCCTCAGCTCGCCAGTTGCGTCACTGAATTAAATACGCGTCTTGTGTTGATGATATTATTTCACAAAACATATAAACAACATACATTTTTCCTGTGAAGAGTATAGGTTTACTCGGATGGAAACAAAGAGCTGTAACTGAATTCCGATGGTCCCTCAAGACTGCGACAGGGTCTGGCAGAGGACGCTTTGAGGTCATTTTGATCGTTGATTTCCTTTTGTTAGAATGCAGAAAAAGAATGGCTTGGTTCCATCTCGAGAAGGTCAATACTCTCATCTTGATCACGTGTTAACATAACTAATGGCGCAACCTTTATGATGTCCCATACTCTTGCATAGGAGACAAAACCATATCCGATCTGTTCAGTCTGAATTTCCATCCAATTCAAAAATACTTGCTTGGGGCAAAAGAAATAAAATTATTTTGATTTTTACTGAAGCTGCGATGAATTTTTGGCTTTGAGGCTTGGTGCGCCGCGCAGCACGCCCAGTGCGCCGCGCCTTCCCAATGCGCCATGCCCATATAAAATTACACTGCGTGGAGGCGCCCAATGCGTCGCGCTCCTCCAGTGCGTCGCGCCACCTGCTCTATGCGCCGCGCGCCAATTAACACACAGTCGGCCTTCATTCAATCTCTTAGCTGGAGGAACCTGTAAAAATATATCAACAAGGACCATTATTATTATTTTTAGCAAACAATGGACTTGGGACTTGATTTGTCATCTCTTCAATCCGAGTAGCATTTGACTCAGAAACTTGAATCTTCACTTTGATGTAAGAATTCTTGTGAACAGAATACGAAAAGTCAGAGCTTTCAGAGAGCAGCATTTCCTTGGCAATGAGAGTATCATCAGCAGGTTTCTGAAACTGTGAATTAGATGCACATTGTCCAGTACCATGAAAACATGAAATTTCTGTAGTCCAAGTACCCCTAGCAGTGCTACATCTTTCTTGTTTATTTCTTGAAGTACTATAGTTGTCCACTGTAGCACAGCCATCACTAAAATGGGCCTCACCTCCTAGAAGATAAAGTATCATTTTTCTAAGAATATTAGGCCATATTGAAGACAGTTTCCCGTCTTTTGGTTTAAGCATAGGATATACCTCCAACACCGTGCGTTGCACTGGGTGAACCCATCCATATTCTATGGTAGTGCTATCAACTACACTTTTCAGATATCTAGCCATCAGGTCCACAAGCTCTAACACACGGAGATACAGGGTACTGTCAAACATCTCATGTCCTTGAACATATAATTCACCCAGGCTTACGCAAAAGTTCCTGTTTGGCCTTAGTTGCGACTGTGCTGTGATATTTAGCAGCCTTTCGCAAGACAGTTTCATAAACTAGGAATGCTGATTTAAAATAACTCATGGGCAGTTTCCCCTCTCACCTGCTCAAGTCAACTTCAACTGATCTTCTTGGATGCAAATGGATGTAAAAACAATGGAATTGCCTTATAAAACTGAGAACTTGATTTTTGCTTCATACAAACCCATTTTTGTAATGTTTTGGCTTCGGCTCCTTTCACATTTTAAAACAAACTTTGTTTCTTTGTTTCTTTTGACTTTGAATGATGGTTCCTCTGTTGATTTTTTGCAGGGATAGGAGCTGATGAATCCTGGCAAGGTGACCAGGGCTGCCTGAAGAACTGTAGAACTTGAAAAACCTTAACCATCATGTATTAAACAAATTTGATGATTTCTTCTTCAAAACAGAGTTTTGAAGAAGAAATATCCTTCAGTCTTATTAATGATGAAAATATTGAACTGAAAACTTATTGAAAACCTCCTCATGGCCTACGGGCATTATTTAACAATTCTGAAGACCAAACCCTAGACTTAGAAACTAAAATAAATATTTTCCGACCAAAATAGCATCTATGACTGTAAATGACGTGAAATGAACTTTGGTGAATTTTGACCAACCCAGCAGGTACAAACATGAGGGAAACAAGTGAAGAGACCCTTCCGTCAGATAATGGCATGCCTTTGGCAGAATGCAACTGAGTGAAGCGAGCGAGACACCTAAAAATGAAATGCAAAAAGATTTTTTATCTCTGACGGAGGGCTACAAAGACCGACTCTAACATTGGCTCCAATGGGGATGGTAGCTCCTTGGAGGTGCCAAGAACCGCAGAGCTTTGGGAGAGCAGACCAATGCCTTATCCATTGGGCAATGGAGTCCAAATCAACACCAAACTGTTAACTACTTTACTGACTGAAAATTTGACTCAAACTAACTTGATGCAAACTGGAATGACTGAAAAAACTTGACTCTAACAAACTAACTCAAAATACTAAGACCTGAACTTAAAACTTAAATCTTGGTGGTAATACTTGACCACCTGTGTTTCTTACAAGACAATTTATCATCAAACTATATCAAAATGCCAATGTAACCAATCACGAAGATGGCTTCTTGACTGATTCTTCCGATTAGATCTTCTGGTCAACAATTGATACTAGTAACTGGGCATCCAAAAACACAGTTGACCATGATCTCCTTCATCACTGAATACTGCAATAATCACCTTCACTACTGACTGCAACAGATTTTCCATTGGATCATGAAAAACATGAAGATTTGCCATTGCCACCTCCTGCTGAGAAAACAAGATGTCTTTTTCTTTTGATTCTAATCTTCCTTCATAATGTACTTCAGAAAAAATATGTTCCTGGTCCTCAAAAAATTCTGAACAAGTAGATGAGTGGGTTTCCTCTTCAAAGAAAATTTCAAAACATGAAACATAGGAAGAAGAATCTGAAATGGAATCCTGAATGGTCTGATCGGCTATAGTCTGAATATATTTTTGATCATCTTTATATGATATGACAGCCAGATTCTCATTACATTCATCAATCATGAGAAAAGAAACTTCAAATGATTTGTGAAACCCAACAATATCATTTATATCATCTACCATAAATTCATCTAGCGGAACTTTTTCACTTACTTGAGCAAAGATCTCATCTTGTTGTTCATGAACTGACTAGATTACCTCTTTATGAAGGATTTGTTCTGATGACATGAGAACATTTGGATCCAAAACCTTGTCTTCTTTATTCCAGATGTTTTCAGCAGCAGGGTTCTCCTTCATGGGATTCAGTACAAGGTAGTCTTGGTCATCACAATCTGAATCTGGATCTGAATTAGCTGTCTTGACATTATCACATTCTAAAATTAGAACTGGACTTCCTTGCATGTTGTCTTCTTTTATGGACATATCTAAAATGACACTTTCTCTTTCATCACTTTCAGCCATATGGAAATCTTCAACCTGCTGATATATAAAGCTACTTACAAGACTATCATCCTTTATAGAAGAGGAAGAAGTTTCACCAACACCTTCTTGACCATGTGCACACTGCAGATCTGCGTTAACTTGAGCTGGAACATGACCGTTCAAGAGTTGATCTATCTCGTCTTCAGACAGGGGAGATAATACTTTTTGTTTTCTCTTGCTCAAATAGTGATTGTCTTCATTAATTTCAAGTGAAGGAGTATACAGATTTTCCTCATACTGCTGATCCATTTCATGTAATTCCTGTTGACTGTCAGGATGCAAAATTCTTTCATCTTCCATCGTACTAAGATCTTGACCCTGCTGCAAATTTTCATGATCGTCTTTATGCTACTGAAATGGATTTTCATACAGGGCTTCCATGATCTCATCATCCATGAAATTATCATCCTCATAATATTTTTCAAGGCTTTCAATAAAAGTAGAAGCATGTTTGCAACAATCATGAACTAAATTCAACGATGGATAAGTTTCTTTGTATCTTTCAATAAACATGGCATGAAAATCCTTTAAACAGTAAATACAAGTAGGTGGCAAACTTCCATACCAAGATCAGGCTTCACCTTCCAGAGTAGCTAGGAAAATCTTCATCAAGCAATCTTCACGAAAATCAACCTTCAACTTGAGAATATGCATGTGAAATCTAACTAGATGTAGGGCCGCATCTTTCCTACCATCATCTTTAAACGTAGGCAAATTCTTTGACCAATCTACCTTAGGAATTTTATTTGGAAAACCTGGAATGTGATCTCGGCTCATGGGAGCATATCTTCTTGCAACCCGATCCATATTGAAAACCTTAAAGCTACTAATCTTCCTGCAGTGGAGTCACCATGAAGCATTGATCTCTAGATTTTTCAGTGAATGAAGTCGCCAGGTGAATGATTTCAGCCTTCTGATGTCTGATCGTTGTTCACCATCAACCATCAGATCTGAACTTGATACATGTACTGGGGCAATTAACAAGTTAGATGTCACGTTTACAAGCTAGACCGGAGATTGACTGAAGCAGCGTTTATCTACTTCCACTAATGCAAAGCAAAAGCGTTTCGAAGGCTACTTGGCATAACTTCAGGCTCCATCTATAACTTATAAATCAAATGACATCAACAAACAAACCATTTTCTCCCCCAGTACTGTCGCCACTATGTTAGAGCCTAAATTGGCCTCAGGCTGAAAAGGCAAGGTTCTAGGTCCACATCAAACCACGCTCAGCCTCGTAGCTAGCCCTACGAGGACAAGAGAGGGCTCTCTTCGAGTCAACTCAGTAAAAATACACAATATGGTCTGAGATGACTCAAAATGAATAATGATTTTAGGCTAGTAAATAGATATGAAAGAGGAGATTTATTGAATGACTGAATCTTTTGGGCTGTATGGGACCAAAGGACAGCATGAGCTGAGAAATTAAATGAAAGACACAGTTTGCTTCATGAGGCAAGATAGGCAGGAAGTTTAGCAATCAGATTGAAGTAATATGGAGTGGAAAGACTGTTGAGAGGTTGAAAAGGGCATAACTGATGAATCCTTTTCAAACAGAAGAAGTCACACAGAGGTTGAATGCTTTTCCAAGGCAGAGCAATAAAATGGATTCTACCTTTCTTACTTAAAAACATTCAACTGGAAATGATCATGAATGAAATGTAAACATAACAGGATACATATGAAACAGAGAAAAAACACATTTTCTAAACTCACACCACAGGGATCTCATGAATCAGAGCAGCATCATTTTTATTAATATCCTGGCCAAACTGTACAATGAATAGCTGAGTTTTTCCTCCCACTATTCCCAGAAATTCCAACCCCTTACAAATGAATTTTCAATACAGTAAATAAGCTCCACTATGAGAAAAAAAATCGATCCAAACAGGGAGCTGTTACAACTGAAATTATAAAAATAGAGAAAGAGTCATCCATCCGTTCTAAAGACAGAACATCGTTACATTATTTCAGCTGAAAATTTATGGTGGCCAATAAAAAGGTGTAGCGTGGATTCCATTAAACCGTGGCTAAAGACAAAAATAGGCTTTCGTTCCTATTTCTCTGCATGGTAAATGTCTTGTTTTAATTTTAGGTTTGACTGTTCGCTTTCCCTTTTACCTTTTCAATAAAAACTATTTTTTTTTTTAAGTTTTGAATTTGCCTTTGATGACGGGAAAGAGAGTTCCGCCAGTCCCAGCTGCAATTTCTCCTTTCACTTCTATTTCTCTGACCCGCTCAGGACTTGCAACAAGGAAAAGAATCCATCTAGTTCTTATGAATTTTCCCCTCCATGTCAAAGTCTGTTCAGCATTCTCAAATATCTTTCTTAGATCCATCAATTCCTTGCATTGTTGAAGGGTCCATTTTCTTCTGTGCCTCAACCAGAAAAGCTTTTCCACTTTGAGATGAAGAAACCGCAATCTTGGATAGATTCAACTTGCAAAAGTGGTATGAGTTTGTCTTTATAGTAAACAAGGGCTGCCTTGACAAAGCACCGTCCACAAATTCCCAGCATTTAACAGTTCCATCTCTACCCTGGCTCAGAACTTTATTTGCCAGCAAAGAACTTGTGGCAATTCCAATGACACCAGCTGCTGGATTGTGAATTCTGTAGGATGATATTGTTTTGTGTCGGACCAAATCCCATATCCTCAGCTCGCCAGCTACGTCACTGAATTAAATATGCGTCTTGTGTTGATGATATTATTGCACGAAACATATAAACAACATACATTTTTCCTGTGAAGAGTATAGGTTTACTCGGATGGAAACAAAAAGCTGTAACTGAAGTCCGATGGTCCCTCAAGACTGCGACAGGGTCTGGCGGAGGACACTTTGAAGTCATTTTGATCGTTGATTTCCTTTTGTTACAGTGCAGAAAAAAAATGGCTTGGTTCCATCTCGAGAAGTTCAATACTCTCATCCTGATCACGTGTTAACGTAACTAATGGCGCAGCCTTTATGATGTCCCATACTCTTGCATAGGAGACAAAACCATATCCGATCTATTCAGTCTGAATTTCCATCCAATTCAAAAATACTTGCTTGGGGCAAAAGAAATAAAATTATTTTGATTTTTACTGAAGCTGCAATGAATTTTTGGCTTTGAGGCTTGGTGCGCCGCGCAGCACGCCCAGTGCGCCGCGCCTTCCCAATGCGCCATGCCCATATAAAATTACACTATGTGGAGGCGCCCAATGCGTCGCGATCCTCGAGTGCGTCGCGCCACCTGCTCTATGCGCCGCGCGCCAATTAACACACAGTCGGCCTTCATTCAATCTCTTAGCTGGAGGAACCTGTAAAAATATATCAACAAGGACCATTATTATTTTTTTAGCAAACAATGGACTTGGGACTTGATTTGTCATCTCTTCAATCCGAGCAGCATTTGACTCAGAAACTAGAATCTTCGCTTTGATGTAAGAATTCTTGTGAACAGAATACGAAAAGTCAGAGCTTTCAGAGAGAAGCATTTCCTTGGCAACGAGAGTATCATCAGCAGGTTTCTGAAACTGTGAATTAGATGCACATTGTCCAGTACCATGAAAACATGAAATTTCTGTAGTCCAAGTACCCCTAGCAGTGCTACATCTTTCTTGTTTATTTCTTGAAGTACTATAGTTGTCCACTGTAGCACAGCCATCACTAAAATGGGCCTCACCTCCTGGAAGATAAAGTATCATTTTTCTAAGAATATTAGGCCATATTGAAGACAATTTCTCGTCTTTTGGTTTAAGCATAGGATATACCTCCAACACCATGCGTTGCACTGGGTGAACCCATCCATATTCTATGGTAGTGCTATCAACTACGCTTTTCGTATATCTAGCCGTCAGGTCCACAAGATCTAACATACGGAGATACAGGGTACTGTCAAACATCTCATGTCCTTGAACATATAATTCACCCAGGCTTACGCAAAAGTTCCTGTTTGGCCTTAGTTGTGACTGTGCTGTGATATTTAGCAGCCTTTCGCAAGACAGTTTCATAAACTAGGAATGCTGATTTAAAATAGCTCATGGGTAGTCTCCCCTCTCACCTGCTCAAGTCGACTTCAACTAATCTTCTTGGATGCAAATGGATGTAAAAACAATGGAATTGCCTTATAAAACTGAGAACTTGATTTTTTATTCATACAAACCCATTTTTGTAATGTTTTGGCTTCGGCTCCTTTCACATTTTAAAACAAACTTTGTTTCTTTGTTTCTTTGTTTCTTCTGACTTTGAATGATGGTTCCTCTGTTGATTTTTTGCAGGGATAGGAGCTGATGAATCCTAGCAAGGTGACCAGGGCTACCTGAAGAACTATAGAACTTGAAAAACCTTAACCATCATGTTTTAAACAAATTTGATATCCTTCAGCCTTATTAATGATGAAAATCTTGAACTGAAAACTTATTGAAAACCTCCTCATGGCATGCGGGCATTATTTAACAATTCTGAAGACCAAACCCTAGACTAAGAAACTAAAATGAATCTTTTCCGACCAAAATAGCATCTATGACTGTAAATGACGTGAAATGAACTTTGGTGAATTTTGACCAACCCAGCAGGTACAAACATGAGGGAAACAAGTGAAGAGACCCTTCCGTCAGATAATGGCATGCCTTTGGCAGAATGAAACTGAGTGAAGCGAGCGAGACACCTAAAAATGAAATGCAAAAAGAGTTTTGATCTTTGACGGAGGGCTACAAAGACCGACTCTAACAGAAGCAATGTTGGATTCAGAGTCCAACACCTTTCAGCAAGATGCCCTTGCTTATGGCAGTAAGTGCAACACATATGCATCCTCTTGACAACGCAATTTGCCTTGTCCAATGGACGTTTGGCTGCTTGCTTCTTTTCCTTCAAAAGTTTCCTATACATGGCCATTCTCTTCCAACATCTGCCTCTTTCACCTTTATTGCCTTCATGAGGAGGTGAAGCAAATGAAGAAGTGGCTCCCTTTGGAATTTCATCAATCTCTTCAAGGCTGTCAGAGTTTCCACAACTCTCTGGTTCAAGGGTGTGCTCTGAACACCTACATCCTGCAAATGATGTTTCAAGCCATTGCATTCCTCCTGAACACAATCTTCACACTCTTGAGATAGAGGAATTACAATGAAACTCCTTCTTAGAATGGCTTCAATGGCCTTTGTTGAAAAGTGTGCAACAAGAAATGCTTGTTGAGAATGCAACAAGATGATGGATCTTAGTGAAAAGAGTCACCTTCACTAAGTGGGCCCGCAGGCAAATTATGGCGCAAGTTCTATTTTTTATCACAGTGTGGATGATCACAGTGTGGGTGATCACAGTATGAGTGATCACAGTGTGGATGATCACAGTGTGGGTGATCACAGTATGAGTGATCACAGTGTGGGTGACCACAGTGTGAGTGATCACAGTGTGAGTGATTAAAGTCTATTTTTAGACTGGCTGTCAAAAATAGAAAAGTCAAATATTATTGTCTCATAATAATATTTGGACTATAAACTTGATCTTATTCTCTTGGAGCACTTCAGGATGAGCTACGGATGTGGTACATGCAGATCCCAGAGGGAAATACATGGTTACCTATGGGATGACTAATATTTGCATGCAGGACTTCAGTTAGAACTCAAGTGAGTTGAGTTTAGTGGACTGGAGGTGCAGTTGATGGAGTTGTGTTCAGTTTAGCTTTGTTAAACTAGTTGTATTTAGTCTAACTGATCAATAGACTAGAGATGAGTTGGGTGAATTAGTTATTAATTAATTCACAAGTTATTAACTCATAATACAACTATAGAACACATCAATTAACTTAGTTGCATGTCAATGCATGTTCAGTTCAGCAGGGACAGGTGTTAGAGGATCAGATTGCTATCAGTTGTGACTATAGTTGTGCATGATGATTTGCACAATCAAATGGATTGAGTATGCCAATGAATTGGCCAATATCAAGAATTGTAGCTTGTGCTCACGTCCAACAGAGTGTGAGTGATTATTTGCAGGTCAAATATGAGTTTGGTAAACCATTCTCATCAATTCTTGAGCAGGTATTGAGCTGTGGAGGCAGGCAAACAGCGGGGGAGATTTGGAGATCAGATCTGAGTTGTATTGTGTGTATCATGTGGAGATAGTACTGAGTACTTGTGAGGAGTATTGTACTATGTATTGTTACATGATTCAATCACTATAATATACATATAGTTGGGGTTTTTAGCGAGATGCTTTCCCCGGGAAAACACTGTGTTGATATGTGTGATTGATGCTTCTATGTACGCCTGTGAATGTTTCTGCTTCTGTAAATTGATGATCAACGTAGAGGAGGTTATGTATTATGCACGTTCCGCTTATAAGTGTACAATCATGATAATCTCTGTGAATATGTGTCATATTATTCAAAATTTCTACAGCCTTTATGGCAGCGTTAGAACTTTCTCCATAAGACTGTCCATAGCCAAGAGCCAAATACTTAGGTATTTCCTCAACCATTATTGGTTCAATAATACCTTGTGCATGCTTTCCCAATCCCTTTCCTTCATAGCCCATCTTGGACATTAGCTTGGAACCTATGCCTTTAGTGTTTTTCAAAGGAACCAATATAAGCATTCTCAGAAGAATTTGAAGACAAATTGGAATGGCTTACCTCTTCTTCAAGCTGGTACTTGACTAAGGCTTCTTGGGCAAAAAAGAGTTGTGACTCCAACTCATGCATCCTTTTCAGGTTCATATTTGCAATATGAAGTTGTCTCTCCATTTCCTGCAATTTGTCAGCAAGCAACTGCTTCTCTTCCTTCATGGAATTCAGCTGCTTTCTAAGCATGCTACTTTGCCTTCCATCCTCATACATTTCTCTCACCATATCCATCATGGTGGATAATTCTTGCTTCATGCCTCCATCAAAGAGTCTTGTGATGGAGAAGGAATTTGAGGATACACTTGTAGAAGTTGTCATTATGCCAATGACTAAAAAGAACTTCAACAAGATAAATAAAGATCTTATTCAACAACCTTTTGCAACAAACCTCTTGTGCTCCAAAGATTGCCTTGAGGTCCTTGGGATAGAAGAATGCCTTCAGCCCTTCTTCCTATTTGTCCTTCTTGGACTAAGCTATCAATAGCTTCCTCTTTACAGACTTAAACAATAGTCAATCTGCGAACAAACTTACAATTAGCCTCTTGTTGTTCCAACACCTTTCAGGCAAGCAATCTTTGTTTTGTCAATCAAGCATTCTATTATAATCCTTCTTAAAGGTGGGTTAATAAATCTTAAGCTTCGATATCACCTGATCTAAAAATGGGGCTCTTAGGCTTCTTCTCTAGCTTTCAAGAACCTCTCCCACTTCTAAAGCTTGAATATTCCCAAGTCTTTAATGATTAACCAATGCGGAATTAAGAAATGCTTGAAAGTATAGGTATATACTTGTATCTATTATTGGTTTTTTATGTGCTTTAAAATCTGTTGTGTATGCTGATATTTAAATGTGCTTGAACGTATACATAAATGCATATAACAGTGAATACGACAACAGTAACAATACACATAAGACAACGAATTAATATGGAGTTCACCCTGATATCTTGGGCTACGTCTCCTTGAGCTCTAATCAACTCGATTAGGCTATTTTGGATTATCGTTGAATTCTTTTACAATTACGTGACTCAACTCTATATGGTTTACAAATGAACCAATGGGCTCAGAATACCATCTTGCCCCTCGCTGTCCTTTAGCTGCAAAATAGATCTAGGCCTCTCTGGACTAATTCCTTCAGTCAATGCTCTGAGCTCCTTTGAGCTTCTGGCTTCTCTAACTCCCTCAGAATCATTTTCCTCAACTGTTGAAGCTAACAGCACGATCGAATTTAGACCGGCCCTGACTCTCTGACTCTCAAGCTCTCTGTGGGTCTCTTGGCCTCTTTCGCTCCACCTCTCACTTCTCTGTGGGATTGTGGCTCTCTATCCCTCTCTGGGATTAAGGCTCTTTGGCTCTCAGCTCTTTGTCCCTCGGCTCTTTTGCTCTTGAGCTCTTTGTTCCTTGGGTTCTTTGGAATCATTATCATTTGTGAGCTCCCTCCTCGCTAGGTCTAGAGCGATGGGATTTATCCCCCTGAGATGGATCAAACTCCTCGATTCCACCAAGAATAATGCTTCTAGCTTTCGTGGATGGTTAGAAAAGCCTCTTTGGTTCCCCAAAACACCCTCCTATGGCCGTGCCTCTGGCTATTCCTCTCTGGCCCTGTGGTTCTTAGGCAATCGAGCTCTCTATCCCTCTGTCTGTCTGTTCGCCTCCCTGTCTGCATTTTCATCATTTTCCTAGGCGGGGAACAATGATGTTTGGAATAGAAATGGCTTGGGCAATTGGCGCTTTAAATCCATTAAAAGCAGTCGTTCTGTGTTTTACACGGAGAATGTTGCAATACACAGAAAAAATCCGCAAGCACTGTTCTTTCCGGACTTTAAATATTCATAATTGCACTTTATTTTCCTATCGAGTCCGCCCGTAGGTCACAATCACATGTTGCAAGGCTCTGTCCCTTTGTATTTTTCAATACATTAAAACATGCGAAAATACATATAAAATGGTATTGGTGGATTTCAAGTGTTATCCATTTCCATTTTGGAACCCTTTCAGGTCCAATTTATATCGCATCACATATCGCAATGGCCCTTTGGCTTCCCCTTTGATATCGCCAACGTTTATCGGCCGACATCGGCGATCTCAGTCAGACTATCACACATATAGGTATATGTATATATACATATACATATACATATACATGTGTATGTGTATGTGTGTGTATATATATATATCTATATCTATATCTATATCTATAGATATAGATATAGATATAGATATAGATATAGATATAGATATATATATATATATATATATATATATATATATATATATATATATATATATATATATATATATATATATATATATATATATATATATATACATATGTATATATATATACATATATCCGCTCTAGGGTGTTCACCGATGGCGATCCGCGATTTCAGCGATCACTCCATCGCATCGCCCCGGCCCATCGCGCTATGCCTCTGATCAGACCCACCAATGTGATATGCTGATCGGATCTAGACCATTGATCGGCTGGATCCGACAGCGCCTGTTCACCCATCATTTTAGCCTCTAATAGCTTGATTTTCATGGCTTTCTTCAAGTTTTTAAAGCTCGATAGTGTAATCCGCCAATGCGATATTTCCTCTTTGATCAATCAAGAAAGGCCACGTGGCCCAATCCCGGCCTACCACGTGTCAGCTATGGATTGGCCCGTGAGCCTATACGAAAATCAAAATTTTCATTATAGTTCAAAATTTAATGAAATTGCCTCCTTTTCTAAGGACATTAGGCTTCATTTTACAATAACTCCTTCATCCAGGATCCATTTTTGCCCATTCAAGTTGCGTTGGATTCAGAATGAGGAGATTCTGCAATTAGACTATTTCTAGGAGTAGCCTGTGATTTTCATTTTCCTCTAGTTTACAAAAGGATTTGTGTTATTTGGCACCTTTTACCTCTCGCATGAAGTCTTTTAGACTTAGAGGTTTATCCAGGATCCATTTTTGGATCAAGGTAACTATGTAATCCCCCTATGTACTTCAGCAACGTGTCTTGTGATTGCAAATATACACCTAACATTAGAGACCTTTTTCTGGAATCTTGGGTGTGATCTTTCACATTTTGACCTTTAAGTTGTCTAAAGTTCTACCAATTCATGATGGCTTTATGCATATAAGCTAGAGGGTAGAATTGTCTTTTAATTGCAACAATGAAATCAGACCAAGAAATTGAGATCTTACCGTGTTTTTTTATCTCTTCTTGTGTCTTTGATTCCCACCATACTAGTGTTGCACCCTCCAACCTCAAGGAAGCTAATTGAATCTTTATGTCATCCTCTTGAAGGTTTTGAATTCTGCAATAGACCTCCAACTAACGAACTCAATTATCAAGCTTCTATGCATTCACTTCAACATTATACATGGGCAATTCAAATTTAACATCAAGTTTTAATAAGGGTGATTTACCAGATCATTTTGAGGTATGTTGATGAGTATGAGTAATGGTTGTGTTAGTGGAAGAGGGTGAAGATGCATGTGAAGAAGAAGATGAAGAAGATGGTGGAGAGGGTGGAGTTTTACCTCCATTTCTACCTCCTCACCCTAAAGAACCTTCTCCTTTGGGAGGTTTGGAGCTTTCACCCTATAGCCTAGTATTCCTCTCTTCATAAAGGACCTTCACCATCTCTGTCATATCAAAGAAAGACTTCCTGAAGGCCTTCTTATCCTCTAGCATGTTTTTAGGCTCTCCTTCATGAGACATGCTCACTGGAGTTTCAACTACAACTTGAAGAAGAACTAGTGGTGGAGGTTGTGGCAGCCTTGCCTCCTTCCCCTTGACCCAACTTCATGACTTTCAACCAGCTTCCCTTCTCCTCTCTTGAGTTTCAAACTTGTAAGCATGACATTCACTTGCAAATAGTTAAATCCTTCTTGAATAAATAAAACCAACAGCTCTGATACCAAACTTGATCTAATTGAGAAAATTATTTTTGTTGTGCTAAAATTCCTTTTCAAAATATATTAAAAGTGCCTGAAGATTTTAATTTTTTTTTCAAGTTTAAACATGGGTTTTTCAGTGCTTTTATGTAATTTTTATGTGCAAATTAACATAAACAAAAGATTGAACAATAACATATAACAGTGGTCCCCGGGCTGCCACGTGTCAACCCGTGGTTGGCCACTAATCCAGCCAATCAAAGCGTTGAATTTGAAACCAATGGGAATGTGCCACTTGGCACAATATGATTTGTCGAAGACACTTGACCAATCAACCTTCCACATACAACTGCCCAGTCAGCGCCATGTCAACAGTACACACTACTTACTGGGATGTCATTTTTTTAAATCGCATGTTTGGGAAAGTGAATAGAACATGATTCTGGGAGCATATGGTATCTGCTTCACATGAAACGAGTTGCAACAGATTCAGGATGACGAGCACTACACTGTCGTCTAGGTTCCACACCGATCTGAAAACTTTGAATTTTGAGCTATTTTTTTATCACCTAATCAATAAACTATAATCATAAATCACATGCATAATAAAAGTGAAATAAATTATTGATACTTTTCCTTTAATCAATTCTTAACTTCTACCTTTATCCTTTGTCCTTATTCCGTACGCACAACGGATAGGTTTCCACACCCAAAAAACACCCAGTGCCTTCTCGTCAACCATGTGCACATACACATATTGTTCATCACACACATACAACCACACACGGCTTACAACACCATGCAATACATGCATCTACACTTGAAATACAATGCATACACCTACACCCAGTGTACAACGCAACACAATACATACGGCTACATCCAGTGTACACCATAACATGATGCATACACCTAAACCCGATGTATAACATAACATAATACATATGCCTACATCTGTTGTACACCACCACACAATACATACACATAGACCCAATGTATAACATAATGCATATACGTACACATAGGACAAAACAATGAATACACATGTCATGATGTCATGACTACACAATGCACATACGTAGTACCACACGTACACAACACAACATGTACGACATGCTTATAAACCTCACGTACATAGTACCACCTATACAAAGCACCAACTACACAATGTGTACACAACATCACATGTACATGTCACCACTTGCACAATGTGTACACACTGCCACATGTACATTGTACCACATGTACAATGTGTACACAGCGCCAAATGTACACAACACCACATGCATGACATGTACACAACACCACATGTACACAACACCATATGCAAAACATGTACACATCACCACCTGCACACAGCACCATATGTACAACATGTACACGACACCACATGCTCGCAACGCCACTTATACAAAAGTGCACACAACAACATATGTACATAGCTCCATATGTACAACATGCACACAACACCATATGTACATAGCACTGCATATACAACATGTACATTGCACCTTATGTACACAACACTGCATATCCAACATGCGCATATCACCATATGCACACAACACTCCATATACATCATGTGCACAGTACAATATGTACACAACACCACATATCCAACATGTACATAGCACCATCTACATCCAGTATTGCATATGCAATGTACACACAACACTATGTGTACCACACTGTAAATAACATTACATAAACAACATGTACACACACTATATATACACAACATCGCATGTGCGCAACATCACATATGCAACATGTGCAACATATACAACATATGCACAATAGTAGTACCACACATGCAAAGCCACACTATCTCTACCAAGCAACCTTGCTTCCAGTGTCTTATCCATGCTTGTCCCAACATGTCGCAGACCTCACTACTTTCATTTCACTGATGTACCCCTCAGTATAGCATGTCCATAACATAGACATAATATAATCATATAATATTAACTCATTACCACATGATACCGACCTCATAAATATGCCAGGGCTACTCTACCCCCTTGATTGCTCATAAGACCAGGAACCTCTTTTTGCCATTCACTTGCATAAGCAACCATTCCTCCACAAGAATGGTCTCTGACAACCCTATCAGACAGTGACATATATATATATATATATATATATATATATAGCATTATCATAAAACAATCATGATCATGCAACGACATACATACATACATATAAACACAATCATGATCATAACATAATTACCAGATATCATAAGGTCAAGGTTAAGAGAACTCCCTTTATGCGTGCAACACATGCGCAACATCGAGAACAACAATTCCTGACATATCCAAGGCATATGACGCCTCAAATCCATTCACCTTACCTTTCCTGATTACCTTTCCCATGATTATCTTGCCATAGTCCATTTACACCAATGGACCCAACCAGACCAACTGGATTTCATACTCTTGCCTTCAATTTCCGTTATACATGCACCGAGCTTCATCAAGGTCTTACCTTACATGTTAGGTTTCATTCAGCTCTCCCTAGCTCTACTAACTCTCCTCTTTCCCAACCAATTCCCAAGACTCAAAACTTAAAAGGAAAGCAAAGGAAACAAATAAGAACAAGACCATGAAAACCAATAACAATACGACACCACAAAAAAGGTGGCACGATCATGCACTAGATGCAAACAAAACCGCAATCAAGCACAACAAATCACCAAAATACCAAAAGCACAAGACTGAAATCAGACACCATGACTCCATCGCCATGGTTCCCAGGGAAAGTTCCACCTGAGCCTTATTTAAAATTTCATGGAAGTCTCTTTTCCATGCAATCCCCTACATCATACTATCATCAACACATAAATTTCACACAAACTAGGGTTAAGAAGACTTTCTGTATGCAAAGCATTCATTCATTTGGGATTGTAGTTTCTAAACATAGCCAAGGGAATTCTTGCCCATTTCCTTTCTTTTACCTTTTCACCTTATTGCAATAGAGTCTTACTATGCACTATCACATCACTCGACTGCTACTTATATAACACATCAACTATTACCTTGTCAAGCTAATACCAAGCATGTTGCCATGAAACTTCTGACACATGTCCATCTCGTGTTCCAAAGATCAAGAAAATAACATCTATCAATTTGAAATCAACATTTACCAAGACTAACAATCATGTCATAATCCATATTCAACTCATAGTCATTAGACATAATGCTACAACAGTCACCTACTCAAGTGCATATCAGTTATCTCAACACATATGTGTTAGTACAACCACCTTAAAACAAGATCATTTGAGCACATACTCATATTATGCAATTCATAAAACATCCAACCAACTATAAATGTACCATATTAAATAAATCAAATAGATGACATAATAGACACCAAACACTCAAACATCAAATATACGTCATAATCAAACAGTCAAGCACAAAGTAGACGACATAAGCAAGTTCATGCCTTATTGTATCTCAGGGGAGCAATCTTGTCTATACAATCAATCCAAATTAGCATGATATAAATTCATGACATATCAACTCAAATATAAATAAGGTCATTATATCCATAATAGTCACTACCTAACATGTTCACATCACAAACTCATAAACAATTATCATTCATACATAATAATCACATCTGCACAATCAGTCTAGATTAATATGACATAATATCACAACATATTAACTCATACATGAATGCCATAACCCTAACCATTTGCATAGACTAATCCAAATTAGTATGATACACATAACATCAAGATATTAATGCAATAACCCTAATCATTAAGTTACTAGCATATAACAACAACAAGTTATATTTCATGCTCATCAACAACATATAACATAATCATCAATTAACTACAAGTTAACATATAACATATTCATCAACAACATGTAACATAATCATCAAGTCATCTAACATTAAACAACAATAGCAATGCATACAACCACGGGATATTATCATTCATGACTATTCAACACATGTGCATATGACTACACAAATTCACTAGCATTTACCATTTACGTAACCATAACATCAATAGAATGCAAGGCATACACATAACCATAATGCATATAACAATCCTTAATCTACATACATGCATTCCCAACATACAACTTGTAGGACGACATGCTCTTGCCTCGAGGTCCAATGCTACAACTTAACTTTGATGATCTACATCTCCTGCTCTATCTCAGCAAACACATTAGCATCATAACATAACAATATCACCATGATGACCTAATTGCATACAACGACCTCATAATACAAGTTTGACCTATCATACATGCATAACCATAACCATGTTAATGCATGCATAACAAGATATAGGCACTAACATGCATAACAAATGCATATACAACCATACACTCATGATGACACATTCCACAACAACACCATCAACCTTCACATGGCGACATCACTACAACCATGATCAACACCATGCAAATGAAACAAGCACATGGACTATGGGCACAAGGAACACATATGCAACCGACATGAATGCATGACAAACACACATACTATCCAATCCAAGGGGTGAACCATGCTCTGATACCACTCTGTAACACCCTCCTCCCATATCTACCCAAGTAACTAGCCAACTGGGGTAAACATGTGACGAGAGGCTACTATGATATGATTCGACCTCCTAAGTCACGTTAAGGAAGTGGAACCAACAGAAACACACCATACAAACCTTCAACATCAACAATAGGACTCCTAAGAACCATCCCAACATTTCTGCTAACCAGCCCCTGAGTCCTACTGAGGTTTTAGACCTCTTCACCTCTGGACACTCCCATGATATGGCCAGCCAGCGTCCAGAGGTCTCTAGACGCTCCCACAAGCCTACATGTCTGTGTCCAAGGACTATTTCCAGCATACCTATGCCAAAGTTCAAGGATTTTAAGGCACTTTTCAAGCCCATAATTCTGGGCACTGCCCAGAACTTGTTGTAACTTCCAGAATACATTAAGCACATGACGAAAATACTAATAAACCAAAAACTAACTCCAAGACTAGGCTTAACCATCCCCAAACGAGACTGAAATTCTATCAAACACTTGGTATCAATGCAATCTACATGTTTAAATGACATATCTAAGCATAAGGGTCTTATACTTATATGAGATTCGTTATGAGGCATTGTTTCCTATCACTTTAGTTGCAGTTTCATCCATTAGGCCACAGATACATTGTTCATTCATATACAAATAAAAACATGGTGGGAGCCATACATAGCCATTGTCACAATACATATTCATAACCAACCTAATAACATAACAAATACCAAGGAAATAACATCCATATAATCCAAATATAAACTAGTATAATACTCATGAGATAACAAGGAGAAATAACCTCATATTAATGATGCAAAACCCAACCCGGTATGGGACTACCACGTTCCACTCAACTGTAGAATGGCTGAGCCAATTCTCTCTTTAGTCATTCACCCATGTGCCATATTCCAAGCATGAATGTGGGATCTCATAAAATACATCAATCCAAAACCATTAAGGGCTTCCATATGCCAACCACCTCAACCCATCAAACAGTGATTCCACCTCATGATCGGACATCACAACACCATCATCACATTGGTTTCTATCCAAGCCTTCATGGGCTCTAGAGCATTTGTTCCAAACCGGATTCCAGGACTAGTAACTCAACCCATGGTTGTTGTCGGGCTCCAAAGCGTTTGTCCAACCAAGGCTCTAGGACTAATAACTCAATGCACAACTTATACAGGGCTCCATAGCATTTTTCCAACCAAGGCTCCATGATTATTACTCAACCCACCAAGGGCTCCAGAGTGTACCAAGGCTTCGGGACTAATAAATCAACCCAAGCCCTTATAGGGCTTCCAGAGCGTTTGTCCAACCAAGGCTCCAAGAGCTAATAACTCAACCCAAGCTAAAGGAAACATGAGAACCAACCAGGAAAAAAAAGTGAACCCACAACACCATGGCTATCTAGGACATGGCAAGGATAGGAAAATCCACTGTCAGTCCAAGCAATCCTCCATGCCAATGACAAATCATGACCAATAAACCACATGCGTGTGCCATGCATTCCAAAACTAGTGAGAAAAATATACATGCAACTCGGTACCTCCAAGCAAAACCCGTTGTAGTTGCTGATCCCGATGTCCTCTTGCGCTTTCCTTCTCTTCCTTTGCCTTCTTGATCCAAAACTCCAACTATGCCACACTTTCCAAGAGTGCTCCAAGAAAACCCTAAGTATCCAAGAATATGAGGGGGAGAGAATAGAAGAGAGCTCCACCAAAACTAAACTGGCCAAGCTTACACTAACCAAGCCTCACCCACTGATCCTCATAAGCCTTTTTATCAACGATGCCTCTATTCTCTTCATTTTCCATTATTTTCCTTCAATTTCCTCCTCACATGCAACCACACACGGCTTACAACACCATGCAATACATGCATCTACACTTGAAATACAATGCATACACCTACACCCAGTGTACAACGCAACACAATACATACGGCTACATCCAGTGTACACCATAACATGATGCATACACCTAAACCCGATGTATAACATAACATAATACATATGCCTACATCTGTTGTACACCACCACACAATACATACACATAGACCCAATGTATAACATAATGCATATACGTACACATAGGACAAAACAATGAATACACATGTCATGATGTCATGACTACACAATGCACATACGTAGTACCACACGTACACAACACAACATGTACGACATGCTTATAAACCTCACGTACATAGTACCACCTATACAAAGCACCAACTACACAATGTGTACACAACATCACATGTACATGTCACCACTTGCACAATGTGTACACACTGCCACATGTACATTGTACCACATGTACAATGTGTACACAGCGCCAAATGTACACAACACCACATGCATGACATGTACACAACACCACATGTACACAACACCATATGCAAAACATGTACACATCACCACCTGCACACAGCACCATATGTACAACATGTACACGACACCACATGCTCGCAACGCCACTTATACAAAAGTGCACACAACAACATATGTACATAGCACCATATGTACAACATGCACACAACACCATATGTACATAGCACTGCATATACAACATGTACATTGCACCTTATGTACACAACACTGCATATCCAACATGCGCATATCACCATATGCACACAACACTCCATATACATCATGTGCACAGTACAATATGTACACAACACCACATATCCAACATGTACATAGCACCATCTACATCCAGTATTGCATATGCAATGTACACACAACACTATGTGTACCACACTGTAAATAACATTACATAAACAACATGTACACACACTATATATACACAACATCGCATGTGCGCAACATCACATATGCAACATGTGCAACATATACAACATATGCACAATAGTAGTACCACACATGCAAAACCACACTATCTCTACCAAGCAACCTTGCTTCCAGTGTCTTATCCATGCTTGTCCCAACATGTCGCAGACCTCACTACTTTCATTTCACTGATGTACCCCTCAGTATAGCATGTCCATAACATAGACATAATATAATCATATAATATTAACTCATTACCACATGATACCGACCTCATAAATATGCCAGGGCTACTCTACCCCCTTGATTGCTCATAAGACCAGGAACCTCTTTTTGCCATTCACTTGCATAAGCAACCATTCCTCCACAAGAATGGTCTCTGACAACCCTATCAGACAGTGACATATATATATATATATATATATATATATATATATATATATATAAGCATTATCATAAAACAATCATGATCATGCAACGACATACATACATACATATAAACACAATCATGATCATAACATAATTACCAGATATCATAAGGTCAAGGTTAAGAGAACTCCCTTTATGCGTGCAACACATGCGCAACATCGAGAACAACAATTCCTGACATATCCAAGGCATATGACGCCTCAAATCCATTCACCTTACCTTTCCTGATTACCTTTCCCATGATTATCTTGCCATAGTCCATTTACACCAATGGACCCAACCAGACCAACTGGATTTCATACTCTTGCCTTCAATTTCCGTTATACATGCACCGAGCTTCATCAAGGTCTTACCTTACATGTTAGGTTTCATTCAGCTCTCCCTAGCTCTACTAACTCTCCTCTTTCCCAACCAATTCCCAAGACTCAAAACTTAAAAGGAAAGCAAAGGAAACAAATAAGAACAAGACCATGAAAACCAATAACAATACGACACCACAAAAAAGGTGGCACGATCATGCACTAGATGCAAACAAAACCGCAATCAAGCACAACAAATCACCAAAATACCAAAAGCACAAGACTGAAATCAGACACCATGACTCCATCGCCATGGTTCCCAGGGAAAGTTCCACCTGAGCCTTATTTAAAATTTCATGGAAGTCTCTTTTCCATGCAATCCCCTACATCATACTATCATCAACACATAAATTTCACACAAACTAGGGTTAAGAAGACTTTCTGTATGCAAAGCATTCATTCATTTGGGATTGTAGTTTCTAAACATAGCCAAGGGAATTCTTGCCCATTTCCTTTCTTTTACCTTTTCACCTTATTGCAATAGAGTCTTACTATGCACTATCACATCACTCGACTGCTACTTATATAACACATCAACTATTACCTTGTCAAGCTAATACCAAGCATGTTGCCATGAAACTTCTGACACATGTCCATCTCGTGTTCCAAAGATCAAGAAAATAACATCTATCAATTTGAAATCAACATTTACCAAGACTAACAATCATGTCATAATCCATATTCAACTCATAGTCATTAGACATAATGCTACAACAGTCACCTACTCAAGTGCATATCAGTTATCTCAACACATATGTGTTAGTACAACCACCTTAAAACAAGATCATTTGAGCACATACTCATATTATGCAATTCATAAAACATCCAACCAACTATAAATGTACCATATTAAATAAATCAAATAGATGACATAATAGACACCAAACACTCAAACATCAAATATACGTCATAATCAAACAGTCAAGCACAAAGTAGACGACATAAGCAAGTTCATGCCTTATTGTATCTCAGGGGAGCAATCTTGTCTATACAATCAATCCAAATTAGCATGATATAAATTCATGACATATCAACTCAAATATAAATAAGGTCATTATATCCATAATAGTCACTACCTAACATGTTCACATCACAAACTCATAAACAATTATCATTCATACATAATAATCACATCTGCACAATCAGTCTAGATTAATATGACATAATATCACAACATATTAACTCATACATGAATGCCATAACCCTAACCATTTGCATAGACTAATCCAAATTAGTATGATACACATAACATCAAGATATTAATGCAATAACCCTAATCATTAAGTTACTAGCATATAACAACAACAAGTTATATTTCATGCTCATCAACAACATATAACATAATCATCAATTAACTACAAGTTAACATATAACATATTCATCAACAACATGTAACATAATCATCAAGTCATCTAACATTAAACAACAATAGCAATGCATACAACCACGGGATATTATCATTCATGACTATTCAACACATGTGCATATGACTACACAAATTCACTAGCATTTACCATTTACGTAACCATAACATCAATAGAATGCAAGGCATACACATAACCATAATGCATATAACAATCCTTAATCTACATACATGCATTCCCAACATACAACTTGTAGGACGACATGCTCTTGCCTCGAGGTCCAATGCTACAGCTTAACTTTGATGATCTACATCTCCTGCTCTATCTCAGCAAACACATTAGCATCATAACATAACAATATCACCATGATGACCTAATTGCATACAACGACCTCATAATACAAGTTTGACCTATCATACATGCATAACCATAACCATGTTAATGCATGCATAACAAGATATAGGCACTAACATGCATAACAAATGCATATACAACCATACACTCATGATGACACATTCCACAACAACACCATCAACCTTCACATGGCGACATCACTACAACCATGATCAACACCATGCAAATGAAACAAGCACATGGACTATGGGCACAAGGAACACATATGCAACCGACATGAATGCATGACAAACACACATACTATCCAATCCAAGGGGTGAACCATGCTCTGATACCACTCTGTAACACCCTCCTCCCATATCTACCCAAGTAACTAGCCAACTGGGGTAAACATGTGACGAGAGGCTACTATGATATGATTCGACCTCCTAAGTCACGTTAAGGAAGTGGAACCAACAGAAACACACCATACAAACCTTCAACATCAACAATAGGACTCCTAAGAACCATCCCAACATTTCTGCTAACCAGCCCCTGAGTCCTACTGAGGTTTTAGACCTCTTCACCTCTGGACACTCCCATGATATGGCCAGCCAGCGTCCAGAGGTCTCTAGACGCTCCCACAAGCCTACATGTCTGTGTCCAAGGACTATTTCCAGCATACCTATGCCAAAGTTCAAGGATTTTAAGGCACTTTTCAAGCCCATAATTCTGGGCACTGCCCAGAACTTGTTGTAACTTCCAGAATACATTAAGCACATGACGAAAATACTAATAAACCAAAAACTAACTCCAAGACTAGGCTTAACCATCCCCAAACGAGACTGAAATTCTATCAAACACTTGGTATCAATGCAATCTACATGTTTAAATGACATATCTAAGCATAAGGGTCTTATACTTATATGAGATTCGTTATGAGGCATTGTTTCCTATCACTTTAGTTGCAGTTTCATCCATTAGGCCACAGATACATTGTTCATTCATATACAAATAAAAACATGGTGGGAGCCATACATAGCCATTGTCACAATACATATTCATAACCAACCTAATAACATAACAAATACCAAGGAAATAACATCCATATAATCCAAATATAAACTAGTATAATACTCATGAGATAACAAGGAGAAATAACCTCATATTAATGATGCAAAACCCAACCCGGTATGGGACTACCACGTTCCACTCAACTGTAGAATGGCTGAGCCAATTCTCTCTTTAGTCATTCACCCATGTGCCATATTCCAAGCATGAATGTGGGATCTCATAAAATACATCAATCCAAAACCATTAAGGGCTTCCATATGCCAACCACCTCAACCCATCAAACAGTGATTCCACCTCATGATCGGACATCACAACACCATCATCACATTGGTTTCTATCCAAGCCTTCATGGGCTCTAGAGCATTTGTTCCAAACCGGATTCCAGGACTAGTAACTCAACCCATGGTTGTTGTCGGGCTCCAAAGCGTTTGTCCAACCAAGGCTCTAGGACTAATAACTCAATGCACAACTTATACAGGGCTCCATAGCATTTTTCCAACCAAGGCTCCATGATTATTACTCAACCCACCAAGGGCTCCAGAGTGTACCAAGGCTTCGGGACTAATAAATCAACCCAAGCCCTTATAGGGCTTCCAGAGCGTTTGTCCAACCAAGGCTCCAAGAGCTAATAACTCAACCCAAGCTAAAGGAAACATGAGAACCAACCAGGAAAAAAAAGTGAACCCACAACACCATGGCTATCTAGGACATGGCAAGGATAGGAAAATCCACTGTCAGTCCAAGCAATCCTCCATGCCAATGACAAATCATGACCAATAAACCACATGCGTGTGCCATGCATTCCAAAACTAGTGAGAAAAATATACATGCAACTCGGTACCTCCAAGCAAAACCCATTGTAGTTGCTGATCCCGATGTCCTCTTGCGCTTTCCTTCTCTTCCTTTGCCTTCTTGATCCAAAACTCCAACTATGCCACACTTTCCAAGAGTGCTCCAAGAAAACCCTAAGTATCCAAGAATATGAGGGGGAGAGAATAGAAGAGAGCTCCACCAAAACTAAACTGGCCAAGCTTACACTAACCAAGCCTCACCCACTGATCCTCATAAGCCTTTTTATCAACGATGCCTCTATTCTCTTCATTTTCCATTATTTTCCTTCAATTTCCTCCTCACATGCAACCTGTGACCTTTCACCTTCATTTTCTCCTATTTTCCATTATTTTTGTAAATAAATGCCTCATGTCTTTCCAAAGTCTTTGTCATTGCCTTTGACAATTTCCTTAGCCATAATAAACTGAATGAACACCCACTAAGATGTTTTCCCCACCATTTAGTTTATAATACATGACCCATGACCATGGTATTATATATTTTTACATGGATTTTTAACCAGGGTTGTCACAGAACCGTCCCCCTTGGGGGAACACCGTCCTCTGTGTTCAATGACACCTATAACCAACAAGACCGCTAAAAACAAAACATACTACCCATGGAATTTATAACATAGCTCATTGCAATATTTACAATGACCATCTATTAAACATGACAAACATATTGTTTACTAGAGCTTTATAACACAACTCATTACGGTATTTACAATCCACATATACTTATACACATTTGCTTCAACCATAAAATGACCATGTTGTCTATGGACCTTTATAAACTAACTTGATAAAATATTTACAATAATATACACATATACACATTTGCTCATCCAACAAATAAAAGGGTATGATACCCATATCAATCAACAAGGGAATCGAGAGGCTCACACCTCCACCCTCAAAGGTAGTACCAGGATTCACCTCCTTCCTAGGAAGTCCAAAATCCATCGTCAAAGTCAAAGTTGCATCCAATGTCCAGAGCTACAATCCTGCGCCACTTGTCCTCTCAATGAACAATTATCGGCTCATTGTTCTAGGGAACACTCCCAATGTGCATTTTATTCCATATGGCAATGCTAATGACCAAAACAAATATATCCTCGGTCTTCCCTTCTATGCTACATAGTCCCTCGGGCAATTCGGACACCCCCTTCTGTGCAGTCACACACCTTCCAAGTTCCGCTAGCACCCCCATCCCAGGAAATCCATCTCTTTGCAAGGATTCCTCGCATCAGAAGATACAAAAACCAAGCCATGTCCCTGCCTCAAAACCATCATACCGGTCATAGCATGCCCATGGAAATCAATGGACACTATTGGGTACCAGCGTCCCACTATGGCCCTGCTCCTAAATGTTTTACCAACATACTGTTTCCTGTTCCAATTCCTTTTGTTGTTGCTACTAATGCTTGTCATCAGTTTCGACCACCCAACCAGGCATTTCATGATTGCCTGTACGTCACATGTAACCATCATAAACTAGAATCATATATCACATGTAATCATCATATACCTGAATCATAAATCACATGCATAATAAAACTGAAATAAAATATTGATACTTATCCTTTAATCAATCCTTCTCTTCTACCTTTATCCTTTGTCCTTATTTTATACGCACACTGGATCGGTTCCCATACCCAACAAACACCCAATGCCTTCTCCTCAACCATGTGCACATACACATAGTTTTCATCACGCACATACAACCACACATGGCATACAACACCATGCAATATATGCATCTACACCTGACATACAACACATACACCTACACCTAGTGTACAACACAACATAATAAATACTCCTATATCCAGTGTACACCATAACATAATCATCCACAACCACAATACAATTCCCTCATATTAACCGAGGGGGTTCCTTCAAGGGAAAAAAACCCTAAATTAACATAACTTCTACTGTCAGATCATCCTCCTTATGAATAACCCAAATTGACTATGAAATTAGAATATTTTACAAAGAAAAATTTCCTCTATTTTTAGTTTCAAGGGCACTGCCCCCAAACCCCCGTTGGGGGGGGTCATAAAACTCGTTGTCGCCCCCCTGACAGTGATCAAATGGCCAGTGTTGCTGCCCGTTAGGAATAGGGATCCAACATGACTAAAACAAAATCTTGAACAATCAGGAATATAATCAGGCTCCACACCTAACAGAAACTATTCGGGGAGATCCACCTGAGGGGATCACTTCCCGCCAACGCATTAGCAAACCCTAACCTTAAGAACGTTGAGGAGAATTGACATTGCTAACTTCCATTAGCAAGGTGATTTAATGACAAGAACTCACCAATTGAGCTACCCCTTAGAGGCTAAATATTGGCATTATTATTATTAATCATAAATATAATCAATTACGTGGATATATGTGCCTATAATGGAATAATATTTCCAAATTTTTAATTTAATTATCAATATTATTAGATGGATGGTCCGGATTTAACTTCCATAGAATATTCTAGAATATCTTGAGTAGTAGTCATAGATTAAATGTGAATCTTGATCTCCAAAGTAGTTATGCCCTTTTAATTAAATTGATTAATTAAAAAAATGTCATATGAACAAGTGTGATATGAAATGAGTTAAGGTTTTTTAAGGTGTAAGCCCGCGAGTAAATATGAATGAAAATTGTTTTATTTGCATAAATATAGAACATATGTATATACAAGGAGAAGGAGACCATTAGGTTTCACCCCCAATGTTTCTTCATCTTCTAGCTTCCTTTATTTCTCTATTTACATAGGATTTCCTAATCCCAAAGATTATGTGTCAACGTTACCCCCTTAATCTGAAAGGATGTTGGTGAGTCCAAGCATCATTCTGAATCTTTCAAACTTTTCCCTTCTAGGTGCTTTGGTGAAGATGTCTGCAATCTGCTCATTTGTGGAACAATGTCATAGGTGGATTGTTTTGGCCTCAACATGATGTCAAATTAGATGGTGTTTTGTATTGATGTGCTTCGTCTGATCATGGAACTTTGGGTTCTTGGCCAACTTCATTGCAAAAGTGTTGTCAATCAAAAGAGGAGTTGAATGTACTTGTTTCTCTTACAAATCTTCCAGAACTTTCCCAAGCCACACAATATCCTTTGGTGCTTCAGTTACTGCCACATATTCTGCCTTAGTCGTGGAATATGCTAGAACTGATGTTTCCTTGACCTCCAGGAAACAAGTCATGATCCAAGACTCATAACATAACCTGAAGTAGATACTCCAGTTTCTTTATCACCATCAAAATCTGAATTAGAGTATCCAATCAAGCTAAAGTCCTCCACCTATGTATACTTGAGTCCAAAGTCTTGATTTCGCTTCAAGTAATTTATAGCTCTTTTTGCAGCAAACCACTGACCCTCACAAGGCTTTTGCATAAACCTGGAGAGGATTCCAACAAAAAATGAAATGTTTGGCCTGGTAGTAGTAAGGTAGTTAAGACTTTCTACGAGTTGTCTATACTTTGTTTCATCCTCAAATTCTTTCCCTTCTATGGATGTGAGCTTTAAGTCTATTCCATTGGAGTAGTCAAAGGATTGCACTCAACCATGCCAAACATGTTCAACATATCTCCAATGTACTTCTTCTAAGAGATGAATATAAACATCAAATGTCGAGTTACTTCAATACCAAGATAGTAGTGAACAAAGCCCAAATATGTCTTTTCAAAATCTTTCTTCGGATGCTTCTTTATGGAGGTTGTCATATCTTTCTAGACAAATCTAACCTAGGGAATTGTGCCAAAGCATCTAAGTAAGGGGTTTAATTGAATTGGATGACCAATGTATTAAACCTTTAACACTTGTAAAATCTATAAAAAAAAAATGAAAATTTTAAAGGGATGATTTTCATTCATATCTTAAGTTGAGTTTGAAAGTGGAAAATAAGATGTAACACCCTCCTCCCACATCTACCCAAGTAACGGGTCAACTAGGGTAAACATGTGACGAGAAGTTACTATGATATGATTTGACTCCCTATGTGTTAGTTAAGGAAGTGGAACTAGTGAAACAAATCATACAGACCTTCCACGTCAGCAACCAAACCCCCATGAGAAATCCCAACCACTCAAGTAACTAGCCCATAACACCAATTGAAGTTTTAGTGCATCAAACCCTTGGAAGCTCCATTGATATGGAAAAGGGTGCATCTGGGAGGCTACAAAAGCTCCCACATCAAGGGCAAGGGAGCTTTTGGGGACGTTTTTCCCGAGTGTTGTTCCTATGACTATGGGATTTGTTCCACCTTTTCAAGCCCAGAGCCCGGGTCACTACCCATAACTCAATGACAGGTTCAAAAATGAAATTTCACAGCGGAACAAAGATACATTTGCAAAAACATCAACAAGGACTAGACTGGACCCCTAATACCCATGACATGCATTTCATCAAACATGTAACAAACATGAAAACTACAGGTCTTAACAACAAAACTGAGCACAGGGGTCTCATACTTATCTGAAAATCGCTAAGAAGCATTAATGCCTCAACACATTAGCTGCAATTTCATTTATTAGGCCATAGATACATTGTTCAATAATTTACAAGTAAAACCATGATATGTGCCAAACATTATGACAATCATAAAACTCATTCATAACCAGCATGTAAACATTAGAGATGTTAAGCTTAGAACAAGCATATAAGCCACATAACAATAAGCATATTTACCCATCAATACCATATGAAAGAGATTTTATTGCCACAAAAAAATGCAACCAAGTATGGGACTTCCACGTACCAACCGACCATAGACATGGATGAGACAAATCTCTCTTCAACCAGTCACCCACGTGCCATATTCCAAGCATGAATGTGTGATCTCATGGAACAATCCATCAAAATTGAACCAGGGCTTCCAGAGGCCAAACAACCTCAACATATCAAATAGTCATTCCACCTCACAACCATACATCATAAACCATCACCATATTGGTCTCTACCCAAGCCTTCCAGGGCTCAATATCGTTTGTTCCAACCAAGGCTTCTAGGACTATTAACTCAACCCACAACTATCGTCGAGCTTCCAGAGCGTTTGTCCAACCAGGGATTCTAAGACTAATAACCTATCCCACAAAGGGCTTCTAGAGCATTTATCCAACCAAGGCTTCCAGGACTAGTAAGTCAACCCAAGCTGTTACAGGGATTCCATAGAATTTGTCCAATCAAGCCTTACAGGAACTAGTAACTCAACCAAAGCTAAATGAAACATGAGAACCAACCATAAGAACAAAGAAATGAACCCACAACACCATGTCTATCCTGGAAAAGGAAATGCTAGGAAAATGCATTGTCAATCCAGGAAATCGTCCATGCCAATGACAGATCATGACCAATAAACCACATGCATATGCCATGCATGCCAAAAGTAGTTAGGAAAACATACATGCAACTCGGTACCTAAAAGAAAAATCCATTGTAGTTGTTGATCTCGATGTCCTCTTGCACTTTCATGCTCTTCATTTTCCTTCTTGCTCCAAGCATCCAATTATGCCACACTTTCCAAGAGTGCTCCAAGAAAACTCTAAGTGTCCAAGAGTATGAGAGAGAGAGAATATAATGAGAGCTCCAAAACTGAACTGACAAAAAACTTCGTTGACCAAGCCTTCCCACTGATCCTCATAAACCTTTTATCAATGAGGCCTGTAATTCTTCAATTTTCCATTATTTTCCTTCAATTTCCTCTTCGCATGCAACCTATTACCTTTCACCTTCCTTTTCTCTTAATTTCCATTATTGCCAAAATGTCATTTTTCCTTTCCAAAGCCTTTGTCGTTGCCTTTGTAATTTCCTTTAGCCATAATTAACCAAAGTGACACCCACTAGGATGTTTCGCCCACCATTCAGCTTGGAATACATGTCCCATGACCATGGTCTTATATATTTTGCCTTTATTAACTTTTTATGTGGATTTTTTACCAGGGTTGTTACAAAATCCTCCCCCCTAGGGCAAACACTATCCTTGGTGTTCGATGACACCTATAAACCAACAAATTGCTAAAAACAAAAGATACTGCCCATGGAGATTTATAACACAACTTGTTGCAGTATTTACGATGATCATTGCTAAAGATATGACAATCATACTGTTTACTGGAGCTTTATAACACAACTCATTACGGTATTTACAATAATCCACATATACTTATACACATTTGCTTCAAACAAAAAATAACCATATTGTCTATGGGGCTTTATAAATCTAGCTTGATACAATATTTACAATGATATACACATATGCACATTTTCTCATCCAACAAATAAAAGGATACGATTCCCATAACAATCAACAAGGGAATCCAGAGGCTCACGTCTCCAACCTCAAAAGTAGTACCAGGATTCACCTCCTTCCCAGGAAGTCCAAAATCCACTGTCAAAGTCAAAGTTGCATCCAATGTCCAGCACTACAATCTTGTGCCACTTTCCCTCTCAGTGAACAGTTATCAACTCATTGTTCTAGGCACACTCCCAATGTGCATATGATTCCATTTGGAAATGCTAATGACCAAACCAAATCCATCCCCTAACCTTCCTTTCTCTGCTACACAGTCCCTCAAGCGATCCAATCACCCCCTTCCGTGCAGTCACACACCTTCCAAGTTTCATTGGCACCTCTATCCTGGGGAGTCCATCCCTCAGCAAGGTTTCCTCGCATCGGAAGGTCCAGAAACCAAGGCATATCCCTGCCTCAAACCATCATACCAGTCATAGCATGCTCATGGCAACCAATGGACTCTATTTGGTACCAATGTCCCACAATGGCCCTCCTCTTGAAGTGCTTTACGAGCATACTACTGCTTTTTCAATCTTTCATTGTTGCTGCTAATTCTTGCAGTCGGTTTCAACCACCCAACCCGGGAATTTCCCATGCTTTCTTGTACCAATCACATAACTTCCATTAGATTTAAAAATAAATTGAAATAAATTCACATCATACCTCATTGGTAGCTCGTCAATAAGGTACACTTTCAATCGTGTTTACTTCTTATCACAGCAAGTCAAACTAGCATCTTTGATCAAATAAGTATCTATAAACATATCACATCAGGTTAGCTCAAAACACAACCATCATAAATCAAAATCATGAATTGCATGCAATCATCACAAACCAAAATCATAGATCACATATAACCATCATAAATCAGAATCATAGATCACATGTAATCATGATATACCAGAATCATAAATCACATGCATAATAAAACTGAAATAAAATATTGATAATAATCGTTTAATTAATCCTTAGCTTCTACCTTTATCTTTATTTTGTATGCACACCGGATCAGTTGCCACTCCCGACAAACACCCAGTTCCTTCTCTTCAACCATGTACACATACACATAGTGTAAATCACACACATATAACCACACATGACATATAACACCATGCAATACATGCACTTACACCTGGAATGCAACACATACACCTACACCCATTGTAAAACACAACACAATACATACTCCTACATCCAGTGTACGCCACAACACATATATGTACACATAGTACAACACAACAAATACACATGTCACGGTACCACGACTACATAATGCACATACATAGTATTGCATGCCTGCAACGCAACATGTATGACATGCACACAATACCACATGTACACCAATACCATATGTACAACATGTACACAATACCGCATGTACACTACACCACCTACACAATATGTGCACAACATCACATGTAACCACTTGCACTATGTGTACACAATGCCATATGTACAATGCACCACATGTACATAACACCACATGCATGACATGTGTTATCACGATGTTATCACTCAGGTTGTTCCCTGCCTCCTGAAGGGAATACGGCCGAGGTAACCACTAACCAGTCTTTTAGCTGCAGATTCTAGCCAATATGCAACCAGAGAGGGCTCTCTCTTTGTAATTTAGCTTTGTTTTGAAATATTTTAGGCTAGTTATGATGTACAGGGTTTTGTTTTAAGTTTTTTGGATGGTGATTTCAGGCAGAGCTGTGATGCAAGTCCAAAACAGTCTATACTATTGGGCAATGGAGTCAATGATGGTGTACTGTTGAAAGTGTTTCTTGGGTAAATGGTAATGCTACAGAGCAAGATAGGCAGTTTTGGAACAATTTTCAAATCTGAAATTGATGGAATGAAGTCAGGGAATGAAAGGCAATCAAGAATCTTTCATTATGCTGGCAGAGGGAAAGTGCATGAATATTATCAATGAGCAATAAAGAATTCCTAGGTAATATTCAAAGTGGAAGAATCAGTGCAAACATGAGCAACTAAGAATTCATATTTATGACTAATTCTGAAGAAAACATAATTAATAGCAAAGATTGAACACAGGGTGCATTTAAACAAATCTTGGGCTATTCTTCTTCTCTGTTACCAAGATTATGGAACATACATGAGATTTGCAAACACATAAAACATAAAACACAATTTAGAATAACTTATTGATCCATAGAATGACACAGGAATTCTGTAGCAGGTCCCAGAACATCAAATCCACATCCAAACGGTCAGCAATAGTGAACTTCAACAGCTTTTGTATTAAAACAGTCTCAGAATTTACAGCGCAGCCCAGAGAGAAAATCACCAACCCCAAATACATATTATGGGGAGGTTTTTATACAAACAGGGAGTTACAAAATATCATGAAGATAAGTTCTGAAGTCATAACTTCCTTTACCAACTCTTAAGAAGAAGTAAATGAGGGAAATAAATGCTGCAGTGAATGTGAATGTACTGGTTGTCCAAATTGTCAGAGATATTTGACCTTTTGGATTGAGTGAGTCGATCAGTTGTTGCGCATTTACTCTGCGTTTTCTGCCTTGAAGTTGCTATGTTGCTATGCCGCTGTCTTGGACTTGTCATCAGTTCTCGGTTTTCATCAACGAGCTGTAGTCACCATTCATTTTCTGCTTTTTTGTTGTTCTTCACCCTTTGACAGGTGGACCGTGCCTCTGTAATTGTTGACCTGTAGCTGACCAAAAAAAAAAACAAAGTTACCTGAGCAATATCTCCAGCATTCCTTTCCACCAATCCTCTGTAGGCAACTGATGTCTTTGTATCTTTATCAGTATTTCATCAGCTTCAGTGTATCTATAAAAGTTGGGCTGGACTTCGAAAAGGTGGTTTATCTCATGTTCAATGTAGAACAGGTTTTCTAGTTTGTCATAGAGACTCTTTCCAGAGGGAGGCCCTGTTTCTTCTGAGGTGCTTGAGGATGCTGTAATTTGATTGGAGGCATAGTTATTTACCCTGTTGGCATATTGCTCATGTGACAGCAGTCTTCCAGCGCTGGTTAATAAACTGGGTATCCCTTTGCTCTGCAATGTTGCAAACTTGATTTTGAAATCATTTATCTCTGCCTACATTTCTTGTCATTTTCTTTCCAGAGTCTGCACAAAATTCCTTAGGGTCAGCACCCTTTTCACTAGTAAGATGGTATCTGTCCTGTTCCTGATATCTATTGCTGCCAATTGCTCTTTGGTATGAGTGTTCAGAAATTGAATCATTCTATTGGCTTGCTCAAGCATATTTCCTAGTGATGCTCTAGCCTTTTGAGTTTCGAATTGAGCTAAGCCTATCAATTCCATTTGCTCATGTATAGTTTCAATTGATTTCCATTGGTCAGTAATGATTTGGCCAATTTTGGCCCACAAAATTTTCTTGACTTCAGCTAGAGTCTTATCAAGAGTAAGCTCCTTTTCCAGCTCCTTTATTCTTTTCTCCAAGGCCTTTACTTCCCTTATCTTCTCTCCTACATCCATCTTTTATTTGTCATATCTTACCTCAATTTTGGCCAGCTTTTCTTTGGCCTCTTTCAATTCTGCCATCTGTACTTCTAGAGCCTTTATTTCTTTCATCATCTCCTCCACACTCAGGCTGGCCTCTTGCTCTTCTGCTAGTGTAGTTGTTGCTGAAATTGTTGTTGAAGTTGAGGCTGGAGTTGAGGTACCTGCTATTGATGTTGGATCAGTAGGGGGGACTGTTGCGGTGACCGTAGGAGGAGCAGTTGTAAGAATGTGAGTTGTTTGAACTGGCTGAGAGGCCAACTCTCCCTATCTTCCTTGCAGTGATGCCTCCAAGGCACTCTCTGTTTCTATCAGTCTTTTATGCATCCTCATGAGCAAGCTTACTACATCCTCCTCTTCTTTTTGTTGTGCCACCTCTGTAGTTTGAGGATGTATTGTAGCTGGCAGCCTGAGTTGTCTTCTGAGGGTTGCTATGTCTTCCTCTTTCTTTTTGATCAAGGCCTGAATGCCCTTAGGATCCTTGGGATCATGTCCCAACTCTATAATAATCTCCTCCAAGGATTTGATTCTATTATCCTTAGCCATTGAGGAGGCCTTCTCTAATTCTAGTTGGGTAGAAGTATTGTGCAATGAATTTTGCAATCTATGAGCCAATAATGTTTTGTCTACCAAGGTAGAATATACCATTTTGCCGGTTTGTTTGTGTAATTCAATCTGGTCCATTGGATGGATGTCTTTGGAGAGAACTTCCAGATTGGTTCTGATATAGTCAGCAACTGATTGTGGTTGCTGCGTTGTAGGTCTAAAATGACTGAGGGTCATTTTCCCTTCCTGGATATCATAGGCTGCCATTAGCCTTTGTTGATTAGTGGGAGCCATTCTTAGCAATTGGTTATAGAGCTGGAACCTTACTGGCTCATTTCTGGCCTTGATATCAGTGAATGCCTTCTTGATGTCAGAGCCTTGTCTGCTTTGTTGCCTGGTGGATGTAACCTCCACACCTTGTTGTCTCTCTTGCTCTAGCCGAAAGGAGCTAGCTCATGCTTCCATACTTGGGGGAACTTGTTGTCCAGCTGGCCCCTCTGGGAATTCTTTTTTTGAATAAGGATTTAATCTTTGTCTCTTTTCTCCTTGTTGATCTGTATATGCCCCAGTGGGTGTCTCTTCCTATCTATCCCTTTTCTTGGCCCTTTCCTCATTAAGAGGAGTCTGTAACATAGGGATTTCAGTCACCTTTGCTTGTGTTGAAGGGTCTTGCCCTTGACTTTGTTCATCTGTTGAAACTGGTCGGTCTGCCATTGTCTCTTGCTGCTCGGAATGGTGCACCTACTGCTCTGAATGCTGCACCTCTTTTCCTTTAGCTGTCCCTGCAGGTGGAGCACTTACTTGGGCAGGTTGTTGGGAAGTTTTGGCAGATGATGTGCCCGCTCCAAGGTGTCGAGGAAATGTGCAAAACACCTGTCCAAAAGATTCCAGGTCAACTGATTTTTCAAGGTTTTTGATTTCTTTTTCTGTTATCTCTTCTTCAGTAAGTTCTTCCACTAGTGTGCCCTCTACCCATTCCTATTGATTGGCATATTGTTCAATTTCAGGGATTCTGTGGTGCACATACCCTGTGAGCTTGTTTTTAACTCTTCTAAAGCTTATGAAATGTTCAGGGTCATATGGTGACCAATGGAAACTTAGTTTGAGATTAAGTTTCTCTCTCAGAATAGTGTCAGCATCCTTCCATGATTCTTCCCTTTTATTAAAGATAAAAGGGCCCAATCGATGTCTTATTTTAAGCTGTGCCTTTTTCCTAGCACCATAGAAGTGAGTTAAATCTGCACTGTTGAACTGCTGATAGTACTCCAAGGTAAAGAGTCTCATGGGGACATATTTTGGTAGTCTGTAAGGGGCTAATTCACAACCATAAATCCTTATTACAGTGTGGTTTTGGTAGTAGTACCAGTCACCAATGTTGTATCCCTTTGAGAGATGTAGGATTCTCTGCATTTCAGCAGTGAGCCTGGGAGGAGGATCTGTTGACAATAAGCAAGTGGCTGGATAGATAAAAAGGTCAATGAACTCACAGTATGTGTATGGGGAGAAATTAACATGATGGAACACTGAGGACCAAAATATCACAGACCTTCGCTCCCCCCTAGCATCCAATTTTTTAAGGAAAACCGGGAAACTATCAGACTGATAGTACAGCAACAAATGATATATATATGAAGTGTATTTGAACACCCTTTCTCTCTCCAAATTCATGAACTGCTCATGAATTTTGTTAGCTATGAAGGTGGCATAATCATACTTGACAGCAGGGGGCTGTCCTGGAGCAAACATGGACATCAAAGCAAAGACAGTCTCATCCACAATTTCACTTGTTCTGAATCCCAGGATGTAGGAAATCATGTCTATGAGCATTTTTCCAGCCTCAGTAAACCAAGCATGGTGATAGGGGATTTCGAACCTGGAGTAACACTCTGGTGGCATAAACAGCTTGGAAATTCGGTCAACTTCTGCAAAGGACAACTTTGAGGCTTGATCCAGCAATTGTTTCATGGTAAGGGGGACCAAAGGCTGAGCTGGCTCAAATTGCAACATCTCATTTATGGACTGAGGGGTAATGTAAAAGAGGACATTTCCAGCAGGGTCCATCACTGCCCTTTGAGAAGGCTCATAATTAGCACAACATTGATGGATGAAGTCAGGGAAGACATTCACTGAGGGCAGGTAGTATATAGGCATATTAGACTCCCATATTCCAAATAGGTCAGCTTTGTTTCTGAAGTTATTCCTTATTTCACAGAAAGCCTGAAGGTGAGGCTTGTCTCCCTCCATATCATCGATCTGAAAGTCTCTGTCAGCAAGAGGTAGCCACTCTAACTCTCTATGAGGTGCATTTAATGGTGCAATATTCAGGGCCACTGGAGCCTCCATGATTTACTGTGATTATAGTTGGATTTGGTCTATATTTCAACAGGAAACAGAGTCCTGACAGTGGGTTTTTTGACAGGAATGCTGCAAATTGAGTTAATATGGAAATGGCCTCTCTGGGCAAGATTCAAAGGAAAAGCCAAGTCTTTAGATTTTAGTTAGGAAGCTGAGAAAATGGTGAAAATATCACTTCATTTGCAGGTGCTTTCTTGATGGTTTTAGAGGCGGAATTGAGCTCAATTTCAAGTTTCAGGGGCAATTTGCAGAGGGCTATAGAGTAAACAGGTTTTCTTTGGAAGCAATGGTGAGTAGTGAGTTGAAACGAGGAGGTCTAGAGGTTAAAGCATATTTCAATCACATTTAATTCTTTCGGAGATCGTTTTAATAGAGAAACTTCACAAAACAGGGTTTACGGACGACAATTGAATAAATACCTGTTTATTCAAGACTTTGCTGTGGAATGGAGTTGCAGAGTGAGCTGGGGAGTCGGGTTTGCAGGTTGAACACGCCTAGATGACGGACTGGGACGTTGATGGCGGATTCGACGTAATTCTCATACACAGACTTCACTATTGGTTGCATAGAAAATAAACAAAAAACATCACTTTCGTGAGTTTTAACGAAAACTTGTGTTTTTTTCGGACCTTTTGGCGCTTTTTGTGCTTACGTCAGCATGACGTCACCTAGTCCTATAGCATGGTACGGAGGGTAGCATGGCAGCTGATGTGGATGGGTGACGGGGCGGCCACGGCGGACTGTACAGTAGCGCGGGCGCTGGCGTGGTGTATGACGTGGGCGGCGGGGAGGACAAGCGGTAACTGGTTTGCATCGGACCGCTTTTGGTACGGGGGTGGTTTCTGTCAGAGCGGGCCCGATGCAATAGAAACGGGCCATGCGTACGGCGACAAAACCGCTTTCTATCGGGTGCTAACCCTCGTACAACGGGGCGGCTCCGATATCAGCATGGGCCGTCGGATCTGGCGGGCGCAATCCAACGGCTGACGGGAAGTGCAGGTGACAATATGATACGGCACGGGGACCCGCCCATATTTTAATATTATATAATGTTGCGGGGGTTTAAAACTTTGGGTTTGTGGGTTTTTGTGGTTGCGCGGGCGGGTATGGTTATTAGTTTAACCAAATATTAAACTAATCCCATTATATACATGCGCGCGGGGTTATTTGCATGGTTTTAGGTGGGTGGTGTGAGCGTGGTTATTCATCTAACCAGGAGTTGGATCACCCCAAGGTTTATACGCGGAAGGGTTAATACTAAGGTCCCAAATGGACTTAATATTCCCCAAACTTTGTATTATATGGCTATAATGCCAATGGGTAGGGATATTTATATTTTTTGGGTTTTTATATAGTTTTTTGTAAAAATAGGGGTGGGAAAAATGATTGAAGGAGCTAAATAATAAATTTAAATGTTAATATGACTTTATGGAATGACACTGCATGAACAAATGCTAAGTTTATAAAGTGAAAACTTAGGCATAAGGAAATGAAAGGAATATGGAATAATGATATTTACACAAGAAATGTGGCTTCTTTTCACTAAGTAAACTCAGGGTTCAACTTAGCATTTCTCCTAGAATGAAGTGAAACAGGACTATTGGGCAGATCCCAAGGTCTTTGAGGGGATGTTAGTGAAAGATTTCTAGGGGAATGATGGGGGAATTAGTCATGCTTCCATTGTTCTGCAGCCAAACAACTGCCATGGTACCAATGTCATTGATGAGATGAGTCTTTCTTGACAAGACAAAAAGTGATCATAATCTTGCTTCCGCAACCTCAAACTGCTTACCCAGCCTACACCTAGCATTTTTTCTTCCTTTTGATTAGGTGCATTTGGACTAGCCAACCCTGATTTTCCTCTTTTCTTTTGACTGCCCTCCTATCTAAGTCTACCCTTATCTCTTCCAAGGGCCCATATTAAGCAGTTGGGCTCCTTTGCTTCTCTACCTGTCTACTCATTTGCCAAGCTCGAACTGTTTGGACAGATATTCATTCTCTATTCTACAACAGTAAATTTAAATATGGAGTGGTCCAGATAGAACTATTGGGCCATCATCAAGTGTGATAAGCAACAGTATTTGCACATTTTGAACTTGCAAATAAGATAGCAGTGGGATTTTGACTGGCCACTTTCCTGGTCTTTCTTTGGGGTCCATTTTCTTTTCTTTTTGTTGACCAATTCATTCTTCTTGCCCTTTGATTTTTCTTTTGGGGCATACCCTCTTTACATTTTTTAATTTTCTTTGTTTGTATACAAAATATGGAACCTTTGCAACCTGGAAAGGATGATCATATTTGGCACTTCCATAGTCAATCATGAAAAATGAAACCTATTGGTATAGGAACCTAACAACATGTACACGACACCACATGTACACAGTGCCACATGCACGACATGTGCACAACACCGTCTGCACACAACACCACATGTACAACATGTACACAACACCACATGTACAATCATGCACAACACCATATGTACATAACACCACATTACAACATGCACACAACACCATATGTACATAACATCGTATATACAACATCTACATAGCACCATATGCACACAACACCGCATATCCATCATGGGCATAATACAATATTTACACAGCACCGCATATCCAACATGTACATAAAACCATCTATACCCAACACTACATATGAAATATGCACAAAACACCATATATACGACATGCACTCAACACCATAGGTACAATAACTAAATATACAATATGCACAACATATACACAACAATAGCATTGCACATCCAAAACCACATTGTCTCTACCAAGAAACCTTGCTTCCAGTGTCTCTCTGTCATCCATGCTTATCCTAGCATGTCGCAGATCATACTGCTTTCATTTCGTTGATGTATCCCTCAATATATACTATCCATAACATAGACATATTATAATTACATAATATCAACTCATAACCACATGATATTTACCTCGTAGATTTGTCAAGGCTATTCTTCCCACTTCATTCCTCATAAACCAAGAACTTATTCATGTCATTCACCTACGTAAGCAATCATTCCTCCACAAGAATGATTCCTAACGACCTTGTCAGACAGCAACATACATACATACATACATACATACATACATACATACATATATATATATATATATATACTTATAAATATTAGCATTAAACAATCATGATCATGTTAAACAACGACATACATACATACATATATACATCAACATAATCATGATCACAACATAATTACTAGATCTCAAGGTCAAGGTTAAGATAACTTCCTTTATTCATGCACAACATTGAGAACAACAGTTCCCAAGATATCCAAGGCATTTGTTACCTTAAGCCCATTTACTTTACCTCTCCTGATTACTATTCTCATGATTGTCTTGCCATCGTCCATTTATACCAATGGGCCCAACCAATCCTACCCATTGTCATACTCTTGCCTTTAGCTACCCTTATACATGCACCGGCTTCATCTGAGTCTTACATTGTCTGCCAGATTTCATTCAGCTTCTCCCGAGCTCCATTAACTTTCCTCTTTCCCAACCAATTCCCAATACTAAAAACTTAAAAGGTAAGCACAGGAAACAAACAAGAAGAAGACCATGAAAACCAATAACAACATAACACCACAACAAAGTGGAAAGGCCTTTCACTAGACATAAACAAAACTGCAAATCAAGCTCAACAAATCAAAAAAGACCAAAAGCTTAAGAATGGAAACAAACACCATGACTCCATCCCCACGAGTTCCCAAAGCCTCCAAGGGAAAGCCCAAGTTGAGCCTTCTTCACGGCTTCATGGCAGCCTCTTTTTCCATGCAATCTCTTCCATCATACTACCATAAACACATAATTGTCAGTGCATAAATAAACATAACAATACACCAATTACCTTATCTTTTTATGCCAAGCACGTTGCCTTGTAGCGGAACACATTTGTGCCATGTCTGAAGGGACTCCAATTCCCTTGACATATCTAGCTATAACTAGACACCAGTTTTTATACCTGTTAAATACATGTCCATGAATATAACAAATATCCACATAATGTCAAACAAAATCAAGGTTAAGAAGACTTATTGTATGCAAAGCACTCATTCGTTTGGACTTGCCAAAGGAATTATCTCCCAATTCCTTTCTTTTACCATTTACCTTGCTACAATTAAGTCTTACTATATACTATCACATCACCCCATTGTTAGTTATATAAACACAACAACTTTTACCTTGTCATGCTAATACCAAGCATGTTTCCTGCAACTGTTCACACATGTCAATCACATGTTCCAAACATCAAGGCAGCATATCTATTACTTGGAAATCAACCTTCACCAAGTCTAACAACCATGTCATAATCAAAATCAACTCACATTCATCAGTCATAATACATAATGTTACACTCAAGTAGATATGAGTTGTCTCAAAACATATGTGTTAGTATGACCATCTTAAAACAATATCATTTCTTCATGCAATCTTACAGACACATACTCATATCATGCAATTAATAAAACATTCAAACAAACTATAAATGTACCATGTTAGATAAATAAACTAGACGACATAATAGACACCAAAAAATCAAACACCAAATAGACGACATAATCAAACAGTCAAGCACCAAATATACGACAATAGCAAACTCATACCTTAATGTACCTCAATGGAGGCTATCTTGTTTGCACAATCAAGCTAGATTAGCACAATAAAACTTCACAACATATGAACTCAACCATAAATAAGGTCATGATATTCATGATATTAACTAGCTAATATGTTCACATCAGAAACTCATAAACAATTTTCATTCATGCATAACAATCACATATGCACTGTCAGTCGAGATTAGTATGACATAATATCACAATGTATTAACTCATACCTGAATGTCATAACCACGATTATTTGCATAATTCAATTCAAATTAGCACAAAACATAATAACATCAAGACCTCACTTGCAATGACCATAATCATCAGGCATACAACAACAATGCATATAACAACAAGTTACTATCCTTCATGACTAACCGATGCATGTACATATGATCACACTGGTTAACTTACATCTATCATACATGTAACCATAATAATAATAGAATGACAAACATGTATATAACCCTAATGCATATAAAAATCCATTAACTAACATACATGCATGCCAAACATACAATACTTGTGTGACGATCTTCTCTTACCCCAAAGTCTAGTGCCGCAACCTCACTCTAATGATTTGCATCTCCTGCTTCACCTTAGTCAACATCATAACATACAAACAAAATCATGATGACCTGAAATGCCTACAACGACCTCACGCACGACAACCATGCCCATAATAATACATGCATAACAACATATAGACACTGACATGCATAACAAATTCATATACAACCGACATACATTCGTGACTAACGCATCCCAACAACAACATCATCAACTTCCACATTGCGACACAATGACAACAATGACCGCCACCATGCATACACAACAAGCACATAGCCCACAAACATAAAGAACACATATGCAACTGACATGCACGCATGACAAACACATTTCACCCATCCAATCCAAGGGTTGAACCATACTCTAATACCACTTTGTGGTATCATATATCATCCAAAAAGAATGAAACCAGACACCACCCAAAGAGAACGAACCCTACTCTGATACCACTCTATGGTATCAGATATGACCCAAAGAGAGTGCAACCCTCTCTAATACCACTTTGTGGTATCAAAGATGACCCAAAGAGAGCGCAACCCACTATGATACTACTTTGTGGTATCAGATATGACCTAAAGAGAGTGCAACCTACTCTGATACCACTCAGTAACACCCTCCTCCCACATCTACCCAAGTAACTGGCCAATTAGGGTAAACATGTGACGAGAAGTTACAATGATATGATCTGACTCCCTATATGTCAATTAAGGAAGTGGAACCAATAGAACACATCATAGAGACCTTCCACATCAACAACAAACCTCCCATGATCCATCCCAATCACTCAAGTAATGATCCCCTGAGACCAACTGAAGTTTTAGTGCATCAAACCCCTAGATGCTCCCTTGATATGGAAAAGGGTGTATCTGGAAGGATCCAGAAGCTCCAACATCAAGGGCAAGGGAGCTTCTGGGGACTTTTTTCCCTAGTGTTGTTCCTATGACTCCGGGATTTGTTCCACCTTTTCGGGCACAGAGCGCAGGTCAGTGCCCAGAACTCAACGATAGGTTCAGAAATGAAATTTCACATCGGAACAAAGATACATTTGTAAAAACATCTACAAGGACTAAACTGGAACCCTACTAGCCATGACATGCATTTCATCAAACATGTCGCAAACATGAAAGCTACAGGTGTTAACAACATAATGAGCACAGGGAACCCATACTTATCTGAAAATTGCTAAGAAGCATTGATGCCTCAACACATTAGCTGCAATTTAAGCTATTAGGCCATAGTTACATTGTTCATTCATTTAAAACTAAAAACATGATATGAGAAAAACATCATGACAATCATATTCATAACCAGCATGTAAACATCAAAGATGATAAGCATATAATAACCATATAAGCCACATAACAATAAGCATATTTACCCATCAATATCGTAGGAAAGAGCTTTTATTTCCACAAGAAAAATGCAACCAAGTCTGGGACTTCCACATACCACCCGACCATAGACATGGTTGAGCCAAATCTCTCTTCAACCAGTCACCCCCATGCCATATTCCAAGCATGAATGTGGGATATCATGGAACAACCCATCAAAACCGAACCAGGGCTTCCAGAGGCCAAACCACCATAACCCATCAAACAGTGATTCCACCTCACGGTAGGACATCACAAACCATCACCAGATTAGTATCTGCCCAAGTCTTCCAGGGCTCTAAAGCATTTGTTCCAACCAAGGCTTCGAGGACTAGCAACTTAACCCACAATTATTGTTGAGCTTCCAGAGAATTTGTCCAACTAGGGCTTCTAAGACTAGTAACTCAACCCAAGCTGTTACATGGCTTCCAGAGCGTTTTTCCAGCCAAGGCTTCCAAGAACTAGTAACTCAACCCAAGCTAAAGGAAACATGAGAACCAATAAGAAAAACAAAGAAATGAGCCAAAAATGGCAAGGTTAAGCAAATCCACTGTCAATCCAACCAATCCTCCATGTCAATGACAAATCATGACCAATAAACCACATGCATGCCAAAACTAGTGAGGAAAACATACATGCAACTTAGTACCTAAAAGCAAAACCCGTTGTAGTTTTTGATGTCGATGTCCTCTTGCGCTTTCCTACTCTTCCTTTGCCTTCTTTCTCCAAGCATCCAAGTATGCCATACTCTCCAAGAGTGCTCCAAGAAAACTCTAAGCGTATAAGAGTATGAAAAATAGAATAAAATGAGAGCTCCAAAACTGAACTAATAAAAAGCTTCACTCACCAAGCATGCCCACTAATCCCAGAAGCCTTTTTATCAATGAAGCCTCTAATTTCTTCAATTTTCCATTATTTTCCTTCAATTTCCTCTTCACATGGTACCTTTGACCTTTCACCTTCCTTTTCTCCTAATTTCCATTATTTTCATAAATAAATGTGCCAAAATTGTCATTTTGTCTTTCCAAAGCCTTTACCATTGTCTTTTCCAATTTCCTTTAGCCATAATAAACCGAAGTGACACCCACTAGGATGTTTTGCCCACCATTCAGCTTGGAATACGTGTCTCATGACCATGGTCTTATATATTTTTCCTTTATTAAATTTTTACATGGATTTTTGACCACGGATGTTACATAATAAGATATATAATAATCAAACATCCATATTGAATATTTAATTAATCAAATACAGTTGATGCGTGTAGAAGAATTCTATAGCCAAACAATATATGTTCAAGGGGTGACAGAAGGCAACAATTAAAAGATGTAGAGGAACTAACTTAAACAATTTTTTTAGTTAATTAACCTCTATAATGATTATAACTTTGCAATGGGTTGTTAGGAAGATTGATACTCAATCTAGCCTTGCCCTAGCTCCTATGTTACCTTGAACATATGCAGAAATAGATCATGAATAACATAAATGAATAAATAAGAAAAACTCACATGAACACAAAAGTTGGTAAGAAGGAAGCCATAATCCTTTGATTATCTTCAGAAATATTTTAAAATATTACAATAGTATCACTGAATCATCACAAGGATTCAACCCTTCTTTCTTCGAATTACAAAATACTTGTAGAGTGTAATTCAAAAATATCTAGATCTAATAAAATTTATTACAAAATAAAATATTATCCAAAACTGATTCGGATATTACAAAAATAGAACATAAAAATAGCTATTCTGAATTGATTAGAGTAATCAACACACAATTCGATGGTGTTGTTTGATGACTTCTGCTTCAAACTGAATTTTTTTCTTTCTGCTCCTTCTTTCCCTGCAACTGGTTGTTGAATTTCTACATTCTATTTCACTAGATGAGTTCGATTAATTTATCCCATCTTTTATCATCTGGAATATAAAAGTTTGTTACTTTTCTATATGCCTCATCGACTTTTATATACTTTTCAAAGGTTGGCCTAGTAATGAACAAATGTCGAACTTCATGTTGGATAAAAATATCATATTATTGGCCTTCAAAGAATGCTTTACCACTGATTATCCCTTTGACTTTAGGAAATTTTGTTCTATCTGTTGTTATCTCATGCAATTTGTGCTAGTAATTTTCTAGTGGAATCAATTGGCCACTAGAATCTCGTAGAGCTGGAAGTCCTTTCTGGTGTAAACAATTAAACTTTCTATGAAATTTTTAACCTGTGCTTCTAAGTTTTGACATTTATTTTCTAACTGTAACATTAAGTTTCTTTTTGACAAAACTCTTCTTACTTCTAGGACTGTATCAATCTTGTCTTCAATTTCAAATTCCTTCAGTTCTTCTTTTGTTTTAGAATTCAACACTTTGATTATTTTGGTTGCTTCCCTTAGCTTGTGATCTAAATCTTCTTTGATTTTTGTAATGGCTACCTTTGACCTTGTCAATAGTTCCTCATGTTCAAAAATTATTTCAATAGATGTCTAGAGTTTAGTTATGGTTGAATTTATATCAGTCCATAATTTTTCTTTTGCTTTAGATAATGTATGTGCAATCAATGATTCATTTTCATATTTTTCAAGTTGGTTGGTTAATCTGAAGTTTTTATGTACTTATGTAAGATATGCACTGTCAACTTTTATTTTGTTATGTTGGGTTTTCTCTAACTCAGTTATGAGCTTTTCAATCTCCATATCTTTTAATGACAATTCTCCCATAGATTTTGATAATTGCTATGTTGTATTCTAACTAGTAGACCTTGTTTCTGTTATTGACACTATTGTTGTAAATGTCCCTACTCTAGTGTTTATTTGAAGTTCTCTTTCCTTGATTAATTTTTCCATCTCTGCCTTCATTTTCTGAATATGAATTTGCACATTTTGTTGCACAATCATTCGAAGCATTTTTTCCATTTCCTTCTCTAGTTGTCCTACTTCGTGTGCTTCGGGATGTTCAGTGGTTGGGAATATTATTTGTTTCCTTAATGCTTGAATGTATGCATTTCTTCTTTTAATTATTTCCTCAACCACCTTTACATATTTAGGATTAATCCCTAATTTTAAAACCAGATCTTCCATCCCCTTAATTTTGGTATCCTTAGCTAGATAAGACATCTTTGCTAGCTTCAATTGAGAGTGAATATTGTTCAGATATGCTTGTAGCTTAGATGCTTCCATGGCAGAACATGTCAAGGATGTGTAGATCATTTCTCCTTCTTGCTTGTGAAGATCCATTTTATCTATAGGTTGTATTTGTTTAGTATCAAATGAAAGCACAAAGTTTTTGTAATTTTTAGCACTCTTAGGCACAAGGAACATGGTTCCAAAAATTCTAATTGGAATTGTCCTCTTTCACTATCTAAGGAAGAATGTAACCTAGTGTAATTTGTGGAAGACTGTTTCCAGAAATCTGCATATGCCTAAGTTTTTAGTGCTTCGTTTTTCTTCTTCATCTCTAAGAATTTTGCAAAAAATACTCTACTGCCTTGAAGAAGAAGGAGAATTTATAGTGGTTTCTTTAATTTGTTGTAATGAAAATGCAGATTCTCCTGAAATTATGACTGTGGTAGGTTCTTCAGAAGTTTGAACTTATCAGGATTCTTCTTCAACATTTATGGTCTTTCTTCTCTTAAACACTTTGAATGCTACCTTCTGTAACTTTTATCTTGTTGGGGATAAAATTTCTCTTGGTCCTTTCAATTCTTTTTATATCATCCTTGGATTTGCCAATGTTATTTGACTGTAAACTAGCTCCTCAACATCATGTAGTGTGTTTTCTTCATATTCTTCTTTGTTGGCATATTGTTCAAACTCAAATTTTACAACATGCACATATGACGCATACTTCTACCCAACTCTCATTGATGATATTACTCCTAATGGATCATTTGACCAACGGAAACTCAATCTAAATTTCATTTGAATTAACAAATCATTGACTTATTTTTCTGCAGCTCCAATGTTGACTATGAATGGGCCAACCCATGCCTTTAGTTTAAATTGGGATTTTTGTTTCCTGGAAACAAAATGAACATCATCCATGTTCATCATCTATCTGATATATTCTAGTGCAAAAATCCTCATTGGGAGGAACACTAGTAGCTTGTAAAGTGGAAACCCACAACCATATATTCTAATCTCTGTAAAATTATAGTATAAATACCAGTCTCCAACTTTAGACTACTCAATCAAATGTAGAATCATTTTTATCTCTATCGAAACTAGGGGAACTGCATCAGTACTTAACAAACATATTTCCATATATAAAAATTGATTGAAAAAGTCACTAAAAGAGAATTCTTCGGAAGTTTTCCTCACTAATGAGGTCCAATGAATCACTAGTTGTGGTTTGCCTTCAACACCCAGTGTATGTAGAGGAAACTTGAAACTTTATGATTGATTATATGAAAATAAGTAAACCAAAATTGGTTGGTGCTTGAATGACCCTTCATTACTGAACTTTAGGAACTGATCATGAATTGCATCTGACAGAAATTGATTGTAATTGAACATGATTGAAGGTTTTTTACCAGAAGAAAACACTGATAAAAACCCAAAAATAACTTCATCTACTCATTGATCATTAGGTATCCTAACATACAAGAAACTAAGGAAATAACCTACCTAGGCATATTAGGGAACATTGGAGAGAGATAAGGTGTATTTGTCGTGGGTAATTCGAAATTTTCTGGGAGAAAAGACTCAAAGATATGCACTCTTTTTGAAAAAGAAAGTTTATGATAAATCTCCATAAGGGCATTAGTAGAAAAAGGGTGAAGGGAGTCCAAAGGTTTAATTGCAGGTCTTGACAAATTGACTAAGAGGTTATGTAGAAAAGAGTCTCATTATTTTGAGCAATTACAACTCTTTGACTCGGAAGGCATCGGGATCCACACCAGGGGAAAAATTCTGGAAAATGGTATGTCTGAGGAAAAGAAACTAAGAAAGTAAGGATTCCCAGAAAGAAAATTTGTCATTAGCATTTTCAAATATCTGAACCACCCAATTGTGAAGCTCGTACAAGTCAAATTCACAATTGGTTTCAATAATTTTGAAATGGGTGTCAATAAGGGGCAATTCATCTAAACTTATCACAGGGGGTAACATAGGATTGCCTACAAATACTTTAAATTTTGCTTTATGGCTGGCCATTTGGGAAAAATAAAATTACTGAGAACAATTGAAAAGAATACCCAAAAGTAACGATGATTGGACATTTTTATTTGTTGGAATTCGCTTATGATGTCGTTCTAGAAACTATGGTTGTAGGTAGAATGACAAAACAATATGGTTTGGTGGGAATAATAACTTTTATCAAAGAAATCATAATGGTTTTTTGTTGGATTAATCATTAATGGCACGGAATATTTAACGCATTTGAATGTTAACGAGGGAAAGAAAAGATATAACAGTCGCCTGCTAAATTTAGGGGGAGAAATAGTCATGGCTAAATGTAGCGGAAAATGAAAATGGGGGGAATAGTGTCGGAGTGTTGGCGAAAGGAGATAAGCGGTTTGTGGGGGGCGCTGCTAGGGGTTTATGCTTTCAAGCAGGCCAGGGGGGGGGGGGGGGGAGGTATCGCAATGCACGAGGAGTGGACACGTAAAAAGATTGGGATCGAGGGAAACTACTTTGCAGACCCACCCCCTTCCGTTAGCTTTCGAGAATGAGGAGGGTCCCACAATGCATCAGATGTCATTGGTCTTGGCGCGTTTGATTGTAGCCATTAGAAGTTGCAATAAAATTAATTTTTGAGAGGCATCAATCACATCAACTTTATTACAATAAAACAACTATTTAAATTTCTAAATAAAATAAGAATATAAGAGTGACATTTAGACATGCTCGCTTATTCGAGGGGCAAAAATATTTTCTTTTTTCTTTTCTTTATTTCCCTTTTTTTCATTTCTTTCTTTTGATTTTTTTATTTATTTTTCTATTCTTTTTTTTTTAATAAAAGGAAATTTGCAAATTATTGTAAGGGTAAAAGTAAGTTACAACATCGGCTCCATCTGGGGACTGCTTCCCCCTACGTGCCAAGAATCTGCAGATCCATGTGCCTTCTCCTCGAGCTATGGAGTATTTGCTGTGAAAATCACACTTGCTCTTGAATTTTAAAGAAAACATGGAAATATAAAATAATGATGGTAAAAAAACACTCAATACTGAATATAAGCTTGAGATATTTCCCATTGACTGGAAATGAGAAATATTGTCCTTCTAGATTGCATAAGATGAATGTATTATTGCCCTTGAATTCTGCAATGTTTAAAGGCCTTAACCATAGGTTATCAAACTTCCCATGTTTGCCTCTTTCTTCTCTTCTTGCATCCCATATGAGAACTAAATATCCTTGTCTGAAATCTCTTTCTCTGGCTTTTATGTCAAACAAACTCTTCATCTTGTCTTGATATTGTCGAAGTTTATGCTAAACTTCATCTCTATCCTGATTTAGCTCAATAATTTGATTTATCCTTCTTGAAAAATCATTTGCTTCTTCATATGAATCGTGCAAAAACTTGATGACTGAAAATGTTAATTGTGTAGGGAAGATAGCTTCTATTCCATAAACAAGTTGAAAAGGATATTTACCAGTAGACCTTTTAGGTGAAACCCTGTTTGCCCATACTACATATTTGAGATGACTGTCCTAGTTCCTTTTATGATCTTCTAACACTTTCTTGATGACTTTAATCATACTTTTATTTGATGGTTTTTCCAACCCATTACCTTGTGGATAATAAGGTGTAGAGTGGTGTGAAGAAATTTGATATTTTTTACATAATTCTATCATCTTAATGTTACTAAAAGTTTGAACAGTGTCTGTAACTATTTGTCTCGGACAACTAGATCTAGACAAAATGTTTTCTTCAATGAATTTTATCACCACTGTGTCAGTTGCATTCTTAACAGGAATCACTTCTACCCACTTTGTGAAGTAATTAGTGGCTATTAATATCCATTTGTGGTGATTACTGGATGCAAGGACTATTTCACCAATGAAATCCAATTCCCATTGCAAGAAAGGAGCTTCCACTAAAACCAGAATAAGGGGAAGTGTTGCTAACTTTTGCTTTCCTACAAATATCTAACAAGGGATACAACTCCTCACCTTTGCTCCAACTTGTGCAAACAATTTTGGCCAATAGAAACCTCCTCTTAGTATTTTATATGCAGTTGCCTTCCAAGCATAATGTCCTCCACAAACTCCTTTATGAAACATCTCAATTACTCCATCTGTTTCACTTTTTGTCGAATATAGTAAGAGGATATTTAAGGGATCCTTCCAATATAAATTTTCATTTACAATACAATACTTCGTGGCCTTGAGTCTGGGGGGCATTCATTGATTCCTTGTGAATTCAAGAGGGTACTCCAAATCAAGTAGAAAATTTACTACGTCTTTGTATCAATATGATAGTAAAAACTTTTTCATCAATGTGTAAAGGAAGAGAATAAGAACTGCACTAGAAGAAGGTTCTTGTGGATTCTTCTCACTTGAAATCTACGTTATAGTATTAATACCCAATATTTTATAGTTTGATTCTACCAACAACTTAGTTAAACCTTGTCCTTTCACCAACTTTGTAGGTCTGATATCTAAATCAACTCAAGTATTTTAGTAATGCATTCCCCCTCTTTCCATCTATATCGGGCTGAGTCAACATTGTCTTTATTGCATTGTTAGGTACATAAGCAATTATAAGAGAATGTAAAACATAAATCCTAAATGCTTTCAAATCTTGTACCAAGGCATAAGCTTTTTTTTTTCTATGATGTCATATTTTAGTTCAACATCTCTCATAACCTTACTAAAGAAAGCAATTGGTTGCTCATGTTGATCATCATTTCTCTGCAATAAGGAGAAAATACTAAAAAAAATTAAATAATCTAGGATGGAAAGCACTGGAGCTTCTGAAATTTCCTTTTTGATCTGTGAGAAAGCGTATCTATCTTGGATAGTCCATTTAACTTCATCATCTTTCTTGAGCATATCAGTAATATCTTTAACAATTTCAGCATAATTAGTTATGAATATCCTTAAAAAAAATATCTTCCCTAAGAATGACTAAATTTATTTTTTATTTCTAGGCAATCTGATTAGTTGAATTGCTGAAACTCTCTTCAGATCAATTATAACTCCTTATTTTGAAATTATATGTCCCAACAATCTTCCTCCCCTCATTGCAAAAAGTGACATTTTAGGATTAAGAGAAATCCCAAATTTTCTACATCTTTCAAAAACTTTCCTCAAGTGTTTGGTGTGTTTAGCATCAAAATGAGAAAAGACTGTCAAATCATCAAGATAAATGACTACAAATTTATTTACCTTACCAACAAATGCCAGATTGATTGCCCTTTGAAATATTGTTCTAACATTGATTAAACGAAATGACTTCTTGGCATGCATGAAAGCACCCCACGAAGTTTTGAATGTTGTCTTTTCTTTGTCTTCTTGATTGACTAAAATATGCTTGTATCTAGAAAAACAATCCAACATTGAAATTTTGTCAGAACTTAATACTGTTTGAAGCAATTGATCCATTTTTGGTAATGGATAATTATCTTTTAGGGATAATTTGTTTAAGTTTCTAAAATCGACACACAGACTTATTTCTCCATTTTTGTTCGTAACAGGTACTGGATTAGCTATCCATTCAGAATATCTTAAGGGGAGAATTATTTTAGCATCCAACAACTTTCTTACTTCTTTCTCAATAATTGGTAGTAGGGCTAGGTTAATTCTTCTTATTTTTTGTTGAAATGGCTTAGCTCCCAGTTTAAGAGGAATTTTGTGCTCAATAATAAATGTGTCATAGGTTTTCAATTCTTCATATGACCATGCAAATACATCTCTGTATTGTTTAAATAAACTGACATATTTCTCTTTTATGTCATGAGGCAAATTGGCTAAAATTTTGAAATTTATGACTTCTTTTGTAGTGCCAATATTACAGTCTTGTACATCTTCCTGTTGCGAACTTAGCAATGAAGTTAATGATACATCATTATGATAAAAAAAAAATCAAGTGGAACTAATCCCTTTGGAATATAATTATTAGATAATTGAATGATATCATCATCAACAATTTTATGTTTAAAGTTCAAATCTAAGTCACCATCATTTGATTTCATTTCATTGTTGTTTTCTTCTTTAACTTGTAAACAAAAAAATTCATCAATGGCCTGTAAAAAATTCTTCAACTGCGCATCATCTTCAAATACTTGCCAGTGTCTTAAATTATCTGGTATGGAATACTTTACTTCAATATGGTAATGTAATTGCAAAGGATCAGGTATTTTAAAAGAAATTACAAAAACTGCCAAAGAATCTGCATGGATATTATCTTCTCTCGGAATTGATGAGATATTGAAAGCTTGGAAATAGTTTTCCATACAATACCATACTTCATTCCTATAATCTCTGAGTCTAGGATGCTTTGTTCGACAAAGATTCGTAATTTGTTTTACAATTAATTTTGAATCACCATATACTGCCAGGTTTTGTACTTCTAAATTTTAGCTTACTCCAATCATAAAATTAAAGCCTCATATTCTGCCACATTATTTATGACTTTAAAATCTAATTTGAAGGATAGGATTATGTTGTTGTTGTTGTTGTTGTTTTTTTTTTTTGGTGCAGGGGAAATGAGTACAATTCCTATGCCAGTTCCATCCTTAGAAAATTCTCCATCAAAATACATTTTCCAAATTTCATTATCTGGAAACTGAGGTATATTGACAATATCTTCAATTCTGGTTTGCGGATTAGAGAGATCACTTGCAGCCAAAGTAAAGCATCCAAAATCTTGATCAATAGCATATATAGGAAGATTTATTGCTTGATTAGCTTTACAAATCATATTTATGACTCTTATTTCTTTGTACAGCCTTAGATGTTCACCTCCATAAACTGGGATTGTACCATAGGACATATCCATCTACAAGCTTCCTCTAATCTTAACAACAACATGTCAAATTTTGGGGGAATGTCTATAACAACTATATACAATACTATGTTTTTCACAGGGGTTTGAGCAAGTGTAACAACTAAATTTGTGATTAATCCCAAGCAAGGTACTTTCTTTGAATCAAATGTGTATAGATCATGATATGGCCTGGTAATTTGAAACTGAAGTTGGTCCATGATAACTTTAGGCATCAAATTATGGGAAGCACCAGAATCTAGCATACAGTTGTACAAAAGAAAATCATGAACTTTTAATGTAACATAGAAAGATGGCACACTTTCATCAATCATATTTGAACTAGGCCCAAAAACAACTGAAACCTTCTCATCTTGTAGGCTAATGACATCCCATTCAACATCTACACTTGAATATTGTATCCACTTAGATAATTTTTGTTTATAACCTGAATTTTTGAAAAGTTTAGATAAGGGAATAGGAATTTTAACCTTTCTAATTCTCTTTCAACATTAAAAACAATTGGAACAAGCTTTTCAGTAGAGGATTGTTCTTGTAACTGATTTTTTGGTTGGACAAATGTTATGTCAACAACTTTCACTTAAAGTTCATCAAACGTAACCTTTTTTATAGGTCTTAGGTCATATCTTATATTTAGTTTAGAAATGAGAAACTAAAAAAAAAAGTTTGATATTTGGAAACTTGGGATGACTCTTGATTTTGATCTAAAGGTTGGTCCTGACTAATTGGGACAATATCATTTTGAGATGATGGATCTTCAAAATAATTGATATCATTTGTAACAACAGGGACAACTTCTTCAGGGTCTTGATCATTAATCATTAACAGAGGTTGAATTTGTCGATCAATATTTTTTCTTTGCAAAATTTGATGTTGGAAAGGTCTTCTATATTGAACTGGAGGTATATTTGAAACCTGTTGGGTTACTCTAGGCTGAGTTTCCATTCTTGAAATTCGATTAGACAAATTTCTTAATAAAGAGGTTATTTCATCAATTTTTTGTTCTTCATCTTTGGTCTTTGATGATGAAGTACTTTCCTCTCTAGCTTTCATTTTCCTTTTAGCTTATCTTCCTTTGCTTTCAATTTATTGGATGTTGACCTGTTCGCTTCCACCTCAATTGCGTTAGTTTGAATGTCTACTAAGGTTTCAAATTTTCTCTCTCTAAGCATTACAACAAAATCATCATCAAATGCTTTAGAAAAATTTAACTTTAGCTACAGTGACTGGGGCTTTAAAATTTGGTGGCATCTTGTTATAAACCTTATTGAATATTTTGATAAAGTCTAAAACAAGTTCACCAAGGTTTCTTCCCAAATCTTCAAATTTTATTAAATAATAAACATGATCCTTTTAAAATCCCCATTGATTCTTAAAGATGTTGGTTAATTCATCCCATGAATTTATAGAATTTGCTTGTAATTATCTAAACCATATCCTGACATTTCCTAATGATTGAACATATAGTGTTGCATAAACATCCTCATGTTCAATGTTCATATTGTCTGCAAAATCAAGAAATGCAGCTAAATGATCTTCTGCAGATGGCCCTGTTTCTCCATTGAATCTAGGCAAATGTTTCAAATACCCTTAAGGAAAATCATGAAGTTGGGTTGCTAGTGGAAGTACTAATGTTGCATATCGAGTTGTTACAATTGGCCTAAATCCATCCATTTGGTGTTGTAATGGAACTGTCTATTTTGAAGAGACAACTTTGCTTGAAGATGGCTGGGATGGAGGTTTAGGTTTCTTGAAAAACTGAGGATGAACAACTAATTTCTGAACTTCAGGTATGATTTTCTCTTGATCTTCAAAGGCTAAAGGATTTGTATAAATGCTAAGTTCCTCTTCAGGCTTGCCATAAATTGAAGGATAAGTATCTAAGGGAGAGGAAAGGAAATCATCTGGTTTCAATTCAGGAAATTGAACCTCAAGTTCTCCGTTAGTATCAGATGGTTCTGAATGGGAAGCAAGAAACTCAAAGGTCTTAAGCTGATGAACTAGCAATGCAGATTGAATATCTACTCCTTTAGAAAGGAGTTCTAAAACTTTAGGAGGAAAATCTGATAATTCAACAGGCATTGGGATTGATTGAAAAGGCTTAGTTTGTGAGAGTATCTCAGGTGGAAGAGAGGCAGAAGTAGATTGGAAGCTTCTAATTTATGTTTGATACATGCAATTCTCACAAGTCTCTCTGGATCTGATAAAGGAGACAAGAGCTCTAGATATGAATGAGATTTGGTGTGCTTGTCTCAAGCCAGATTTAACCAGTGAAGTCGCCAGCTGAAGGATTTTAGCCTGCTGACCTCTTATTCACCATTAAGAGGCAAGTTTGATCCTTGTCCCAGGGAAAAACTTCAAACTTCATTCCCCCATAATGACACCAATCAAAACCGTATCTTTGTAGATAGTTCTAGGCTGGGGCATTATGCCAAATCATCTAAGTAAGGGTTTAATTGAATTGGGTGGCCAATGTATTAAACCTTTAACACTTGTAAAATCTAAATATTTCTACGTTCAAAGGGATGATTTTCATTCATAACAGAATAAATCTTTAAGATGAGTTTGAAAGTGGAAAATAAGAAGATATATGATAATCAAACATCCATATTGGATATTTAATTAATCAAATACAGTTAAAGCATGCAGAAGAATTCTACAACCAAATAATATATGTTCAAGATATGATAGAAGCCAACAATTAAAATATGTGGATGAACTAACTTAAACAACCTCTTTATTTAATTAATCTCTGTAATGATTATAACTTTGCAGTGGACTATTAAGGAGATTGATACTCAATCTAGCCTTGCCCTAACTCCTATGTTAGCTTGAACATATGCATAAATAGATTATGAAAAACATAAATGAATAAACAAGAAAAACTCACATAAAACAAAATCTATTAAGAATGAAGCCATAATCCTTTGATAATCTTCATAAATATTTCAGAGTATTTCAATAGTGTCACTCGATCATCATAAGGGTTCAACCCTTCTTTCTTCAAATTATAAAATACTTATAGAGTGTAATTCAAAAAATATCTAGATCTAATAAAATTTATTACAAAATAGAATATTATCCAAAATCGATTTGGATATTACAAAAATAGAACATAAAAATAGCTTTTCTGATCTGACTTGAGTAATCAATAACAATTCGAGGGTGTTGTTTGACGGTCGCTGCTTCAAACTAAATTTTCTACTTTCTACTACTTCTTTCCCTGCAAGTGGTTGCTGAATTTCTGCATTTTGTTTCCCTCGATGAGTTCGAGTAATTTATCCCATCTTTTATCATCTCAAATAGAAAATTTTGTTACTTTTCTATATGCCTCATCGACTTTTGTATATGTTTCAAAGGTTGGCCTAGTAATGAACAAATGTTGAACTTCATGTTGGATAAACATATCATATTCTAGGTATTCAAGGAATGCTTTACCACCGATTATCCCTTTGACTTTAGCAAACTTTGTCCTATCTGTTGCTATCTCATGCAATTTGAGATGGTAATTTTCAAGTGGAATCAATTGGCCACTAGAATCTCGTAGAGTTGGAAGTCCTTTACGGCGTAAAACATTAAACTTTCTATGAAATTTTTTAACCTATGCTTCTAAGTTTTGACATTTATTTTCTAATTGGAACATTAAGTTTATTTTTGTCAAAACTCTTCTTACTTCTAGGACTGTATTAGTCCTGTCTTCAATTCCAAATTCCTCAAGTTCTTCTTTGTTTTAGAGTTCAACACACTGATTATTCTAGTTGCTTCCCCTAGCTTGTGATCTAAATCTTCTTTAATTTCTGTAATGGTCGCCTTTGACCTTGTCACTTGTTCCTCGTGTTAAAAAATGATTTCAATAGATGTCTAGAGTTAAGTTATGGTTGAATTTATATCAATCCATATTTTTCCTTTTTCTTCAGATGATGTCTGTGCAACCAATGATTCATTTTCATATTTTTCAAGTTGCTTGGTTAATCTGAATTTTTTTTGTACTTCGGCAAGATATGCATTATCAACTTTTAATTTGTTATATTGGGTTTTATCCAAGTGATCTCCGAGATTTTCAATCTCCATATATTTTAATGGCAGGTCTCCCATGGCTTGTGGTAATTGCTATGCTAGATTCTAACTAGTAGACTTTGTTTATGTTGTTGACTCTACTATTGTAGATGTCCCTACCCTATTGAATTTCTCTTTCCTTGATTAATTTTTCCATCTTTGCCTCCATTTTATGAATCAACACATTTTATTCCAAAATCATTTGAAGCATGTTTTTCTTTTCCTTCTCCAGTTGACCTACTTCTTGTGCTTGGGGATGTTCAGTTGTTGGTAATCTAAGTTGTTTCCTTAGTGCTTGAATGTATGCATTTCTTCTTTTAATTATTTCATCAACTACCTTTACATCTTTAGGATTCAATCCTAATTTTAAAATCAGATCTTCCAACCCCTTAATTTTGGTATCCTTAGTTAGAGAAGACATCTTTTCTAGCTTCAATTGACAGTGAATATTGCTCAAAGATGGTTGTAGCTTAGATGTGTCCATGGCAGAACTTGTCAAGGATGTGTGGATCATTTCTCCTGCTTGCTTGTGAATGTCAATTTTACCTATAAGATATATTTGTTTATTATCAAATGAAAACACAGAGGTTTTGTAATCTTCAATGCTCTTAGGCACAGGGACATTTGGTTCCAAAAATGCTAATTGGAACTGTGCTCTTTCACTATCTAAGGCAAAAAGTAACCTAGAACTCTGCATATGTCAAAGTTTTTAGTACCTCATTTTTCTTGTCCATCTCTAATAATTTTTCAAAAATACTTTGTTTCCTTGAAGAAGAAGGAGGAGAAGGAGAATTTGTAGTGGTTTCTTCAATTTGCTCTAATGAAAATGCAGATTCTCCTGAAAGTATGAGTGTGGTAGGTTCTTCATAAGTTTGAACTTCTGAGGACTCTTCTTCAACATTTATGGTCTTTCTTCTCTTAAACACTTTGAATGATGCCTTCTGTAACTCTAATCCTGTTGGGGATAAACTTTTTCTTGGTCTTTTCTATTTTTTTCTATCATCCTTGGAGTTTCTAATGTTGTTTGACTAGAAACTAGCTCCTCAACTTCCTACAGTGCGTTCTCTTCCCATTCTTCTTTGTTGGCATAATGTTAAATCTGAGGCTTTACAATGTGTAGATATGGTGTAGACTATTCCCAAACTCTCATTGATGATATTACTCCTAATGGATCATATGACCAACTGAAACTCAATCTAAACTTCATCTCACTTAACAAATCATTCTCTTCTTTTTCTGCATCTCTAGTGTTGACTATGAATGGGCCAACCTATGCCTTTAGTTTAAATTGAGTTTTTTGTTTCCTAGAAACAAAATGAACATCATCCATGTTCATCATCTATTTAATATATTCTAGTGCAAAAATCCTCATGGGGAGGAACATTGGTAGTTTGTAAGGTGGAAGCTCGCAACCATAGATTCTAATCTCTATAAAATTCTAGTATAAATACCAATCTCCAACTTTAGATTGCTCACTCAAATGTAGAATCCTTTTGATCTCTATGGAAACCCTCAGAACTACATCACTACTTAACAAACAAATTTCCATATATAAAAATTGATTGACAAAGTCACTAAAAGATAATTCTTTAGAAGTTTTCCTCACTAATGAGGTCCAATGAATCACTCACTGTGGTTTTCCTTCAGCATCCAATTTTTACAGAGTAAACTTGAACCTTTCTGACTGATGATATAAAAAAAAGTAAACAAAAATTCACTAGTGCTTGAATGACCCTTCAACATTAAACTTTAGTAACTAATCATGAATTACATCTGATATAAAGTGACTGTAATTGAACATGAGTGAAGGTTTTTTACTAGAAGAAAACACTCATAAAAACCCCAAAATAACTTCATCTACACACTGATCATTGGGATATCCTAACAGATAATAAACTAAGGAAATAACATGCCTAGACATCTCTAGGGAACATTACAGAGGGATAAGGTGGATTTGTCCTAGGTAATTCAGAATTTTATGGTAGAAAAGACTCAAAGATATGTGCTCTTTCTGGCAAATAAATTTTCTAGTAAATCTCGATAAGGGCATCAATGGAAAAGGGTGAAGGGAGTCTTGAGGGTTTAACTGCAGAGCTGACAAGGTGACTCAAAGGTTTTGTAGAAAAGAGTCTCGTTATTTTGAGTAATTACAACTCTCTGACTGGGAAGGTATCAAGCTCCACACCAAGTGAAAAATTCTGGAAAATGTTATGTCTAAAGGAAACAAAACTGAGGAAGTAAGGATTCCCAGAAAGAAAACTCGTCACTGCATCTTCATATTTCTAAAATGCCCAATTGTGAAGCTCGCACAAGTCGAATTCACAATTGATTTCAATAATTTTGAAATGGGTGTCAATAAGGGGAAATTCATCTAAAAATATCACAAGGGGTAACAGAGGATTGTCCACAAATAATTTAGATTTTCCTTTATGGCTGGCCATTTGGGAAAAATAAAATTACTAAGAACAATTAAAAAAATACCCAGAAGTAATGATGATTGGAAGCTGCTATTTGTTGGAAATATCTTGTGGTGACGTTCTAAAAGCTCTAGTTGCAAGTAGAATGGCAAAACAATATGGTTTGGCGAGAATAAAAAAATTTATCAAGGAAAAGATAATGAATATTTGTTGGATTAACCATTAATGGCATTGAAGATCTAATGCATTCGAAAGTTGGTGAGAGGAATAAATGATATAACGGTCACTTGCTAAATTTCGCAGGAGAAATAATCATGGATAAACGTAGTGGAAGGTGAAAACGATGGGAATAGTGGCGAAGTGTTAGCAGAAGGAGATAAGCAGTTTACGAGGGGGTACCGCAATGCTCAAGGAGTTGACAAGTATAAAAAGTGGGATCGGGGGAAACCACTAGCATGCCATAAAAGACATGATCGAAATGTACCTTCATCATAGTGAGAATTGTATGAAAAGTTTTATGCACGAGCAAAGGTTCCTTGCAACTTTAGAATTCTTTCTTCTCATATCCCACTCATGACAAGTAAGTGATCTTATGCTTTTCTGACCTCGACCTTGCCATCAAATATATGAATGGAGTGTCCTTGTTGGTGGATGTGGACCAAAGACAACAAGTTTCGCCTCAACTCTGCGAGGTACAAAACATCATGTAGAAGAAATTATCGAAGCCCAGGAAATTTTAGCTTGATGGTGCCAAGCCCTAGTGGCTTGAGTTTTGACTTGTCTGCAAAGTACACTTCTCCATCAACATTATCAGTGAATTCTTCAAAGAAATCTCTTTTGAAAGTCACGTGGCAAGTTTCTCCATAATCAAGCAACTAAGCATCTTTCCATGAAGCAAGTGAAGAATTGAATAAGTCTTCAGTTACTCCAATGTTACAATGTGCAACAACATAATGAGTAGACTAAGATGCTTTTCCTTTCCTTTAACCAAGTGTTTTACCCTTTTCTTCATTTCTTTCCTGCTCAACTTTGTCCCAAGGCAGCTTACACGAGGAAGCATCATGTCCATCTCTATTGCATCGTATGCAATGAAGACTAGACATTTCTCCTTGGAAAATTTTGCCCCCTGCTGTAACACCCTCCTCCCACATCTACCCAAGTAACCAGCCAACTGGGGTAAAAATGTGATGAGAAGTTACTATGATATGATTTGACCTCCTAAGTCACGTTAAGGAAGTAGAACTGACGGAAACACACCATACAAACCTTCAACATCAGCTACAGGACCCATAAGAACCATCCCAACAATGTTTATTAGCAGTCCTTGGGCCCCATTGATGTTTTAGACCACTTGAACCCCGAACGCTCCCATGTTATGGGCCTTACAACGTCCAGGAGGCTCTGGATGCTCACATGACAAGGCATGCCAATGCCCAAGGACTATTTTGCTCAGTGTTGTGCCAACGTCCCTAGGATTTGAGCCACTTTTTAAGGCCCATGACCCAGGTCACTTCCCATAATTGAATGAAACCTTCAAAACAGAAAGATAACAAGGAAAAAATGAGGCAAAGGCAAATACTTGAACAAGCCCTTGACTGGACCCCCACTAGCCATGACATGCATTTCATAAAACATACCACGAATATGTAATCTACATGTGTAAACAACAGTTTTAAGAACAGGGGTCTCACACTCAGCTAAAAATCACTAAGAAGCATTGGTGCCTCAACACATTAGCTTCAGTTTCATCCATTCGGTCATAGATACATTGTTCATACATTTACAAGTAAAAACATGATGAGAGCCATACATAGCTAATGTTATAAAACATATACATAACCAACATAATAGCAATAAAAATACCAAGGAAATCACATCCATAAAGTCCACATATAAACCAGTATAATACTCATGAGATAATAAGGAGAAATAACCTCATATTAATGATGCAAAATCCAACCTGGGATGGGACTACTATGTTCCACCCAATCGTAGAATGGTTGAGCCAAATCTCTCTTCAGCCATTCACCCCCGTGTCATATTCCATGCGTGAATGTGGGATCTCATATAACACATCAATCTAAAACCATCTAGGGATTCCAAAGGCCAACCACCTCAACCCATCAAACAGTGATTCCACCTCATAGTCGGACATCATAAAACCATTACCAGATTGGTTTCTGACCAAGCCTTCCAGGGCTCCAAAGCATTTGTTCCAACCCGACTTCCAAGACTAGTAATTCAACCCACAACTGTTTCTAGGCTTCCAGAGCAATTGTCCAACCAAGGTTTCTAGGACTATTAACTCAACCCAACAAGGACTTCCAAAGCGTTTGTCCAACCAAGTCTCCTAAGACTAGAGACTCAACCCAAGTTGTTACAGGGTTTCCAAAGCGTCTGTCCAACCAAGGCTTCCAGGACTAGTAACTCAACCCAAGTTGTTACAGGGCTTCCACAATGTTTATCCAACCAAGGCTCCAGGAATGAGTAACTCAACCCAATCTACGGAAACATGAGAACCAACCAGAAAACAAATCAAATGAACCCACAACACCATGACTATCTAGGAAATGGTGTAACACCCTCCTCCCACATCTACCCAACTAACTGGCCAACCGGGGTAAACATGTGATGAGAGGCTACTATGATTGGATTCAACCTCCCATGTGGCCTTAAGGAAGTGGAATCGATGGAAACACAACATACTGACCTTCCACATCAGCTACAAGACTCCTACGAACCATTCCAACCACTCAAGTAGCTAGCCCTTGGGTCCCACTAAAGTTTTTGAACACTTAACCTTTGAACACTCTCATGCTATAGGCTTGCCAGATTTTAGGAGGCTCTTGACGCTCTCATGACAAGCCATGCCAGCGTCTAGGGACTATTTTGCTCAGTGTCATCCCAACGTCCCTGGGATTTGAGCCACTTTTTTGGCCTAGAGCCCAGGTCACTGCCCAGAACTGAATGGCACCTTTAGATCAGTAAGATAACAAGGAAACAATGATGCAAAAGTGAATATTGGAACAAGCCCTTAATCATACCCCTACTAGCCATGACAGACATTTTGTCAACAATATCACAAATATGTAATCTACAGGTGTAAACAACAAATTTAAGCATAGGGATCTCATACTTATCTGAGAAACGCTAAGAACCATTGTTCCCTCATATCATTTACTGCATTATCATCTATTAGGTCATAGATACATTTTCCATTCATTTACAAGTAAAAACATGATGAGACCCATACGTAGCAACTATCATAAAACCCATACATAACCAACATAATAGCAACAAAAATACTAATGAAATCACATCTATATGATCCACATATAAACCAATATAATACTCATATAAATAGAAAGAGAAATAACCTCATGTTGATGATGCAAAATCCAAACCCAGGATATGACTACCACGTTCCTCTCTACCATAGAATGGTTGAGCCAAATCTCTTTTCAACCATTCACCCTTGTGTCATATTCCAAGCATGAATGTGGGACTTAAACTAGAAGAACTAACTAGGGCATCTCGAGGCTAAACCACCTCACCTTCATTAATAGAAACCATGCTTTACTATAATCCATCCTGGAATACTAGGCTAACACAATGAACATGTAATAATAGACTTTGCCATGATCTCCACCCAATTGCTAGGCCAAACAAGCATGGATGCCACCAAATTTCTCCACCTACACCGTGAGGAATTTTCCTCTCTCCTAGTCTCTCAGACTTTACTGCAATCCACAAAAGATCACTAGGCCCTAAACCGAGACCTATTCTCCAGGATTTACTACATATCCCAAACCCGAGATTACTAAGCCCAATGGAGAGAAATCCACCTCTTGGCTTTATCGTATATCCTTCCATTCACCGACAAGGATTCCTAGGCCCATTGAGGCAACAGAATCCTGCCTTTACCACAACCCATAGTCTAGCTCAGGGGTCACTAGGTTAGTAGCTTTACCATGATTTACAATCATGTTTAGGGACCACTTGCCATGTGCTCTATCATTCAGAGATCCATGTCACTCAGCTTCAAATCCATCCGACAATCCAGCTCAACCAAAACATGAGAACCCCATCACACCATGGCTATCCAGAAATGGCAAGGCTAGGCTGAAAACACTATCACACCTAGAAAAACCCATGCCATAACAACAAAATAACCACATGAAATACCATGCATGCCAAATCTAGCAAGGGAAATACACATGCAAATCGATACCTGCAAAGAATAATGTCGTAATTGCTTGATCCTGCTCTTCCTTGCCTGATCTTTGCTTCCTCTTGCCTTCTTTGCCTTTTTTAATCCAATGCTAAAATGCTCCAAGAAAACTCTAAGTATCCAAGAGTGAGAGAGGCAAAGAGAATAATGAGAGAGCACCAAATTTGAACTTACAAAAGGATACAAACTAATCCTCAAAACCCTTTTTATTAATTAGGCCTCCATTTTCTTCATTTTCCGTTATTTTCCTTCATTTTCCTCCTCACATGCAACCTATGACCTTCACCTTCCTTTTCTCCTAATTTCCATTATTTTCATACATAAATGTGCCAAAAATTCCATTTTTCATTCCAAATCCTTAGTCATTTCCTTTACCAATTTACTTAGCCATAATAAACCAAATGAACACCCACTAGGATGTTTTGCCCAACATTCAGCTTGGAATAAGTGTCCCATCAATCGTGGTTATTATTTTTACCTTTATTAACTTTTATTACATGGAATTTTCACCAAGGTTGTTACAAAACCCTCCCCCTTGGGGGACACTTTCACCGGTTTTCAACCACACCTATACCTCAGCAAAATCACTAAAAAGAAAACATACTTCCCATGGAGCTTCATAGCATAGCTCAATGCAGTATTTACAATGATCACTCTGCTGAAAAGCAAACCAACATGACACCCATACCGCTTATTCGAGCTTTATAATATAGCTCATGGCGGTATTTACATACGTATACATATGTACATATACTAAAACATCACCAAACATGTACCAAAGTATATACCAAAGATATATACCAAAACACCATACCAAAATTGCTTTGCCTCAACTGACAAACAAGGAAGGATACATAGACCACATTTGATCCGCTATCTCCCATGTAGCTTCATCGAGCCCAAAGTGCTTCCACTGCATTTAACCTATTCAATTGCTCAGTTCTGGAGCATGAGCACCTTTTTCTTCAATATACATTGAGGCTCCTCCTGAAATTTTCCATCTGGTTTCGCCTGCAATACAGACCAGTCAATCACATGATCAACATCTTTAACATAATTCTTAAGCAATCACAGATGGAAAAAATCATGGAATTTCACAATCGGAGGCAGTGCAATTCGATAAGCTATTGGCCCAATCCTCTCAACAATACTGAAGGGTCCAAAAAACCGTGGTGCCAACTTGGCACATGATTCAATCCGTAAGGAGCTCTTCTTTGGTTTGATGTGCAAGTACACTTGTTCCCCAACCTGGAACTCCTTGAACAACCTATTCTAGTTTGCATTTCTCTTCTATCTATCCTGTATTGCCTTTATATTCTTCTTTATAACCTTCATTTCCTATTCCATGTCTGCCAACATGTCCAGTCCAATCCACCCTGTTAACTGGATCACTCCAACTGATAGGAGTATTGCAACTCCACCCATACAATGCCTCAAATGGACTCATCCTTAAATATTCCTGATGCCAATTATTGTAAGAGAACTCTAGCAATGGAAGATACTCTTCCCACTTTCGTTGTTGATGCATCACGTACATCCTCAACATGTCGTCCAATATCTTGTTGAGCCTCTTATTCTATCCATCTGTTTGCAGATGATAAGTTGTACTGAAGGCCAACCCTATGCCCAAACCTGCAAACAACCCCTTCCAAAACTTGGAAGTGAACTTTGCATCCCTGTCTAACACAATCTTCTTCAGAACACCATGCAATCTAACCACATCTCTGATGAATACCTGTGCTACACCGCTAGTTAAGAATGTAGGCTTCATTGGAATGAAGTGTGCAATATTTGTCAATCTGTCCACAACAACCATGATGGAATCATGTTTTCTCACTGTCCTCGGCAACCCTGTGATAAATTCCATGGAGATGGCCTCCCATTTCCACTCTGGAATCGCAATTAGTTGTAGCAGTCCACCTGGGTGTTTACAAACTGCCTTTACACGCTGACAATCGAAACACCTAGCCACAAACTCTGCTACATCCTTCTTCAAATTCAACCAATAATAAAATCTCTTTACTACAGTTAATGTCTTTTGATAGCCTGGGTGACCTGAATATGGTTTCGCATGAAACCCCCTCAAGATCACTTTCTCGAGCTCACTGATGTCTAACACATATATCTTGTCTCTGAATCTAACCAATCCATTTGTTGTAAGGCCATAGTCCACATCCTATGCACCTACACCTGTACATGTATCTGCACTACCACCAGCACGTGTACCTATACTACCACCTGTACCTGTACCTGTATTATGCTGCAACCTGTGCATAATCTCCATTTCCCTGACATCTTGTTGACCTTCCTGCAAGATCTTATCCTGTAAGTGTGTCCCATAGGAGCTCATAGTTACTAAGCGATTTACGTGTACCCGCCTACTAAGAGCATCTGCCACCTTGTTCTCTTTTCCTTTTATGTACTTGATCTCGAAGTCAAACTCACTGATCATGGCCAACCATCTAACCTGCTGGGCGTTTAGATTCGGTTGGTCAAATAAGTACCTCAACCTAATGTGATCACTCATTAGCCCAAAACTCCTGCTAAGAAGATAGTGCCTCCACATCTTCAATGCATGTATGATCATTGCTAACTCAAGATCATGTGTCGGGTAGTTCTGCTCATGCTTGTTTAGGTTTCGTGACTCGTAGCATACCACCTATCCATCTTGCATAAGGACTCCACCGAGTCCCTTATTGCAAGCATATGTGCATACTACAAACTCTTTGTCCAGATCTGCAATCTTTATCACTAGTGCATGTGTCAACAACTGCTTAAGTTGCTCAAAACTAGCCTCAAACTCCTCTATCCATTCAAACTTCTTACTTTTCCTCTGCAATGATGTAATAGGATAAGCAATATGTGAGAAGTTCCTGATGAACATCCTGTAATAGCTGTTTGGTCAATTTAGTGTCCTAAATTGCTCTCCATAAATTATCAATCCAGGTATCGTAAACTGATGAAGTGTAGTGCGTTGCTTGTGCTAGATAACCCTTCTTACTTCATTGTTTTTGTGTTTTATGTTGTTTTGGGGGGTTTTTGGTATTTTAATCCCTAGTGGTTTACAATGTAATGATAAAAAACTTAAATCTAACTTTTGCAAAGACTACTTAAAAATCTAAAAATGAAAATAGAGCTTTAGAAAGAAATGAAAATAGAGCTAAGAAGGACTTGGAAGCAAAACTTAAGCAAGAAATGAAAACAAAGTTTTTATTCCTGTTTTACCATTATTTCCAAATCATGAATAAAAACTAAAAGTGAAATTTGCAACTGATGTCTAACTAACTACAAAAATAAAACTAAATGAAATACTTAGTTACTCTGCCTCTCAATTTTGGGAGAAAGTCTCATTGGGATGACATTTGAGGAATTATGTACTTCATTAATCTAAGAGAAAGCAAATACAGAGATGCAACAATAACTCATTGCATAAATGAAATGTTCAACCACTTAGTTAAGGATGAATTATCAACTTGAAGCTGTTTTTCATAAACATTCATTAACACCATGAGTTAGTAAACTAAAAATAAAATGGCAAAGACAGTAAATGGCACTGACCAGTGTAATTGAGAATTTAAACTAGCAAAACAGTGAATAAAGTAAACTAGATTACATAACTGAGTTTCATCTTCTAAACTACTAATAAAAACTAAAAAGAGATCAAGCAAATGGAAGTTACTCTAAATTATGAACATCGTTAATAAGAAAATGATGGAAATTGCGTTATAAACATTGTTAATAAGAAAATGATTATAAACATTGTGAAAGAAAATGATGAATTTACAGTTAACAAGAAGAAGAAAAGTAAAATGAAATGAAACCTTCTTCAGTGCAGGGGCCCTCTGCAATTGATTAGACTACGCTTGCTCAATCAACTCCAAGGAAACTCCTTCAGATTTTCATAAAACATGTGGTCTTCATATTAAAAACAGGGACACAAAATGCCCATAAATTACAGAGTTTAGAACTTTGATTTCACAATAAAACTATTACTATCACTACTAACTTCTACATTCCTTTACACAGGTATTTATAAGAAAAACCATATAACTGTTTGTGGAGAAAAACATGCTACAGTCAAACATGTAGAAGACAGATATGCGAAATTTCTTCCTCGACTGCTGGAGACATAAATCCAAACATGGTGGCTGTTGGATTCGGTTGTACAAGTGGCTGCTGGAGTTCGTAGGTACAGGTAGTTGTTTCGGATAACACTTCCATGTCACGATGATTTCCAACCTGCCCATGTAGCTAGTTTCTCCTTCTGACACCTGGAACCTGTTAAAGCATGAAGGTAGATGCGAATAGCCGATTAGCTGCAGAATAGGCTACGTTCCGTAGCTAATATACAAAAACTTATTCAAACAGCAAAACATAAAATCATAACATGTAAATCACTAAATGTCCTCCTTTAGACAGTATATACCGGTCATTGGTGATGAGAATGCATCTTTCTCATGGAAAAACAAAGAAAAAGAATGAAAAGAGTTGCTAGGGAAAGAGTAATTTTGAGGCTCAAGAATAGCCTACCAACGCCATAAAATATCTCACCTCATCTACATTCATGGGAGCTACCCACTCCATAATGGCCCTTATCTTTTCTGGATTTATGACAATGCCCTCCTTGGAAACAAGATGTCCCAAGTAGTGTACCTCAGTCTGAAAGAAACTTCACTTGTTGAGCTTAGCATACAACTTATGCTCTCTCAACAATCTCAACACAACTGTTAAATGCTCGGCATGCTCTTCCTCATTTTTAAAATATACCAATATGTCATCAATGAACACAATAACAAACTTACCAAAACACGGACGTAACACACTATTCATCAAGCACATAAATGTAGCTGGAGCATTAGTTAAACCGAATGGAACTACAACAAACTCATGATGCCCATACCTGGTCCGGAAAGTTGTCTTGTAAATGTCCTCCTCTTTGATGCGTACCTAATGGTATCCAGATCTCAAGTCGATCTTAGAGAACACTGTTTCTCACTTCAGCTGATCCAACAAATCATCAACCCTTGGTAACAGATACCTGTTCTTGATGGTCACTTTGTTTAACTGCCTGTAATCAATGCACAATCTCAGAGTACCATCTTTCTTCTTCACAAACAACATCGGTGCACCCTAAGGTGATACACTTGGCCTAATGCACCCTTTGTCCAACATTTCCTTCAACTCTATCAACTCAGGTGTGCTCATCCTATAAGGTGCTTTTGATGATGGAGCTGCCCCTCGCACTAACTCAATAGAAAAGTCTACTTTCCTGTGAGGTGGAAACTCTAAAATCTCTTCTGTAAATACATCCTAAAACTGTTGTAGAACACATCTACATCCTCAACTTCCTTACATTTGTCACTAGAAACATGTACGACAAATAACATACACCCTTTCTTGCCACTATGCTTTGCTTGCATAGCTATCACTATCCTAACTGATGTGGCTTTCTTCTTTCCCTGCGAGAATCTTGGTTCCCCATTGTCATCAACACACTCAATGACTTTGTCATAACAATCTACCTTGGTTCTATGAATATACAACTAATCCATGCCCAAAAACATATTGTAGGATCCCAACGATAATACATTCAAATGTGTTGCGGTAGGCATACCGTTCAAATCAAATGCACAAGCTCTTACTCAATGATGAACTCGCTTCTTTGTACCTGTAGCCAACTGCACTAACCAATATTATTCTGCATGAAATTCCTTACTCAAACCACACTTATTCACCAAGTCAGAACTAACATAGCTATAATTAGATCCAAGGTCAATCAAAATAGAAATAACTTGATCAAAAAGCTTACTGTCCATCTAAATGATAGATGCCTGATGGTCTACCTCTTTGTTATCCAAGCTGCATAAATATGAGGAACACTCTGACCAACATTCCCAACAGTCTGTGACTTTTGTGCACTATATATCTGAGTCCTACCACCCTGCTTTTATTGACAATCTCTCTTAAGATGCTCCTTTTTGCATGTCCAATACTCCAACCGACCAGTACCCCCACCTCTATGCTGCTGCTGCTGTGACCCATGTCCCTATCTAGCTGCACTGAACCTATTTTGCAGTGCCACATTTTCTTTCTCATTTGCATTATGAGGCCTTGTTCTTTTCGACTGCCATGTACCTTTACCTTTGTCTTTCCCTTTCCAGCCCTGCTGAAATTCAGTCTTATGCTTTAACTGTTCATAGAAATGCTTCAATTTCCCAATAACTTCCTCAAATGACTAAGGCTCATCATACTAAATATGATCTCTAAATGCTAGTGGCAATCCACTAACAAATCTCTGAACTTTATCCTTCTCATCTTTAAGATATGACACATACCTCAATAGCTCCAGGAACTTAGTCATGTACTCTTCATCTGTCATTGATCTCATCTTTAACTCATAGAATTATTTGGACTTACTATCGTAGTACCTTTCTGACAAGTATTTCTTCCTGAAAATGCTCTGGAACTCGTGCCAAGTCAAGTCATCTATCATGATGTCTCTAACCTGCTTCACATCTTCCCACTAGATGTCTACTTTACCTCTCAGGTTGAAGATAGTTATTATGGCCTTCATATTATTTGTGTACTCATGCAACTCAAAGAATTTATTCATCCCAAGTATCCAAGCCTCTGCATCTTCCAGCTTCTTCAAATCTCCATCAAAAGTAGGTGACTTCGCTTTATTAAACCCATTGGGCAAGTATCCCCTATCACTTCTCCTGTAAGGATGATAACGATGACGATCATGATGCCTATTAGAACCAGAACTAGAATAATACCTATATCCATCACCTCTCCTATCTGGAGTATCCAAAAACCTGCCATCTCTAATATTGCCATCTTTCTCCGACTTGTAACCACCATGAGACCTACTGCCATATGCCCCATTAGTTTTGTCCTCTTGTCCATGGATGATTCGAAGTGGCCCTTGTCGCTACAATTATGACAAACTCTTAAGTATTATTGCATTAACTTCTGCTTGTTTCTCTTGTGCCTGTATGATCATGTCATTGTCTGCCTTACAACTCCTTATTTCTTCCTTCAATCTTCTCAATGTGTTTGCCATATCAGAAGAGTGCCCAACACCACATTGCTAATTTGACTCATAGGGAGAGTCTTTGTAGCCTACCATCTTGCTATTCATTTTGATATTTCTCCCTGCAAGGATAATGTCAACTAAATCAAATCACAATAAACCAACGTACCTTAGTATAGATCGGGGAGGATACCTTGTCTGCAAGATCAACAAATCAACGTGATACATGTGTAACATAATCATGACAACATATAGAACATAACACATAAGAATATAACCATGAAACCATCATTCTAGCTAGGGTCCGGTTATCAATGCATGACCTTATCAACAACACATACCACAACCTCATGCATGACAACAATAACCATACCACTGTACACTGACAGTATGCAAGCATAAACAAGATGTAACCAATCATACACTCATGATGACATGCTTCATAACAATAACGTCTTCTTTCACATGGTGACATCACTACAACCATGACTGACACCATGCATATGCAACAAGCACATAGATCACAAGAATGATTAACCACATGTGAAAACGACCTGAATGCATGACCAACACACCACCCTTCCAGTCTGAGGGGTGAACCATGCTCTAATACCACTTTGTAACACCCTCCTCCCACATCTACCCAAGTAACTGGCCAACCAGGGTAAACATGTGACGAGAGGCTACTATGATTGGATTCAACCTCCCATGTGACCTTAAGGAAGTGGAATCGATGGAAACACAACATACAAACCTTCCACATCAGCTACAGGACTCCTAGGAACCATTCCAACCACTCAGGTAGCTAGCCCCTAGGTCCCACTGAAGTTTTTGACCACTTAACCTCTGGACGCTCTCATGTTATAGGCCTGCCAGTGTCCAGGAGGCTCTGGACACTCTCATGACAAGGCATGCCAACATCTAGGGACTATTTTTCTCAATGTTGTGCCAACATCCCCGGGATTTGAGCCACTTTTTCAGGCCTAGAGCCCAGGTTACTGCCTAGGATTGAATGACACCTTTAGATCAACCAAATAACAGGGAAACAATGATGCAAAAGTAAATACTGGAACAAGCCCTTAACCAAACCCCTACTAGCCATGACAAACATTTTGTCAAACATATCACAAATATGTAATCTATAGGTGTAAACAATAGATTTAAGCATAAGGATATCATACTTATATGGGAATCGCTAAGAACCATTGTTCCCTCATATCATTTGTTGCATTATCATCTCTTAGGTCATAAATACATTGTCCATTCATTTACAAGTAAAAACATGATGAGAGCCATACATAGCCAACATAATAGCAGCATAAATACCAATGAAATCACAACCATATGATCCACATATAAACTAGTATAATGCTCAGAAATACAAGGAGAAATAATCTCATGTTGATGATGCAAAATCCAAACCTGGGATGGGACTACCACGTTCCACCTGACCATAGAATGGCTGAGCCAAATCTCTCTTCAGTCATTCACCCTCGTGCCATATTCCAAGCATGAATGTGGGACTCAAACCAGAAGAACCAACTAGGGCATCCCGAGGCTAAACCACCTCGCCCTCATCAATATAAACTAGGCCTTATCGTAATCCATCCCGGATCACTAGGCCAACATAATCAACATGTAATAACAGGGTTTACCATGATCTCCACTCGATCACTAGGCCAAAAAAGCACGGATTCCATCGGATTTATCCACCTACACCATGAGGAATTTTCCAGTCTCCCAGTCTCTCAAGATTTACCGCAATCCACACCGGATCACTAGGTCCTAAACTGAGACCCATTCCCTAGGCTTTACCACATATCCCAAACTCGAGATTACTAGGCCCAATAGAGAGCAATCCACTTCTTGGCTTTATCGTATATCCTGCCATTCACCGACAATGATTCCTAGGCCCACTGAGGCAACACAATCCTGGCTTTAGCGCAACCCACAGTCTAGCTCAGGGGTCACTATGCCAATGGCTTTACTGTGATCCACAGTCTGATTCAGGGACCACCATGCCATGTGCTCTATCATTCAGAGATCCACCTCACTCGGCTTCGAATCCATCCAACAATGCAGCTCAACCAAAACAAGAGAACCCCATCAAACCATGACTATCTGAAAATGACAGGGATAGGTTGAAAACGCTGTCACACTTGGAAAAACCCATGCCATAACAACAAAAGAACCCCATGCAATACCATGCATGCCAAATCTAGCAAGGAAAATACACATGCAAATTGATACCTGCAAAGAATACTGTTGTAGCTGCTTGATCTTGCTCTTCCTCACTTGATCTTTGCTTCCGCTTGCCTTCTTTACCTTTCTTGATCTAATGCCAAAATGCTCCAAGAAAACTCTAAGTATCCAAGAGTGAGAGAGATAGAGAGAATATGAGAGAGCTCCAAAACTGAACTTCAAAAGGTTACAAACTGATCCTCATAAGCCTTTTTATCAATTAGGCCCCCATTTTCTTCACTTTCCATTGTTTTCCTTCATTTTCCTCCTCACATGCAACCTGTGACATTTTACCTTCTTTTTCGCCTAATTTCCATTATTTTCATAAATAAATGTGCCAAAAATGCCATTTTGCGTTTCCAAAGCCTTAGCCATTGCCTTTGCTAATTTCCTTAGCCATATTAAACCAAATGAACACCGACTAGGATGTTTTACCCAACATTCAAATTGGAACAAGTGTCCCATCAACCATGGTTATTGTTTTTACCTTTATTAACTTTTATTACATAGATTTTTTAACAGGGCTGTTACAAATGGCAAGACTAGGCAAATCCGCGTCAATCCAGGCAATCCTCCATGCTAACAACATATCATAACCAAGAAACCACATGCATGCCAAAACTAGTGAGGAAACATACATGCAACTCGGTACCTGCAAGTAAAACCTGCTGATCCCGATGTCCTCTTGCGCTTTCTTGCTTTGCTTTTGCCTTCTTGCTCCAAAAATCCAAATATCCCACTCTCTCCAAGAGTGCTCCAAGAAAATTGAACTGACCAAGCTTGCCAACCAATCCCCATAAGCCTTTTTATCAACGAGGCCTTTATTTTCTTCATTTTCCATTATTTTCCTTCATTTTCCTCCTCACATGAAACCTGTGACCTTTCACCTTCCTTTTCTCCTAATTTCCTTATTTTCATAAATAAAATGCCAATTAATGCCTCATGCATTTCCAAAGCCTTTTCCATTGCATTTGCCAATTTCCTTAGCCATAATAAACCGAAGTGAACACCCACGAGGATGTTTTGCCCACCATTCAACTTGGAATATGTGTCCCATGAATGTGGTCTTATATATTTGACATGAATTTTTAACTAGGGTTATTACACCTGCCTCTAAAATTCTTCCTTCCTCTTCCTCTTCGGCCACCTCTACCTTTAGAAGATTCTTGTGCATGATTATTTTTTTTATGTTCAAGGCACACAACTTCTTCAGAAGACTGAGGAGTTGTCTTGTTCCCAAAATCCTTCTCTCTTTCAAGAAACTTCTTCTCAAGGGAGTCAAAGGAAATATCCTTAAGTTTGCCACTCACTTTCAATGACTCAAGAAAATGTGAATAGGTGAGATATGACGTCTTGACATAGGTTGTGAGAGGAACATCTATTTCAACACCAGTGGCCTTTATGTCATGCATAATGGATCATATTTCTGAAGCTAAGGCAAGAGGGTCATCATGCTTCAACTCAAGATTGTACAACTTGATCATCAATTGAACAACTTCAACTTCAGAGTGTGAGTTATACAATTCCTTCAACTTCTTTAAGGCTTCAAAGGCATTTGAAAATGGCAAAACATGTCGACTCACCTCTTCATTTACAGCTGCTGCAACAAGGCATAGGCCTTGTTGTTCTTGTTTTCCCAGATGGCAATCTCCTTATCTGAAGTAGGCTTTTTAGGTGCGTTGTGTCCTTCTCTTTCATAAATTCCTTTCCAAAGCTCATTGAAAATGAGTGTGTGGTTTATCTTCCTGGACCACTCGTGGTAGTTCTCTTTGCCATAGAGAACTACTCCCACTATGGATATGAGTGAATGCATCATATGATTTGATTTGGGCCCAAAATAATTATAATACTTGTGTCCTTGCAATAAAACTATTTTTCTTTGTCTTCAAAAAAATCTTCAATTAAGGATGTAGACTCTCCATCAAAATCACATACCTCCCTACATCATGCAATTTCATAAAGGACTCAATATATAATGGATTTTCCAAATAATATGTGATAAATTTTATACCATACTCTTCATATCATATATGCACTTTCCATAAGTTTCATATCAAACTTTTGATGCATCATATATCATTGTTAACTCAACACACATGCACGGTCTTTAGAAAAGGGGACCAGTCAACATGTATTCAAACCAATAGCCACAAATAGATGCATGGTAAAAAAAATGGCATGGAGAACCACATCACACACAACAAAATGGGAGTCACAACCTTCCAAAATGGAGTTCAACGCATAGGAAAATGGACCACAACTATTGAAAATGGTATAACCATCAAACATCAAAGCGTAGGTGTATACATACCATACATACCATTGATCAACGCACCATGCACCAGGCATATGAAAATCAACGCACCACAATTCACAACACCACTATACCAACACTCATTTCGATCTTCAATACATAGATACCTCCTCCAAACAAAGCAAGCCCTCAATCCATTACAAGTACATAACATATATCAACGACATTAGGTGACAACATAAGGCATTTGGTATTGATAAGCCATAATATTGGCCCATGATATTATAATAAAGCCCATGATATCAAGGTAGGTCCATCTAAAGGGACCACACCCCCTGGCCAAATTAATCTGAGCCTAACCTCGAGGGTGTCGAGGAGAATTGAACCGGTGACCTACCAATGGAAAGGTGCTTTAGCAACGTGACCTCGACTAGTTAAGCTAATCCTCGTGGCATATTTAAATCATATATTAATTCTCTTTTATAATAATAATAATAATAATGTTATACTTTAGTGTATTTTTATGACGTTTTAATCTTAGCAATGTGAGATTTTTTTCCTTGTGTGGTTCATGAGCCCAAAGATCAGTGACCATTACATCCACGAAATATTTGTACTCGAAGGGATAACTTCCTGCTGGCTCAACCACGATCCCGACCTCAAGGGTGTTGAGAGAATTGAACCTGTGACATCTTAATAATAAATGTGCTTTAATCTTAGTAATGTGAGATGTATCATGAAGTAAGCTTTTTGATGCTGTTCATATGACACATGTTCACACGATATTTTTTTATTCAATCAATTTAATTGAAAGGGTAGAAATGACATAATTATTTTTAGATAAATCTCAAACTTTCATCTAACTACTACTAAAAATATTATATAATTAGACATTAAGGTTAAATCACGATCACCCACCTAATAAATTATTGATAGTTAAATTAAAATTCTGAAACCTATTCCAAAATAGACACACCTATCAATGTAATGAATAAACAATTAGCTTTTGACAAACTGTACTTATTCATATTAAATATGACTAAATTTAACTATTCATTATGTTTATTTTAACTTCTCGCTATGTAAAGTATAACAATGTATTGATTATCCTAATTAATGTTCAGTTGAATTACTAGAAATATTTATTTAAATTGAGGCTCGAGTTGAATTATGATGATTTTTTTCTTCCAGATCCATCACATAGGACATTTCAAAAAATAAATGTAGTTCATTTCTTTTGCCTTGAAGATGAATCACACTATAGTATTATTGCCTTGAAGATGAATCACACTCTATAGTATTATGATGATTTTTTTCTTCGAGATCCATCACATAAGTAGTTTTTGTGTGGACATTTTAAACAATAAATGTAGTTCATTTCTTTTGCCTTTAAAATGAACCACACTAGATAGTTCTAAATATCAATCTAAAAAAACTCATCATATTTCTTTACTCTTTTAATAAACACATTAAAAAAATGTAAAAATTGAGCTTAATAGTACAACTTAAAGTGAAAAGAAAATATAATTTAAATAAATTTAATGGTTAAAAACAAGTGTTTCTCTTAAATAATCAATATGTACACCTTTATAACATTTAGTAATCAAATTATCGTGAAAAAATAAATCCATTATCCTACTCATATAGATGATAAGTATAAAACCCGAATCTCAAATTAAATGGACTCAACCACTTCAAAAATAAACTTACCAACAAAATAAACTTGTCAATTTCACTGTAGATGTCTAACTTGAATATCAACATTCATTAAAACCGAAAAAGTTAAGTTGGCCCCGAAATGAATTTCAGAAATAGAGTTGTCACTTTTAGTAGAGTGAATGCAAGTTGAAACTCAATTTTAAAATTAAAGTTGTCAATCTCATTTTAATGAATGAAATATTATATTTATGTGGATGTGGGATATTTGACGTGTACTGAAAAGAAACACCCCTAAAAACAATAGAAAGCCCACTCCACTCTTTTCATCTGGCCTTTTGACCCTTTTTAACCGCTCTTCCACCTCCTCTCTTCGCATTAAAGCCTGTAAAATGCACCAATGAATGCTACTGCAACTCCCCGGGATTCAATAGTCTGAATTAGATCCAGCCACGGTTAGATCTTGCTCTCCTGCTCATTAAAACCCTATCTGCAAGTGCATCTGCCAACATTCGTCCCATTAATATGGAGGCGATTGCTGAGTACAAGGTACCTTTACTCATTTATGACGATGACACAGTTGGCAATGCTAACAATCAAAGGAGCAGGAGAGGTGATACTGTGGTGAACATTGACAACTCTGAATGCACCAACACATCTAACAAGAATATTGTTGATAACAATGGCAATGGCAGTTACAATAATATCCACAGCTTCTTCATCAACAGAGAAGAAGTATCTACTAATGCCAATTATTTTGACAGTTCTAGCAAGGGCAATGAAAAACACAATCCTTTTTCATTCATGGGTAACAGACCCCCTTCATTGGATTCACCCTCTTCGATTGATCCCTTCAGAAATCATACACCTGATATTGTTGGTCTGTATGAATGGATCAAAACTGTCATATTGCTTCCCTTGGCTGCAGTTAGGCTGGTGTTATTCGGATTGGTGTTAGGTATTGGGTTTCTGGCCACCAAACTGGCTATTCAAGGATGGAATGACAGGCACAATCCCATGCCCAAATGGAGATGCAGGATCATGCTCATCACCCGCTTATGCTCTCGCTGTATTCTATTTTGCTTTGGGTATGCTATGCTATTCTCGTCTCTTCTTTTCTTTTGCTTGCTTTTATTACAACGAATGAATTTTCTGTCTCCAACACTTTGTGATTATTCCCCAGCAAGTAGCATTTGCCACCTTGTTAATGTTTCTCCAAATCTCAACAGCCAGTCAGTTGCGGAAAGGTGTAAGGCACCAGTGAGTGTAACGCTGCCTAACATGCAGTTGGAAAAACTGAGATCCATGCATTTGCAACCCAATACAGCCAGTCAGAAATGGTGTTTAATGTGAAAGGGCAATAATTGGGATTCTTATTGATCATTTTCCAAATCAAAGAATAGCTAAAATTATATAATATGATGCTGCTTCTCCATTAACTGGAGTATGAAGCCGTCAACAATGGCCATGTCTGAAAGGTTGGATGTTAATCACGCCTGTTAAATAGTAGTGAGTGCGTCATCAATTAATTGATCTATGCACGTGTGAGTTAGGCCGTGTGCAAATGGATGTAGGCAGGACAATGGGCCAGGCAAAGTTAGTTGGAGCAATCAGGATATGGCCCTTACCATATTTTTAACTGGAACATTAGGTTTTACCCCACACCAATAGTTGCTTAGTTTTCTCCTCATTCTTGGGTCGTTAAAGTAGCTGGGGTTTCGACCCTGTCTTGAATGGGTTTTCTACCAGAGCCTGTCTATTGAAATATGAACCTTGGTCATCTTGACAACACACTAACTTACCACTAAACCACACCTTAGAGCGAGATACAACCCTTACCTTCTTTTTTTTTCCAAGAAAAACAATCACATATTTTATTATGAAGTGGAAGGAAATTCAGATTCTTTAGATGTGCCAGGCACTTTACACACAGAACATGGGCATGTACATCATCCACTACTTACTTTCACACAGTGTTCCACTGAGACATGCTCCCCACGTTTCCCATGCTCCCGGGACTGGGATGCTTTGGAAACGTTGTCACGTCCCTCTTTTGGGGAAATTTGAAGAGATTCCAGGGGCAACGTTTCCTCATTGTGAGGATGTGTTTCCCTAAAAAGGGTCTCAAAAGGGGGTGGGCTTTGCTTTGAATTTTGCTAAAAAACAATAATTTATAGTGGGGAAGTTTAATATTCAACCTTAGGGCTAATGCTATGTAATTAAGTAAAAGTGACATTCTCTTTTATCTTTTATTTTCATCATTTTCCTTAAAATTTTAACATTATTTTTAATTGGCTTAGGATGTTTGAGAGTGGTTTTGACCTCATTGGATTTCATATGGAGAAAGTAGAATTTTAGATCCCACTCAAAATCCAGTATACTTAATAGTTTTCAAGGTTTCAAGATTGAGAAGATTGCAAAATTTTGATTGGATTCTATCATGTATGAGGGTATGGAACTAGCATTATTTACTCAAAAACAACAAGCCCTCTATATACCTTGATGTTTGTGGCATTGATTATTGAACTACTTTGTCATGGCTCTAGTAAAATTGTACCTATCACTAACAAAATCTGGACTTGAGGTGTTAAACTTTTTCTATCTTATTTTAGTGTTAGAAGGTGATATTGATGATGAGAATCCCATTATATGCAATGATTTTGATGACATGTAGGTATTTGTTGTAGCATGGATTATTTTGGACTATAGAGGCCATTTAGAGCCTATTTAGTATTTGTTGATGTATTTTTGGTTCAATATGGATTGCACTTGATGCTATTTTGTCTATATGCACCCTTGCTATATATATGAGAAACTTTGCATATTTGCGCATAATGGTTTGGATTCATATGGATGCACATGAACATTTACATATTTTGTTTTTCAATATTCAAATATTTATGTATTTTTTGGTCAACTGGTTTTTTGGTCCTTTTTCTATTTTGTATTTTTCAGTTCCCAGTTTTGGGGTCAACCGATTCAATCACTGGTTCAGTTCTGATAATATTGGTTCATTGTCCATTGTTAATTTTTAGTTTTAATCCTAGATACTGATGACCTTATTATACCAAGTCTTTCACTTATCACTATTTTGAATTTGAGAAATTTCAATTTACTATTCTAATCTTTAGAATTTACTATATATTATTTTGCTTAGTACTAATCAAATTCTGGAATGATGAATTTAAAAATAGACAATATTTTACTATTTCTATTACATTGAATTATATATAATGTATAAATCAATGTATTTCATTATTGAATTTGAATCACGTTTCTTTTATATATATAAAACACCTTAATATCCCCATCTCCACTGAATTTCTCCACAATATGAAAGTGCTCGACACATTCCCCTTGTGCGTATCCCTGTTTCCACGTCCCCCTATCCCAGAAACTTTGTGGAACATTGCTTTGACCCTCTACAAACACTATCCTCGGATTTTTTTTCCCTTCTATTAGTTAAATCCCTACAAACCTTTATCTGTAGTTTTTTATCCTCGGATTTTTTTCCCCTTCTATTAGTTAAATCCCTACAAACCTTTATCTGTAGTTTTTGAAAGAGTCGTTCAATTCAACATTACAGTCTTTCAACAGACAAACTAGTTTTTTTTGTCTTTCTGAGTACCATCTAAACAATTATGAAAACTGAAACAGGACAAGTTCAGCTCAGTTTTTCAACAGACAAAACATAGCTTTGTCTTTCTGAGCACTAGCAAAATAGTCTATCATCAAAATAAGCATGAAAACTGAAAATTAACCATTGATTATAGAGCCATCGTTGACTCAGCCACGATTCCTGCATTGCACTCCAGCAGTAACACATAATCTGGGATTATCATTAAGTGCTCCTTAGATAATGATCAGCAGTTGTTTTCAGTCCTCTCAAGATGTGTGTGCACTGTGAATTTTATATATAAGAGAATAATGAGATGATTACCTTCAATTGTTCTGCCAGTGCTGGAAGAGCCACACCCTGAATTGGAAGTCAATCTGTCATCCATTTGACAACCGGCTGCAAATTGCCGAAAGGCTGAAACTGAAGAATGCGTCTATCCACTGCAATTTTCATTAGTCCTCTTATGGCCATCAGTTCAGCATAATTGTTTGTGCTGGTACCCACAATGGATTTAGCTTTTATGTAGTGACCATCTCCCGGAAATAGAACCCATCTTATACTGCTATTTTGTGCTGGGTATTGACTTGCCCCATCCAAGAAACCCCACAGAATGGTATTATCAATAAAAAGCTCGCCCATATGTATAGGATGTGATGCTTTTTTAGTCACTTTACAGTGAAGAAATATGGCACATATCTGCAAAAATACCTGGAATGTTTGTCCATGTCCGTTTTCAAACATAAGTGCATTTCGTGCCAGCAAAATGCCCCAGGCAGTGGCAACGGGGACTGATCGAATTATTATTTACTCCAGCCTTTGGTGCTGAGATTTTAACCACGAGGCCACTGAAAGACCATGCCATAGATCATGAGTACCGATCCATCTTTCAACATCCCTCCATATCTGCTGTGCAAAGGGACAGCGAGGGAAAAGATGTTCACTATGTTCAGTGCTCCTCTGGCACAAAACGCAGAAGTTTTGTCTCTGTCTCTCTAATTTCTGCAATAAATCCCAGGCTGGAACTTGCCTATGCTGCACTAACCACAAGAACAATTTTGTCTTCGAAGGAGTCTTGTGCTTCCAGATTTTGGACCACCACCAGTGTCGGTCCTTATCATCAGATTCCAGCAGAGCACTGTGTTCTAATTTGGCAGTCTAATATCCAGCTGCATTATTTTTGATCCATATTATTTCTTCTAAGTCCTCCTTCAGCCTTATATGCTCCATTTATGCATTGGGGCATTTAAGTGTTTGTTATGGACGGGTGCCAGATACATGTCTATAGCAATGTTACAAACATCGGCATCACATCGGCATCGCCATAAAATCGGTCAGGGTCCTTTAAACCAAAATATCATTAAAATCGGGAAAATATCAGTACAAATCGGCAAACAGCTAGGCCAAATATCGCGATTTTGGGGTTTTATCCGATAAATTGGGATGTTTGAAACACTGGTCTATAACCCTTACCTCAACCTACTGTACTATCCATTTTAAGTCTTTTTCTCCAAATCAATTTAAGCTTGTGAAATTTCCTAACCCTAGGTGATTGCTGTCCTAAATATTCTGTCAATTAATTAAATCGAAATTAATTTAATTAACAGAAATTGATTTTTGAATATTGCAAAAATCACACAACTAGAAACAGTAAGCAGAAGCATAAAACAATTCACACATACGGACTTAATTTTTTCCTTCAAGGCTGCTTATAATTCATCTAATCAAACCTGACAAGGCAGCCTCCATAGCCTACTAAAACCTAGCAGTTGTGAGGTAAACAAATTCACCCCAACCTGAGGTGTACGGTCTGCTAAGGAGGTATGGCTTGCACCAAACCGAGAAAATGACAGCTGCTGTATGATTGTACGAGCTACTAAATGGCTTCAGAGTGTTGTATGGATCTGTACCGCTGTACTGATCTGTTGTATGACTGTACTGTACCATAGTGCTCTTGGCTGCTGTATGGATCCATATGGTTGTGTGGATCTGATGTATGACTATGCTATATGGTAGTATTCTTCTTGGCTGATTCACACAGTTCTCTCTCTCTCTGTCTTTTGGTTGCTGTCCCTGTCCAACAAGTTTTATGTTTGAATTCTTTATACTTTTTGGTAAAACCCTAATCTACCAAAACCCAAATTTGACAGTCATTAATGCATTAAATACACTTTATTAGACTCAACAACTAAATATAAGACTTTTCACTTTTTCCTAAAATGAATTACAAAATAGAATTACTTTTTGAAATGTCTTGAACTATTTTTGACACATTCACACTGAACTTGTGTGGAAATTCTTGTCCGAGCTCCTATTTTTCAACACTCCCTCTTAGTGAGGAAGGAATTCTGCACCAATCCAAGTTTATCTTTGAATACTTCAAACTTCCCTTTTACTAAGAGCTTGGTTAGTATATTAGCTACTTGTTGATCTATGGATTTTGTATGAAGTGATATTTTATTTCTATGTACTTGGACCTATCATGAATCATTGGATTATCAGAGTTTGATATAACTGTGATTATCATAGTAAATCATTGTGGGATCTAAGCCAGATGGCCCATCTAGCAATACTGGTTTCCATATACTTTGCCATCGTTGGCCTTAAGTGCCATGGAAGCCTGCCACCTATTGAACTAAGATTTCATTGTTGATGTAATGTTCCCGTCTTAGGGAAGCACACCTATCTTGCCAAAACTTAGGTTGGTTAATGTTAAAATTGGCAACTAGGGCCAAACTCCATGTGGGTCATCTTATTTATGGCAGCTGATATTTTTCTTGGATCCCTCTCATCGAGAGGTGTAGGATTGATCTAAAGATCATCCGATTTCGATAAGTATTCATGGAGTTATGAATTTATTTGTGTTAATAGACAATCCGTCAAGGTCGGTCAACAACCAAATAAACCCCACACGTGCTCAACGTTTTAGTATAAAAGGAGATGACCTGAGAGTCATTTTACACATAGTTCACTCTTGATTTCTCTCCACTTGTTTTGGGTTTTAGTGTGAGAGAAATCTAGGAGGAAGTAGCCCTAACACATTCCTAAGGAGGATGATCTAGCAGCATTCAAGGGAGGAGACCCTATTTCTATATGCTGCCTAAAGGAGCCTAGACGCAGTCCTAAGATGGAGAAATAACACTATAGAGGAGGCGTTAACAAGCTATCCTAGCCGCAGTCAAGTAGGGTTAAAACATGCCCTAGCCGCAGTAATGAAGTTAGGCCAACGAGGAGATCAGGGACTGTTTTGTGGGCATCGAGTTGCTGAAAGGAAGGCCAAGTTCCCTTGCTGGAAGAGCTGCAACCATAAGACAGTTTTGAGGTCACTTTGGAGGAGTGCAGATCCAGGAAAGGCAGCCGCAACCCTACACAGTCTTGCTGTAGGGTGCTGCAGTAAATTACAGGCAGGCCGAAGGGTAGACAAGGGCTAGGGCAGCCCAGAATAGGAGCAGCCACCCTCGGCGCCTCAAAGAAGGGTAGCCGCATTTCTTGGGAGTGTTTTTGGGCACAAAAAGAAGGCTGGTTAAGGACTGTTGTCTGCCCTAACCAGACCTAGTTTGCCTCAACCAAACAGACCTCAAAATTGTGAGCTTGTACATGCTTATTGGAGCAACGTTTGAATGGTGTGTTGGCAGCTAGATACATGGGACAGCAAGGTCACTTGGTGGATAGGACAGCAAGCAATGACATGGTACAACAAGGCTACAATGGGACAACAGCAAGCAATGACATGGTACAACAAGGCTACAATGGGACAACAACAAGCATGGTGCTGCAAACTCATTAGGACAGCAGCAAGGCACAACATGCCAAATAGGACAGCAAGGCAAGTGTGCTTAGTACAACATGGTAAATGGGACAGCTAGGCAATGGTGCTTGGTGCAACAAGCTAATGGAACAACAAGGCTATGATGTTTGTTGGAGCATAGCAAATGGGACAACAGTATGCCAAACATGGAATGGCAATGTCACTAACAGTGGGACAACAACAATGGCACATGGAACAACTGTGGTAGCATGGTGCAACAATGGCACATGGGACAGCAGTGGCAGCATAAGGTGCAGCAATATGATGTGTGCAACATGGTCATGAGGTCCAGCGTAGTGATGATGGGTGCAGCATGGTGCAGCACGGTGAGGTGCAACATGATGACGAGATGCAACACAATGATAGGTGAAGGAGTCACCTTGGAGAATCAGTTGAAGCAGCATGTCTTCAACTGAGTTCAACGATCTCATGTATCATCTTTTTAGAGATGATCTATGCTCTTATTTAGATAAGTCAAAGTGTTGACTTCTGTTGTAAATGTACTATCTCTCTCTCTCTGTTGAAATATTGAAGAACATATAAGAAGAATTGATCAAGGGGTTTCCCACATTGGGGTTTGTCCCTGGCTAGTGCCATATTTTGTGTCCTCTTGTCTTGGCTTGTCTTCTGCGATCTATGTTTGTGTTCTATTTGCAGTTTACTTTAATGTTGATGTGATTGCTAATCTGGGAAAGGTATTGAGCTAACTGTGAAAATTGAAATAAATTGCTCTAAGCATAGAACATACTTAAAATTAACATGGTATCAGAGGTGAGGTGAAGACAAAGCCCAAGCAAGAGTGAAAGAGCAATCACCGAAGACGGTTGGGAAAGGACAAAAGGATCAATGGATTCCTCATCCCTCTTCAAATTCACCATGGGTGAAGTCAAAAGCAGAGAATATGATCAGAATGCCGCTGCGGAAGCTTCTGATGGCCTACCTAAAATATCACTTCAATGGGAAGTACGGATCTAAGGGTGGAACGAAAGACAAATGCCTTACTTACAATAAGTTTGGCCATTATGCAAAGGAGTGTCCAAATAGCAGGGATACATCACTTGATGAAGATGACAATCATTCCAGGGACATCTTCAATGATCGAAGGAATGATAGGTAATGCAGGTCATCAAGGAAACGATCGACTCTTCAAAGAAAGCAAGGAACCCCAGGTATGAAGAATCAAATGGTGCTTCTGATAAGATAAAGAAGTGTTATCTTGTATTGGCTCTCTCCTCCAGACTCTTTGGGAATCTGGCTTATTAATTGTAGTGCTTCAAGGCACTTCATCGGATAGAAGGGTGCACTCTCGAATTTGGTAGAGATGGAAACAATCTTGGGATTATACTTGAGTCAATGCCACCTATCCCAGAAAGGGTGTAGGGAATGATACCCCTCAATTGAATGAGGGTAACTCTATTCATATACAAAATCTCTTTTATGTACACAAGCGTGAGAAGAACCTGGTGTTCATTACGGCAATGGAAATCAAAGGTTTCTGGGTGGCATTCATTGATGGAAAGGTACATGTTTGAAAATAGAATTTTCAAAGATGCTTTTACTCATGGGTTCAGGGTTGGCAATTTGTATCAAGTTGCAGAAAGTCCATTGGGGACCATGTCTGTTGACACATCTCATCTATAGCACCAAAGTTCTACTTTATAAGGCCCTACCCGATGTGAGTCAGACGGTGACAGGGATACCTGAATTCAAAAAGAGCATGAAGGTACATGTCTGAGATGTACCGAAGGAAAATCTTGCAAGGGGACCATTCCCCTCATGTAGCAGGTCCACAGGTTTGGAACAACCCAAGGGGCTTGAGATTCATGATTGGAAATCTCATGTATGCAGGTGGAAGAAAGCCCTCTATGGCTTGAAGCAAAACACCCTCGGCGTAGTATGAGAGGATTGATAACTGCCTGATGAAGTTGAGATTCACTAGGAGTGAAGCCGATCCAAACCATTGCTCGAAGGTTGTGGATGATAGACCTCTCATACCGACACCTTCTGAGGACGACCTCTTTCTGATAGGTGCAGACCCTCTCATTTGCAGAAGTAAGAGAGTTGGATTCCGAATTTAGAATGATGAACTGCAAGCCCGCGACTACCATGATGGAGCTTAACTTTCAGAAGTAATGTGGTAGGGATACTGGACCAGATTTGGTATATGCCTCTGAGTTTCATAAACTCATTCGCATTGATGTTCTTGGTGAACTTCCATATGGACATATGTTTTGTAGTTAGGATGATGAGCTCATATATGGTTGAGCCTCACTGGATTGGTGCCAAGGATCTTTTAAGATATCTTCGGGGCACAATCTCTCATGGATTGAGATACACTGTCGGGAATGTGAAGCTGCATGATTATTCAAATGCTAACCGGGCAGGCAGTGTGGAGGATTGTAAGAGCACTTATGAGTGCTGGTTCTCTTTGGGTTCTGCTTTGATATCCTGGATGAGCAAGAAGCAGAAGACGGTTGCTTTGAGCACCACTGAGGCCGAATACATAGCTACGAGTATGATCTCGTGTGAAGTTGCCTGGTTGTGGAAACTCTTCAGTGATTTGTTTGTACACATGATGGATACCACCGTGATCTTTTGTGTCAACCAGGGGCGGATTCGATTGTTGAGGAATCCTGTATTCTATGATTGCTTCAACATATAGACATCAGATACTACCTTATCTGGGATATGTATGGTACGTCGATGAGCGAGGAGGCTCCATCGCATTGAGATTGATGTACAGGTTGCAGACATTCTATCGAAGCCTTGTGGAAAGGTCAAATTTGATGATGCATGCATTGAGCTCTAGGAGCTCCGGGGAGCTTGGGGTACTTCTTGGAGCAACAAGCGACCATAGGGCGACTCACCCTCCCTTTATGGTGCGCTGTGTACAGGGTGAATGGCTCAGCCTTCTCCTGTGATACCCCGTGGCGACTTAGGAACAGGATAAGTGGTTCTCCTGTTGAGGCATCCTACCCATGTAGTCTGGGACTCATAGGAAGTACCTCTCATCTGGCCAATGAGCAGGGAAATGGGGTTAGGGACCATAGTAGTACTATCGATGGACGCATCATTGTATCTATAGTACTCCCTATGCTAGGATGACCTCCATTGATTTGGGATCAGTAAGAGCAGTTTGAGACACTCTCTTTTGATATTGATCTAGGATCGATTGGAACTGACTTCGGGTCAGTAAGAGTGAGATGACTCACTCTCTTGGAACTGATCTGCGATCAATAAGAGTGGTATGACACACTCTCTTCACATGGAACTGACTGTGGGTCAGTAGAGAATGGTATGAGACATTCTTGATCAATTCGTCTTCTTCATGGTTTAATAGAGCAAAGCTCAGAAGAGCAGAGCAGAGCCGAGTAGTGCAGGGCACTGTTGGTAAAGATAGTACAGTCTGGCCGTTGGATCAGTGGATGGAGTTCTCCCTAGTTGAGAGGGAGTGTTAATATTGGCAACTAGGGCCAAAATCCATGTGGGTCATCTTATTTATGGCAGCTAATATTTTTCTTGGATCCATCTCATCGAGAGGTGTTGGATTGATCTAAAGATTATCTGATTTCGATAAGTATTCATGGAGTTATGAATTTATTTGTGTTAATAGACAATTCGTCAAAGTCAACCAACAACCAAATAAACCCCACATGTGCTCAACGTTTTAGTATAAAAGGAGATGAATTGAGAGTCATTTTACACACACTTCACTCCTGATTTCTCTCCATTTGTTTTGGGTTTTAGCGTGAGAGAAATCTAGGAGGAAGTAGCCCTAACAAAGTCCTAAGGAGGATGATCTAGCAATATTCAAGGGAGGAAACCCTACTTCTATTCGTTGCCTAAAGGAGCCTAGACGTAGTCCTAGGATGGAGAAATGACACTAAGAGGAGGCCTTAACAAGCTAACCTAGCCGCAGTCAAGTAGGGTTACAACATGCCCTAGCCGCAGTAATGAAGTCAGGCCAGCGAAGAGATTAGGGACTGTTTTGTGGGCATCGAGTAGCTAAAAGGAAGGCAGAGTTCCCTTGCTGGAAGAGCCGCAACCATAAGACAGTTTTGAGGGCACTTTGGAGGAGTGCAGATCCATGGAAAGGCAGCCACAACCCTACGCAGTCTTGCTGTAGGGTGCCACAATAAATTATAGGTAGGCCGAAGGGTAGACAAGGGCTAGGGCAGCCTAGAATTGAAGCAACCACCCTTGGCCCCTCAAAGAAGGGCAACCACATTTCTTGGGAGTGATTTGGGCACAAAAAGAAGGCTGGTTAAGGACTGTTGTGTGCCCTAACCATACCGAGTTTGCTGCAACCAAATAGACCTCAAAACTGTGAGCTTGTACATGCTTATTGGAGCAATGTTTGAATGGTGTGTTGGCAGCTAGATACATGGGACAACAAGCAATGACATGGCACAACAAGGCTACAATGGGACAACAACAAGCATGGTGCTGCAAACTCATTAGGACAGCAACAAGGTACAGTATGCCAAATAGGACAGCTAGGCAAGTGTGCTTAGTACAACATGGTAAATGGGACAGCTAGGCAATGGTGCTTGGTGCAGCAAGCTAATGGAGCAACAAGGCTATGATGTCTGTTGGAGCATAGCAAATGGGACAACAATATGCCAAACATGGAATGGCAATGTCACTAACAGTGGGAGAGCAACAATGGCGCATGGAACAATTGTGGTAGCATGGTGCAACAATGGCACATGGAACAACTCTGGTAGCATGGTGCAACAATGGCACATGGGACAACAGTGGCAGCATAAGGTGCAGCAGTATGATGTGTGCAACATGGTCATGAGGTCCAGCATAGTGATGATGGGTGCAACGTGGTGCAACATGATGACGAGATGCACAATGATAGGTGAAGGAGTCACCTTGGAGAATCAGTTGAAGCAACTGAGTTCAACTATCTCATGTATCATCTTCTTAGAGATGATCTATGTACTCTCTCTGTTATGAAACCAGCTCACAAAAAGATAGAAAAGATAGATCAACGCCTTAGAATTCAGCCTCTTCGAGGGGGCAACCTCCTTTACATTACACAAATGAATGATTCTTTGATGATTCAAATGACAAAACCTCCTTTCTATATATAGGAGTTTAAGGAGTCACAATATAACCCAGCCGACCTAACAATAATAATATAAAGGCACAAAAATAACAATATAGGGATTCTATGGGGCACAGTAATAACAATATGGGGACAATAGGGGCACGACAATATTAATAAGGGATACAACTACAATAGTAATGGGGTAATCACTAGTATTATAGGGACCTAACATGCCCCTCTCCTTCAAAAAAGTGGTCCTCAACGATTGAGTAGTTCTAGATGCTTTTGTATAAAATTCTCATCCTCCCATGTGGAATCTTCAGCGGATAAGTTCTTCCACTTGATGAAATACTTCGAAATTGATCTGTTTCGTAGCTGTCGAGTTCTTGTTTCTGTGACTGCTTCCGGTTCCAATATAATTTTTCCTTCCTCATTAAGTTCTGGCAATATTGTTTGAACTGGAAGCTTGTCGCCTATAACCTTTTTTAAACATGAAACATGGAAAACTGGGTGCACTCGAGAAGCTGCAGGAAGCTCCAATTTGTATGCCATAGTACCAATCTTTTGCAACACCTTGTACGGACCATAATACTTTGGTGATAATTTATTATCCTTTTTAGCTTGCTTGAGGGACATTTGTTTATATGGTTGTAGTCGTAGGAATACCCAATCATCTACATCAAAACTTTTTTCACTACGATGTTGATCTGCCTGCTGTTTCATTCTGTTTTGCGCCAACACGAGGTTATCTTTTAAGAGTTGGAAGACTTGTTGTTGATGCTCGATGTGATGTTCCACTGCTTGAACCTTAGAATTTTCTCTTAAATATGATGTGATGGATGGTGGCTGATATCCATAAAGTGCCATAAATGGGGTCATTTTTGTTGCTGTATGGAAGGAAGTGTTATACCACCATTAAGCCAGAGGCAACCATTTGACCCATTGTGTCTGTTTATCAGATACAAAGAAACAAAGATATCCTTCCAAACATTTGTTTACTATCTTAGTTTGCCCATCAGATTGAGGATGATAAGATGAGCTATGAGCTAACTGAGTACCAAGAGAAGAAAATAATTTTGTCCAAAAATTTCCAGTGAAAATGGGATCTCTATCACTTACAATAATCTTTGGGTTTCCATGTAGCTTTTGAATTGTTTCCATAAATGCATTAGAAACTGTATTGGCTTTAAATGGATGTGATAATGCACAAAAGTGTGCATACTTGGTAAGTCTGTCAACTACCACCATGATGACATTCTTTCCCTTAGACTTGGGTAAACCTGTGATAAAATCCATTGAAACCTCCTTCCAACGTTGGCTTGGAATGGATAAAGGTTGTAATAGATTCGGGGTCTTAATTGTTTAAACTTTATTTTGTTGGCAAACCAAACATTCCGCCACAAACTTTTGAATATCCGATTTAAGGCCATCCCAAAAAATTCCTTCTTAACCCTGTGGTAAGTTTTTAAAAATCTTGAGTGCCCTCCTAAGGGAGAAGTGTGCAATTCCATAAGAATCTTTTGTTTGAGTTGGGAATTCTTACAGAGGTATAAGCGATCTTTTTACCATAACGAATCATTTTGCCAGCTAAATGTATCAGTTGTACTGGAATTTTGTTGTAACTTTCGAATAAGTGCCCACACTTCTTCATCATTCTTCCATTCCTCCCTTGCTTCGTTTATCCAATCTGGTTGGATAATAGAAATGGCGCACAACAATGCTTCCACATCCTCATCCTTTCTTGAGAGTGCATCTGCCACCACATTTTGCTTCCCTTTTTTGTAGATGATTTCAAAGTCATAACCCAACATCTTTGTGACCCATTGTTGTTGATCTTAAGAGGATAATATTTGTTCTAAAAAGTATTTAAGGTTATCATGATCGGTTTTTACCTTGAAGTGTCTTCCCATTAGGTAGGGTCGCCATTTCTTAAGTGCATGTAGTATTGCCAACGTTTCCTTCTCATAAATAGCTTTGTGTAAAAACTTTCCCTTGATTGGACGACTTTCAAAAGCAATGGGTCTTTCATCTTGCATTGAAACAACACCAATTCTATTTCCTGAAGCATCACATTCCACAATAAAGGTTTTTGTGAAGTCCGGTGTAACTAAGACCGGTGCTTGGCACATTGCCTTTTTAAGATGTTTGAAGGCCTTTGTTGCTTCTGGAGTCCATGAAAATGCATCTTTATTCAATAATGTTGTTAGAGGTGCTGCTATTCTCCCATAATTCTTAACAAATTTGCGATAATACCCTGTCAACCCGAGAAATCCTCGCAGATGCTTTATGGATGTGAGGATTTTCCATTCTTTAATGGCTTTAATTTTCCTAGGGTCTACCTTAACTCCTTCATGAGATCCAATATGACCCAGATATTCCACCTCTTGTACTCCAAAGAAACATTTGGATCTTTTTGCATATAATTGTTTCTCCTCCAATAGTTGTAGCACCCTGTCAACATGTTCAACATGATCCTTCCAAGACTTGCTGTAGATTAGTATATCATCAAAAAATACTAACACAAATTTTCTAAGGAAGGGTTTGAAAATGGAATTCATCAAACCTTGAAATGTAGAAGGTGCATTGGTAAGGCCAAAAGGCATGACCAAAAATTCATAATGACCCTCTTGAGTTCTAAATGCTGTTTTCGGAATGTCTTCAGACTTCATTCTGATTTGATGATATCCTGAACGAAGATCCAACTTGGTGAAGCAAATTGATCCATGCAATTCATCCAGTAATTCATCAATGATAGGAATGGGAAACTTATCTTTAATAGTGAGCTTGTTGAGCTCCCTATAATTCGGACACATGCGCCATGATCCATCCTTCTTGTGCACCAATACTACTGGAGAAGAGAAAGAACTTTGACTAGGTTGAATTATACTAGCCTCTAGCATTTCTGCAACCATACATTCAATTTCACTTTTCTGGGCATAGGGATATCTGTACGGCCTGATGTTTGGAGGAACACTTCTTGGAATTAGATGAATAGCATGATCATGATCACGAATAGGTGGGAGACCTTTGGGAGTCTCAAATACCTTGGAATGACTGTCCAAGATTTTTTGGAGATCTGGAGAAATAGATGATTTCGATGTGGAAACATCTAGCGAACATAATTGTGCAATTACACCTCTTTGTTCATTTTTTAGAAGCTTTGTCATACCGTTAGAGCTGATTATCTTTCCCGGTTTCCCTGCAATACCCCTTAATTCAACTTCCTCTTCCTTCCGCAGAAAATTTCATGAAAAGTTCTTGAAAATTAAAAGCTATTGTACCCAAGGATTGTAGCCATTGGACTCCTAGTACAACATCAGCACCTCCCATTGGAATGGAAAGCATTGGGCTAATCAATACATATTCTCCCATGGATAGCTTGATATTATGGCACTTTCCAGAGCAATTTATCGTTCCTCCATTTGCAACCATCACTTGACACTTTGATGCTGGATATAGGAAGCAATTCAATTCTTTTGCTATCTTACAAGTTACAACGAATAAAATTGTGGGTACTTCCTGAATCAATCAACACTATTACCTTTTTCTTCTTGATTTGTCCTTCTATCTTGATGGTTTGAGGAGTGGTAATTCCAGCCAATGCATTACAAGATATGGTCGGATTCATTTCTTCTTTATCTAGGCTCTGTTCCTGGAGTATATCCTTTTCTTTTGACCTTTCTTGCTCCTTTTCTTCTTCCTTTTCACAATCTATGTAGAATAATTTCTTCTCAGCACACTTATGACCTTTAGTGTATTTGATATCACAACTGTAGCAAAGCCCTTTTGCTCTTTTTTCTTTCAATTGTTGGGGTGTCAACCTTATAAGTTGTGGAAGACTAGGGGCAACAACACTTCCATCTTTATAGTTGTGAGTGGTATGCTTCCTGGTTGCCATAATTTTGCTTTCCATTTTTCTTGCTAACCTGAATGCCTTCTCTAATGAATCAGGTTCCCAAAGGCGAACATCATGTTGGATATTATCCTTTAAAGTCCCTATGAACACATCAATCCTATGCTCCTTTGGAATATTTTTTACCCTTATGTTCAATTTTTGGAACTCCTCAATGTGCTCCATTATTGAACCCTTTTGTTTGAGACTTATCAATTGGCTAAAAAAAGTGTTGCTTTTTGTATCCTCATAATGTGCTGTCAATTCTTCCGTAAAAATTGCCCAAGTGATAATTTGTTTACAAGAGCAAAGCCATTGATACCATACAAACTGATTTGGTTCCAAATATAAAGTTGCAATATGTACCTTTTGTGTGTTTTGCACATTATTGAGATCGAAAAATTGCTCCATTTGTAATATCCATGTTGCGGGATCCTTGCCATCAAACTTCCTCATATCGATTTTTGGAATATGGTGGGTTTTTGATCCAACATTAGAGTCTATGAAATCATGATTAACATTTCTTTTGTTCTTGTCATGAGTTTCCTTTATTACCCTTTCACCATTAGTAAGTATTTATTGTAGAAAATTTGTCAAATCTGTCTTCAAATCTATCTTCAAATCGTCCATCTTAGCATCCGCGTCATTCATCTTAGCTTCTACATCTTTCTTTAAACCATCCATTTTAGATTTTGTTACTTTTTGTGCGAGTGACATTTGTTGCACTTGGTCTCGTAATTTTGATATATCATGTTGCATTTCTTCCTCTTCTTCATAAGTCATGCTAGAGCTTTCAGGTTGTTTACTAGGTGTTTGCATTTTCTTTCCTTGGGGCATTAGTTACTGATAATAATGCTCTACTATGCCCTTTGAATTCCTTAAAAATAATTTTTCAAACCAAGCTTAAGCAAAAATTTAAAAAAAATCTACACACCTTTTTTCACTTTGTAGGAGCTCGATATTGCCTCTGATGTATCTCTGTAATTTTGGATCATCCAGTTCTGAAATTGCGACCTGCAGTAGCCCTCTGTGTCCTCTTTCCAATGCCACCAGTCTGATCGAATTTAGATTCTCCAAGGCAGAGTTATGCACAATCTCCCAAGATGACCTGATTATAGACCTTTTCAGAAGAGCGAACTTGTAGGAAGTGCCACGTGTCACTGTTTCGACCTTAGGATTTGAAAAATATACACAGGAAACTACAGTCCGTCCTCTTTCTATAACTTCTTACGAAATTTCAATCTGATGCTCAAAACAAAAGTTATGACTATTTTCCCTAGGTCACCTGTTTGGAATGTAATTCGGGAGTCTGCAAAAATGCCAACTTCCTCAGATCATATCTCCGCAAATATAGCGCGAAAAGCTCTGAAATTCGGACCTGCGGTTTAGAATGATTTCGGCCCAAATGGGTTTTTTTTAGCATCTGAAACGTCGCAGAAAAAAATTATAGCGCAAATGCCACGATGACCTGTTTGGAGCAGCGAAACCCTAGAATTCAAAGCTCTGATACCAAATGTTATGAAACCAGCTCACAAAAAGATAGATCAACGCCTTAGAATTCAACGTCTTCGAGGGGGCAACCTCCTTTACATTACACAAATGAATGATTCTTTGATGATTCAAATGACAAAACCTCCTTTCTATATATATGAGTCTAAGGAGTCACAATATAACCTAGCCGACCTAACAATAATAATATAAAGGCACAAAAATAACAATAGAGGAATTCTATGGGACACAATAATAACAATATGGGGACAATAGGGGCACAACAATATTAATAAGGGATACAACTACAATAGTAATGGGGTAATCACTAGTATTATAGGGACCTAACACTCTCTCTTTCTCTTTGCTGAAATATTGAAGAACATATAAGAAGAATTGATTAAGGGTTTCCCCACATTGGGGTTTGTCCCTTGCTAGCGCCACATCTTGTGTCCTCTTGTCTTGGCTTGTCTTCTGCAATCTATGTTTATGTTCTATCTGCAGTTTACTTTAATGCTGATGTGATTGCTAATCTGGAAAAGATATTGAGCTAACTGTGAAAATTGAAATAAATTGCTCTAAGCATAGAACATACCTAAAATTAACATTAATGAGTTTCATCAAACAATTAATACACCAATGTTTCATCAACCCCTTATAAACAAATAAATAAAATGATTATAGAAAAGGAAATTCTCCATGCAATTGTAAATTCTGTAGTGTTCCATTTAGAGTTAATTCTACAAGCGACACTTGTAAATAATGTTCGACACACAGAGAAGTAAGATCCTTGCTCAATAATATTCATGAAATGACACATTAAATTTTCTACTCGAATATCAAACCACCAACTAGTTATTTAAGAGAGGAACAAGTAATTATGTCCAATTAGTTTGTCTGCAAGAATTCATCTTCCCGGAGAAGGGAGAGAGACTGCCAAACTTAATTGAGCTGCCTTGTATTCAACCTTCTACTGTTCCCTTGTGCTCTAGGCAAATGATTTAGCCTTTAAATCCTCGATCTGCCGCTACAGGATAACTATCTTTGCAAGATTTGGACCTGTCCCATTGTCCAGCAACTCCAAGGGTTTCGAATCCCATAAACTCAGATACTCCAGCTACCAAATTCGACCCTTCCTCATTTTAATTGGCAAATTGGGTTGCCACGAATAGCAAATTTGGAACTCAACCTTTAATTCGAGCCCCTGTAATTGGAAATTTGGCCCAGAGAATGAGAGAAAATAATGGTCCTTTTTAGCTCTACAAACACTTGCAAAGAAGTTTCTCCAATAGGCGCTTGTGAGTGGATCTATGTGATCCCTCCTCCCCCTTCGATCTGATGCACATTTGAGAGATCTAAAGTGATCTCTCCATGTCAATTGGCTAGGTAGTATTGTTGCAACACTGAAACCACTCTAGTTGGATCAACAGGGTGGATCTCACACCATCGAAATTATCCTCCTTACACGGGTTCACACCCTCCCATTTAAGCTCAAAGAGCTCATAATCAATATCAAAGACAATTACCAATGCAAAACCCAAAGTGAGCTCCAATTCTCCTTTTATAACTTTTACTATTAGAATACCATGGGCAATAGGAATATCATGGGTCAATACCCATGGGCAATAAGAATACCATGGGCCGTCAGAATACCATGGATCTCTCCTTTTTACCTTTTTCTCGTTCAATAATATAAAGTGACTTTATAAAGTTTTATCCTTTACTTAATCAAAAGTCACTTAATAATCACTTTTTTAATCTAATTACTCAATATCACCTTAGAGACGACATTAAATAATTAAATTAATTGATTCTTGTCTTTTGTTCTTGAAATAAACATTACAGTCCTCCCTTCTCGAGATTGCTTGTCCCAAGCAATCCAAACTTGCATTCTTGGGTCCCAGGCAAACCTAGAGAATCCCAAGCTTGCATGCGTAGTTCAATTCTTGGATCCCAAATGAATCTGAAGAAGGCTCTGCTCGAATCTTGCTGCATCAATATGATACTATTGATCCCGGTAGCTCCTATCAACTCTATGTGAAGCAATCCATCCATCCTAAGGATATCTTGATCCCAAACCCTAGTTTCATCATATGTCCTGAGAACGGTGGCATATCTGAACCAATCAATGAAAGACAGTATCTTCAGGGTGTCGAAGTCTTCCTCCCATGGGTGTACTCCACTTGGATGCCATTGATGGATTGTAAATTTGACATCCCCAACACAAATGAATCCACTGTAGTATGAACCATCCCTCATAAAAGTCACTGGTGAACCTAAAGGGTATAGATCCCCATGAGCCAGTGAGGGTTTCACTGTTGGAATAATCACTTGCTGCCCTGATGCCAAATCCACCAATGACAAAGCATCATTGCTATACATTGTCCACAACTATGTTATATCAATGTCATCCATCCTGGCGCATTGAGAGTCCTGCTATCCTGATCACTGATGATGTTCCTATTTGAATTCTTCTTTGCAAAACAACCCTGCTACTCGTGCCGCCCTGTACTCCAGTGGAATTGTAAAGGAATGTGCAAGCTCAGTCAATTGGTCAACCACTCCATAATTGTAATTGTTTCCCTGCACCTCCGGTAGACCTACTATCAAATCCATGGTTATACCCCTCCTGGAAAGAGTCTCCGTCACAATGCCTTTTTCTCTCTCCATAAACTCCACCTTATGCTCCACCACCATGTCAAGCTCTGTTGCATGATGAAATGATCCATTGGGATTCCATTGCCAAACTGGGAATATATCATCCCAAATATCCAAGGGCTCTTGTTGCGCTATACCCTTGGCCAGGATTGTCTTTCCAAAAGTCACCAACTTAGTAGGATAACGACTCATAATCTCTCTCCAATCCAACTGAAATGGATTTCTGAAATAGGAGGTGTCAATACCAACGATATTTTTTTAGAGTCCATCGCTGCCCATGGAATGTGTCTTCCATCATCAATAGTCATCAACAACCCCTTAAAAAGACCTGGTGTGTAAGTACCTACTACCAACACAATAAATAATTCCACCATGCTGAAACTGTGCTACTTTGATTATAATTGGAATACTAATATGCCAAATGTCTCTTGATCCTGTATCCAAATATTTTCACTATCTTGTAGATGCAACCTGCGAGATTGGGCTCTTGCTTTCTCATACCAACCATCCATTCCACTCTCTTATATGTTGTCAAATCATCTATATGCGGGCTGAACAACCATGTGAAAATCTACTCATGTGGACTTATGGTGTTCCAAGCCTTGTCTATGTATTTCTGAAGAGGGCTGCTTCTCAAGAGTAGGTTTCTGTTGTTGCCCCATCATGTTAATTTTAGGTATGTTCTATGCTTAGAGCAATTTATTTCAATTTTCATAGTTAGCTCCATATCTTTTTTAGAATAGCAATCACATCAGCCTTAAAGTAAACTGCAAATAGAACATAAACATAAATCACAAAAGACAAGCCAAGACAAGAGGACACAAGATGTGGCGCTAGCCAGGGACAAACCCCAATGCGGGGAAACCCTTGATCAATTCTTCTTATATGTTCTTCAATAGTTCAACAGAGAGAGAGAGAGAGAGAGAGATAGTACGTTTACAACAGACGTCAACACTTTGACTTATCTAGATAAGAGCATGGATCATCTCTAAGAAGATGATACATGAGATCAGTTGAAGACACGCTGCTTCAACTAATTCTCCAAGGTGACTCCTTCACCTATCGTTGTGCTGCATTTCGTCATCACGCTGCACCTCGCCGAGCTGCACCATGCTGCATCCATCATCACTATGCTGCATCTCATCACGCTTCATTAATCATGACTGTACCCATAACTGTACTGCATTATGTGCCATTGCTGCACCATGTAACCATCCTGACCTATGTGTTGGCTGCACCTTGCTTGCTTGTTGTCCCTTGCTTGCTTGTTGTCCCTAGCATGCTTGTTGTCCTTAGCATGCTAGTTGTCCCTTGCATGCTAGCTGTAACATTGCATGCTTGGTGTATTTGCTGCTAAGTACCATACAACTGTCCCAATTTTAGTTACTTGTCCCTTGCATGCTGCTCTCCTTTGGAGACAGATGCTCCGGCTGTTTCGGCAGTTCCAGTTGTTCTCGGCAGTTCCAGCAGTTCCGGCAGTTCCTGTAGTCCCGACAGTTCCTGCAGTCCCGATAGTTCCAACTTTTCCAGCAGTTCCAGCTTTTCCGGTAGTTTCGACATTTCCGGATTTTCCGGCTTTTCTGGCAGTTCCGGCATTTTCGGCATTTCCGGATTTTCCGGCTTTTCTGGCAGTTACGGCATTTCCGGCTTTTCCGGCAGTTCCGACAGATTTGGCATTTCCAGCTTTTCTAGCTTTTTCGACTTTTCTGGCAGTTCCGGCTTTTTTGGCTTTTCCAGTGTTTTCGGCTTTTCGGCAGTTCCGACTTTTCCGGCAGTGCCGACTTTTCTGACTTTTTTGGCAGTTCCGACTCTTCCAGCATTTCCGGCTTTCCGGCAGTTCTGGATTTTCCGACACGTCTGGCTTTTCCGAATTTTCCGGCTTTTTCGGCACTTTCGGCTTTCTACCCTCTGAAACAGGTCAACGTTATTCCTTAGGATCTCTCCTCCTACTAAAACCCAAAGACAAGTAGAGAGAGGAAGAGATCCCAGGTGTGTTGAAATGACTTGAAGGCCACCTCTATTTATACTAAAACGTTGAGCACATGTGGGGTTTATTTGGTTGCTGGCCGACCTTGACGAATTGTCTTATAAAGCAAATAAATTCATAACTCCATGAATACTTATCGGAATCGGATGATCTTTAGATCAATCCTACACCTCTCGATGAGAGGGATCCAAGAAAAATATTAGCTGCCATAAATAAGATCACCCACATGGAGTTTGGCCCTAGTTGCCAATTTTAACACTCCCTCTCAACTAGGGAGAACTCCATTCGTTGATCCATATGTCCGACTGTACTATCTCTGCCATCACTGCCCTGCATTGCACTGCTCTGCTCTGATTTGCTGAGCTCTGCTCTGCTCTACTTTGATCCGCTGAGCTCTGCTCTGCTTTGCTGAGCCATGAAGAAGAAGAATTGATCGAGAATGTCTCATACCATTCTCTACTGACCTGAAGTCAGTTTCATTTGAAGAGAGTGTGTCACATCACTCTTACTGACCCGAAGTCAGTTTTATTGATCCCAGATCAATATCACAAGAGAGTGTCTCAAACCACTCATACTGATCCCAGATCAGTTTCATTGATCCCAGATCAATGTCACAAGAGAGTGTCTCAAACCACTCATACTGATCCTAGATCAATTTCATTGATCCCAGATCAATGTCACAAGAGACTGTCTCAAACCACTCATACTGATCCCATATCAGTTTCATTGATCCCAGATCAATGTCACAAGAGAGTGTCTCAAACCACTCATATTGATCCCAGATCAGTTTCATTGATCCTAGATCAATGGAGGTCATCCTAGCATAGGGAGTACGGTAGATAGAGCGATGCGTCCATTGATAGTACTACTATGGTCCCTATCCTCATTTCCCTGCTCATTGATCAGATGAGAGGTACTTCCCATGAGTCCCAGACTACATGGGCAGGATGCCAGATGCCTCGACAGGAGAATTAATCATCCTGTCCACAGGTGAACGAATCATCTTGTCAGTGGATGCCACGGAGAACTAATCATCCTGGCCCACAGGAGAACTAATCATCCTATTCCACTGTTGCCACGGAGAACAAATCATCCTGGCCCATAGGAGAACTAATCATCCCGTTCCATAGTCGCCACGGAGAACAAATCATCCTGGCCCACAGGAGAACTAATCATCCTATTCCACAGTTGCCACAGGAGAACTAATCATCCCGGCCCATAGGAGAACTAATCATCCTATTCCACAGTTGCCACGGGAGAACTAATCATCCCGGCCCACAGAAGAATAAATCATCCTGTTCATAGCACACCACCAGGGGAGGGTGAGTCACCCTGTGGTAGTATGTTACTCCAGTAAGTACCCCAAGTCCCCCAGAGCTCCTAGAGCTCAATGCATGCAACATGCAGGACCCTTATAAGAAGGTCTCTCAACGACTCCAAGTCGTTCGGGAAAGTCACAGATTTGACCTTTCCCTGGGGCTTTGACAAAATGCCTGCGACCTGTACATCAGTCTCAGACTCTCAATGCGATGGAGCCTCCTCGCTCATCGATTTACCATATCACAGATAAGGCAATATCTGATGTCTATCTGCTGATGTAATCATCGAATATGGGATTCCTCAATAATTGAATCCCCCCTCCGGTTGTCACAAAGAATCACAGTGGTATTCATCATGTGTACAAGCAGCTCACTTAAGAGCTTCTGCAACCATGTAGCTTCACACGAGATCATACTCGTAGCTATGTATTTGGTCTCGGCGGTGCTTATAGCAACCGACTTTTGCTTCCTGCTCATCCATGATATTGAAGCAGAATCCAAAGAGAACTAGCACTAAGAAGTGCTCTAGTGATCCTCCACACTACCTGCCCAGTTAACATTCGAATAATCATGCAGTTTCATATTTTCGGTAGTGTATCTCTATCCATGAGAGATTGTGCCCCGAAGATATCTCAGAAGATTCTTGGCACCAATCCAGTGAGGCTCAACCAAATATGAGCTCACCATGCTAACTGCGAAACATATGTCCGAACGGAAGTTCACCAAAAACATCAACACGAATGAATTTATGAAACTCAGAGGCATTTCCCAAATTTGGTCCGACATCACTACCATATAACTTCTGAAAGTTAAGATCCTCGAGGTAGTCACAGGCTTGTAGTTTATCGTTCCACACCCGGAATCCAACTCCCTCTTACTTCTGCAAATGAGAGGGTCTGCACTTGTTAGAAATAGGTTGTCCTCATAAGGTGCCGGTATGAGAGGTCTATCATCCACAACCTTCGGGTAATGGTTTGGATCGGTTTCACTCCTAGTGAATCTCAACTTCATTAGATAGCTATCAATCCTCTCATACTATGCTCGGGGTGTTTTGCTTCAAGCCATAGAGGGCTTTCTTCCACCTGTATACATGAGATTCCCGATCATGAATATCAAACTCCTCTGATTGTTCCAAACCTGTGGACCTGCTGCATGAGGGGAATGGTCCCCTTAGAAGATTTTCCTTCGGTACATCTCAGACATGTACCTTCATGCTCTACTTGAATTCAGACATCCCTATCACCATTTGACTCACATTAGGTAGGGCTCCATAGGTAGACCTATGGTGTTATAGATGCGATATGTCAATTGAAATGATCCCCAATGGACCATCCTGCAACTTGATACAAATTGCCAACCTTGAACCCATGAGAAAAAGCATCTTTGAAAATTATATTTTTTAACACATACCTTTCCATTGATGAATGCCACCCTAAAACCTTTGACTTCCAGTTCTGATATGGACACCAGGTTCTTCTTGCGATCAGGTACATAAAAGAGATTCTGTAAATGAATCGAGTTACCCTTATTCAATTGAGAGTTAACATTCCCTACACCCTTTCTGGGATAGGTGGCATCGACTCCAAGTATAATCCCACGATTGTTTCCATCTCTACCAAATTAGAGAGTGCACCCATCTATCCGATGAAGTGCCTTGAAGCACTACAATCTATAAGCGAGATTCCCAAAGAATCTGAAGGAGAGGGCCAATACAAGATAACGCTTTTTTATCTTATCAGAAACAACATTTGATTCTTCATACCTAGGGTTCCTTGCTTTCTATGAAGAGTCCGCCATTTCCTTGATGAACTGCATTACCTGTCATTCCTTTGATCATTGAAGATGTCCCTGGAATGATTGTTATCATCATCAAGTGATGTGTCCCTGCGATTTGGACACTCCTACGCATAATGGCCGAACTAGTTATTTGCCTTTTCCTTCCACCTTGAGATCCGGTCTTCCAATGAAGTGATCTTTAGGTAGGCCATATTCCGTTGTGCCATTCTGATAATATTCTTTGCTTCGACTTCACCCTTGGTGAATTTGAAGAGGGATGAGGAATCCTCTAATCCTTTTGTCCTTTGCCAACTGTCTTCGTTGATTGCTCTTTCACTCTTGCTTGGGCATTGTCTTCACCTCAGCTCCGATACCATGTTAATTTTGGGTATGTTCTATGCTTAGAGCAATTTATTTCAATTTTCACAGTTAGCTCCATATCTTTTCTAGATTAGCAATCACATCAGCATTAAAGTAAAGTGCAGATAGAACATAAACATAAATCACAGAAGACAAGCCAAGACAAGAGGACACAAGATGTGGCGCTAGCCAGGGAAAACCCCAATTTGGGGAACCCTTGATCAATTCTTCTTATATGTTCTTCAATAGTTCAGCAAAGAGAGAGAGAGAGATAGTACGTTTACAACAGAAGTCAACACTTTGACTTAGATAAGAGCATAGATCATCTCTAAGAATATGATACATGAGATCAATTGAAGACACGCTGCTTCAACTAATTCTCCAAGGTGACTCCTTCACCTATCATTGTGCTGCATTTCGTCATCATCCTGCACCTCGCCCCGCTGCACCATGCTACACCCATCATCACTATGCTGCATCTCATCACGCTTCATTAATCATGACTGTACCCATCACTGTATTGCATTATGTGCCATTGCTGCACCATGTTGCCATCCTGAGCTATGTGTTGGCTGCACCTTGCTTTCTTGTTGTCCCTAGCATGCTTGTTGTTGCATGCTAATTGTCCCTTGCATGCTAGCTGTAACATTGCATGCTTGGTGTATTTGCTGTTAAGTACCATATAACTGTGCCAATGTTAGTTAGTTGTCCCTTGCATGCTGCTCTCTTTCGGAGACAGATGCTCCGACTGTTTCGGCAGTTCTGGCAATTCCGGCTGTTCCCGACAGTTTCGACAGTTCCGATTGTTCCCGGCAGTTCTGGCAGTCCCGACAATTCCAGCTTTTCCTGCAATTCTAGCTTTTCCGGCATTTCCGGCTTTTCCGACTTTTCCAGCAATTCCGGTAGTTCCAACATTTCGAGCTTTTCTGGCTTTTTCGGCAGTTCCAGCTTTTCCGGCTTTTCCGGCGTTTCCGTCTTTTCGGCAGTTCCAACTTTTCTGGCTGTTCCAGTTTTTCCAGCATTTCCCACTTTCAGGTAGTTTCGGCTTTTCTGCCAGTTTAGCCTTTTCCAGCAGTTCCGACTTTTCCAGAAGTTTCGGCTTTTCTGGCAGTTCCGGCTTTTCCGGTAGTTCTGGCTTTCTGCCCTCTGGATCAAGGCAATGTTATTCCTTAGGATCTTTCCTCCTACTAAAACCCAAAGATAAGTAGAGAGAGGAAGAGATCCCAAGTGTGTTGAAATGACTTGAAAGCCACCTCTATTTATACTAAAACGTTGAGCACATGTGGGGTTTATTTGGTTGCTGGCCGACCTTGACGAATTGTCTTATAAAGCAAATAAATTCATAACTTCAAGAATACTTATCGGAATCGGATGATCTTTGGATCAATCCTACACCTCGCGATGAGAGGGATCCAAGAAAAATATCAGCTGCCATAAATAAGGTGACCCACATGGAGTTTGGCCCTAGTTGCCAGTTTTAACACATCAACAACTCTAACTGTTCCTCAACATTGGCAAGATTAACAACTGTCCTAGCACACCTATCTCCCAAGTCTTTAAACTCATTGTCTTGTTGTAATTTTGTGTTCTTAAGCATCCCAGTTCTCTCTTTTATTGCTAAAAGGTCTTTTGTAAGATTGTTAAACTCTTCTTGGTAACTATCATTTGAAAGCCTTGGAGAAGATATCAATGAAGTGGTACTCCAACCAATGATAGTAGACTTCACACTACTATCATCCTCATGTGTGATGGCATCTGTAGATGACAAAGAATGTGCACCCACTCAAATCTTCTTAACCCTTTCTTCTTCTTTTACTAGTTCCTCATCAAACAAGTGAGGTTTCAACTTCCTTTCACTTTGTTTGACACACTATATACCAATTTGTAAGCAATTGTTGAAGTGACTTGTTTTTGTTTTAGAACAACCAACAACAAATATACAATAGGCTAGAAAATAACATCACTTTCATCAATAATTGCAACCATAGTGGTTCTCATGTAATCATAAATGGGTTTGTTATGATCCTCACTAAGAACATCAAGGAAATAATAAAACATCTGTAGAATAAGATCATCACAATCTAAATCAAGCATGATAACGTATGATGTCACCCTTGCCATCAATTCTAAGACCTTAACCCTCTTATTGAAGGAAGGGCTTTTGCTGTTATCTAACCCATCAAGAATTTCAATGATTAATTGAAATACCTCCCTCATGATATCCTCTTTATACAAAATGTTGTAGGAGGGGTAACCCTTAGCAATTTACTTAAACATTGTGAAACAAGTCTTACCTCCTTTTTCTCATGCCTTAGTAACCCGTGCTCACCCAATTAGGTCACTGTTGGAACCATAGGTGCTTGCATTAGTTGGGAAGGTGTCTGTTCCAGCTTATGTAAACACTTTGTGTTAAAGTTGGCAACTAGGGCCAAATTCCACTTTGAAGTTTGGACAACTCATTTGATGGAGATAATTATTGCATTGAATCCCTCTTTTCAAGAGGACCAAAATCGACCTAAAGATCACTAAATTTGGACAAGGAGAAACATGTTTTTGAAATGAAGTCCACACATATGCAGAGTGTCAAGGTCGGCCACACCATCATGTAGGCTCATGAAGCCCAAGAGACATGTCTTTTGACCCACATCAACACATATAAATAAGGGTGACCTCCAACCTCATTCGGCATCATCACAACTCACAACATATCTTCTCTCTCCTTATTCTATTAGTTCGTACAACTTAGAATTGGAAGGAATCCCTCACACGTGTGAAGGACAGGTGTCTTTTTTGTTTGGGAAGAATTTCAGATCTATTGCAGGGCTTTGACCAGCGTTGACCAAGGGCTGTTTGATTGATTTTGACTGCGATTCTCTTGGGATTCTCCTTGTTTCTCTAGGCCGCATTGGAGGGCCCAAAAATCAAGAAAGTCTGGGCACTTTGACCGCAGACCAATTGCAAACTTTGATCACAGGCTTCTTCTATGTGTTGCCCAAGTTTGACTGCTCAAAATTGGACTGTTTTAACTCCTGGTTGATGAGCTAAGTGTTAAAAATTTTCTGTTTCCCACCCCGGTTTTCAGTTTCACCTTATTTCTCCCATATAGTTAAATGCCCATTCCCATAGCCATACATTTAACAGACTGAAAAAATAAATATTGCTGAAAACACAAATTCTGGAAATTTTTTCAGAGTGCTGGAAATTGCAGAAATAAAAAATCAGCAATTAAAACAGCCATTAAAACACATTTAAACTCAGTGATTTTTGGTCAACTTGACCCTGGAAAAACCCCCTACAACTCTTGGGGAAAACCAGTTTGAGAGCTCTTCTTTATTTCTGGAAAATGCCTTTTACAGAGAAAATTTTTCAGCAAAAAATCAGCAAAACAGAAATTTTCCAGCAAGCAAAACTTATCTGTTTTCAGCCCAAACGACAATCTGAAAAATGCTGGAAGAGCTGTACGGACCGTACGGATGTACGGACTGTACGGACGTACGGATGTACGGACCGTACGGACTGTACGGACTGTACGGACGGCCGTACGGACTTGTACGGACAGCCCTCGGAAAAAGTGCAGAAAATCGCCTCCTCGATATTCGTGCTGAAAAATATTTTTTTTCACTATTTTGCTCACAAAACTGCCTTTTTCTGCTTGTTCTTTATGCTGTTCGGATTTGCTGAAGTGCTGCCTTGGTGTGTGTGCCAAACTGCTGCCTCTTTCTCCTCCTTGTCCAGAAATCTCCCTTGCTCTCTTGCTCTCCTTCTCCCAATCTGCTCATGAAAGAATGAATGATCTTTTTCCACCTTTTCCTCCCTTAACCCAACCCTAAATGACTTTTGGGTGATCCCTAAATCCAATGGCTGAAATAGATTTAGATCAATGGCTGAGATTAAATGCTCATTTAAATCTCACTTTCTATTTTTTAATTCACCCCACTTTAATAAAGACCCACTTAGTCATTTATTTCCAAAGTCACTTTTCCTTTCTAATTTTTCATTGACTTTATAAAGTCACTTTAAAATTAGACTTAGTAACTTTATCACTTAAAGTCACTTTCAAATTAGATTTAACTTTATAAAAATTATAAAGTTACTTTAGGAGAAAAATTAAATTCTTTTGGACACTTTTCCCTAGGCCAAAGATCAAAGCCTTAGGGAACCACCTGTCCTCCGGTACCAAATTTCAACACTCCCTCTTACCGAGGAAGGTGTTCCTCACCACACCCATCTTGTCTCTGAAGTAGACATGCTTGCCCCGTGGTAAGGCTTTGGTAAGAATATCTGCAACCTGCTCATCAGTGGAAATATACTCAAGCTTTACAGCTCCCTTCTGAACATGGTCTCTGATGAAATGATATCTGATCCCGATATGCTTTGACCTGTCATGAAATACTGGATTCTCCGTGAGTTTAATGCAACTCTGATTATCACAGTAAATCACTGAAGGTCTCAACGGCTGACCAAATAAGCCAAACAACATCTTGCGAAGCCAGATGGCCTCACAACTAGCTAGACTGGCTGCCATATACTCTGCTTCCGCTGAACTCAGTGCTACTGACTGCTGCTTCCGGCTGAACCATGACACTACTGCTGAACCCAACCCAAAACAACACCCTGAAGTGCTCTTCCTATCAGAAGCACAACCTGCCCAATCAGAATCAGTGTATCCTGCCAATCTCACTCCATCTCCCTGCCTGTAGTCCAGACCATAATCCACTGTCCCCTGCAAGTACCGCAAAATGTGTTTTGCAGCCACCCAGTGAACCTTCCTAGGCTCACACATAAACTGACTCATCGTGTTGACTGCAAAACAGATATCTGGTCTGGTGTTGACCAAATACATCAAGGAACCAATCAGCTGCCTGTACAATGTGGGATCCACCAACTCGGAATCCGAAGCATGAAGCTTCTTCCAGTTGGTGATCATCGGTGTCGACATGGGTCTACAATCCTCCATGTGGAATCTGCTAAGGATGTCCACAATATACTTCCCCTGCCCCAGGAAGAAATGCCCCTCCTCCTGCCACACCTCCAAACCCAAAAAGTAATGCATCAAGCCGATGTCCTTCATCTCAAACTCCGCTGCAAGATCTCTCTTACAGTGCTCTATGAGTCTCTCTGCACCTGTAATGATCAAGTCATCCACATACAGCACCAGAATGAGAGGCTCCTCACCAATCACAATAAAGTAAAGGTTCGGATCTGCCTCACTCTTTGTGAAACCCATCCCCTGCAAGTATGCATCTATCCTGGAGTACCAAGCTCTGGGAGCTTGCTTCAGGCCATAAAGGGCCTTCTTCAATCTGCACACATGGGACTCCTTCCCATGCACCTCAAAGCCCTGTGGCTGCTCAATGTACACCTCCTCCTGTATGAAGCCATTGAGAAATGCGGTCTTCACATCCATCTGGTGGATCTTCCAACCCATCTCTGCTGCTATCGATATAATGGAGCGGATCGAAGTATATCGAGCCACGGGAGCGAAGGTCTCCTCATAATCAACTCCCTCTACCTGGGAGAACCCTCTAGCCACAAACCTTGCTTTGAATTTCTCAATGCTGCCATCTGCAGCATGCTTTACCTTGTAAAGCCATCTGGAAGTAACCACGGATTTGCCCTCAGGCCTCGGCACCACCTCCCAAACATCATTCTTCATGATAGAAGAATACTCCTCCTGCATGGCCTCTCTCCAGACCTGCTGGCTAGCTGCCTCCTCATAGCTAGAAGGCTCAGAGTCAAGGATGTTGGTAACCATCGCCATATAGCTACAAAATCTCTCAGGTGGTCTACTCTCTCTGACCGGCCTCTTCGGCTCAGCAACAGATGTGGCATCTCTCAAGGTGTCCTGAAGCCACTTGGGCTTCCTCTTCCCTGAGCATGCTTCTCCCATAGGAGAATGAAACTCCTCCTCCTCATCCCCATCAGTAGCCTGAACTCCTGACTGTCTGTCTGCTGTCCTCCTGCCTGCACCTGAACCTGTAGAAGCTGAGGTACCGTGTGAACTGTCCATCAGTGGACTCCCTAGTGAACTGCTCTGTGAACTGCTCTGTATGCTGCCCGGAGCACCACCCCTCTGGCTCGGCGAGCCACTGCTCACTGATGGACCTGACATCCTCATAGATGTACCTCCGGATCCTCCTGATCCCTGCCCACTGGATCCCTGCGACTGACTCAACTGCTGCTGAGGGTCTGGCTGATCCAGATACTCTAACTCCCGTGACCTCCTAAAGGCCCTGTCCTCCTCGAACTTCACATCCCGTCTGACAACAACTTTCCTCTGTGCAGGAATGTAAATCCGAAAGGCCTTTGAGGTCTCACTGTAGCCCACAAAGATACCCTTCTCTGCGGTGGGCTCTAGTTTGGTCCTCTCCTCCTTGGGTATATAGGAGTATGTAATGCATCCAAGATATGAAGATGACCAAGATCAGGCTTCTTCCCAAAGAAAGCCTCCTCCGGAGTCATGTGCCCCAAGGCACGATGCGGACTCCTGTTCTGCAAGTAAACAGCTGTGTTGCAGGCCTCTGCCCACAAGAACAATGGCAACCCCTGATCATATAACATGGCTTTGGCAGCCCCTATGATGGATCTGTTCTTCCTCTCCGCAACCCCGTTCTGCTGGGGGTTGTAAGGAACAGTGAACTCCCTCCTAATGCCTGCCTCTGCACAATAGTCAACAAACTCTCCAAGGGTGTACTCTCCTCCATTGTCCGACCTCAGGGACTTGATCTTTCGACCTGTCTGAGTCTCCACAAGAGCTCTGAACTCCTGAAACCGCTTGAAGACCTCACTCTTGGTCTTCAAGAAATAAATCCAGGTCCTCCTGGAGTGATCATCAATGAATAAGACATAGTACTCATATCCACTCAAGGAAACATGAGACATCCGACCGCTCACATCGGAATGAATCAAATCAAGTATCCCCGTCGCTCTGCTGTCACTGCTGGGAAAAGGGGATTTGGCAAACTTGCCCATCGCACAACCTCTGCAAGTATCATGGTGATCAGTACTGAAATCTGGCACACCTGTAGTGATCTCCCGCAATGTCCTCAAGGCTCCATGAGACATGTGCCCCATCCTGCGGTGCCAAATCTCACATAGCTCAGAACTGCTAGCTCTGCTGTCGGTACTACAGCTCAATGCCAAAGGGGGCTGGAATGCAAACTTGTACACCTTTGCATGGCGTACACCTATCACTCTAGCTGAATCAGCTGGAGAGCCCCTGGGATACATCAACACCTGTCCTTCCCTGAACAGTACCTCATATCCTCTGTCCTCCAACGCTGAGACGGATATGAGGTTCTTCCTCATCCCTGGCACATAAAGAACCTCTGACACCTTCAAGGGAGGTTTGGACTCCCTCTGAAATGTCACTGTCCCCACCCCGACTGCTCTAACAACTCTGTCATCACCGAGTACTACCTCAATATCAGTGCCACTCTCTGAAAGCTCTGAGAAGTACTCCCGGACTCCTGTCATGTGACGTGAAGCCCCACTGTCCACATACCAGATACCTGTAGATGCTCCGCTAATCGAGGGAAAAGCATGCTCCCTCTGAACCTGTGTGGCAGGTGATCCTGCACTAGAGGACTCACATGTAGTGAACGCAAATTCCGGTCAAAACGACCTGCAAAGTCCTCAATCTCAGCTGACGCTGCCACATCCTGGGTCTTCCCCTTCTTCTTCTTCTTCTCCGGACACACAACTGCATAGTGTCCCATCTTCTGACAATTCCAACACTTCACTTTGGAATAGTCCTTTTGTGAGTTACCCTGTTTACCTTTACCTTTGCCTTTGCCTCCACCACCGCTTGTGGAAGCCTGCTTCTTCCCTTTGCCTTTCTTGCCTCCTGCCACCAGTGCTACGTCCTCATCCTGCTCAACTGGCTTGGCTGCCCCAAGCTGTCCTTTCCTGATCTCTGTCTGTATACAATCATCCCAAAACCTCTCCCATGTGGGAAGGGTCTCACGTGCACAAACCCCATCAGCAAAGTTCAACCATGAACGGGGGAGGCCATTCACTGCAATACGCACCAACTCAGTGGATGGAATGGCCTCTCCAATCGCTGCCAACTCATCTCTCACATTGGTAATCTTTGTGAGATATCCAGCTGCACTATCATTCCCCATCTTAATGTTCTTCAGCTTCTCCTTCAGGACCATCTTCCGGTTCTCATTGGTACTCTGGTAGAGATTGGACAATGCTGTCCACATCTCATGGGCATTGCTCTTTCCTCTCACATGAGGAATGCAATGGTCTTTGATTCCGTCTAGAATCAACCTCTTACCCTTGTTGTTCTTTCTATTATAAGCTGCCAACTGAGTAGCATCAGTAGGCACAACAACAGGGTGCTGTGCTGTATGCACCATGATATCCCAGACTTCTGCCTCCTCAAAGATACTCTGCATTCTCTCCTTCCAAACGCTGTAATTTGTATGCCCATCCAACCTATCCTCCACCCTCAATCCCAATGACATCTTGCTGTCCTAAAACTGAAAAATAGCACTGCTGTGGTAAAGATAAAACTGCTGTTTATGAAAAATCAGCTTGCTGGAATTTTCTGAGTGAAAAAATCAGCAGCTGTATTTTTTCTCTTTTGCTGTCCCAAACTGCCCTTCAGCACTCAGGCTCTGATACCATGTTAAAAATTTTCTGTTTCCCACCCCGGTTTTCAGTTTCACCTTATTTCTCCCATATAGTTAAATGCCCATTCCCATAGCCATACATTTAACAGACTGAAAAAATAAATATTGCTGAAAACACAAATTCTGGAAATTTTTTCAGAGTGCTGGAAATTGCAGAAATAAAAAATCAGCAATTAAAACAGCCATTAAAACACATTTAAACTCAGTGATTTTTGGTCAACTTGACCCTGGAAAAACCCCCTACAACTCTTGGGGAAAACCAGTTTGAGAGCTCTTCTTTATTTCTGGAAAATGCCTTTTACAGAGAAAATTTTTCAGCAAAAAATCAGCAAAACAGAAATTTTCCAGCAAGCAAAACTTATCTGTTTTCAGCCCAAACGACAATCTGAAAAATGCTGGAAGAGCTGTACGGACCGTACGGATGTACGGACTGTACGGACGTACGGATGTACGGACCGTACGGACTGTACGGACTGTACGGACGGCCGTACGGACTTGTACGGACAGCCCTCGGAAAAAGTGCAGAAAATCGCCTCCTCGATATTCGTGCTGAAAAATATTTTTTTTCACTATTTTGCTCACAAAACTGCCTTTTTCTGCTTGTTCTTTATGCTGTTCGGATTTGCTGAAGTGCTGCCTTGGTGTGTGTGCCAAACTGCTGCCTCTTTCTCCTCCTTGTCCAGAAATCTCCCTTGCTCTCTTGCTCTCCTTCTCCCAATCTGCTCATGAAAGAATGAATGATCTTTTTCCACCTTTTCCTCCCTTAACCCAACCCTAAATGACTTTTGGGTGATCCCTAAATCCAATGGCTGAAATAGATTTAGATCAATGGCTGAGATTAAATGCTCATTTAAATCTCACTTTCTATTTTTTAATTCACCCCACTTTAATAAAGACCCACTTAGTCATTTATTTCCAAAGTCACTTTTCCTTTCTAATTTTTCATTGACTTTATAAAGTCACTTTAAAATTAGACTTAGTAACTTTATCACTTAAAGTCACTTTCAAATTAGATTTAACTTTATAAAAATTATAAAGTTACTTTAGGAGAAAAATTAAATTCTTTTGGACACTTTTCCCTAGGCCAAAGATCAAAGCCTTAGGGAACCACCTGTCCTCCGGTACCAAATTTCAACACTAAGGAGACTGAGTTGGAAGACCTTTGACCAAGTTGTTAAGGGACTGTTTTGACCCTTGATTGTTGACTGGTTAGGGCACACACTGCTGCTGTTTGACTGCTGTTGACTGAGGGCATAATTGCAGATTTGATAACGCTGTTTTGGACAGCAATTTGGCAAGTCAATTGTGACTTTGACTTTGTATTATTGTACTCTCTCTCTGTGCTGAACTTTGATATTTATAATAAGAAAAATTGATCAAGGGTTTTCCTCATCTTGGGGTTTTTCCCTAGCATGAGCCAAATACTTGTGTTCTCTTGTCTTCTGCGTTTACTGTTTATGTTCTATTTACAGTTACTGTCAATGTGATTAATGGTTAATGTGATTGCTATTGGAAATTAAGTGGAAATTATCATTGGGCTAACAAAAGGACATTGAAGTAATTGTTGCAAGCATAGAACATACCATTTTATCTAAATTTAACACTCTGCCACATCCTCTAATGAGCTAAGAAGGGTATCTTTTGATGGAGACAAATGACCAAGCTTGCCCTCTGCATTAAAAATTTTCTCCTCTTGCTATAAAATCTTTTCCAAGGAACTCATCAACATACTACTGAACTGATATCAAAGGCAACTTGGAATCTTCCTTCAACTGACAAACCCTCAAGTTGGCAGGATGCACAACTCTGATACCACTGACAAACCCCTCAGGATGGCAGGATGCATAGCTTTGATACCCCTTTCATGTCCCCTTCTGAGAGAAACACACTTATCTTGCCGAAGCTTGGGTTTTTGTTTGAATTTCATCAAATAGTTAATACACCAATGTTTTATCAACCCCTTGCTAGCAAATAAATAAATGATTACATCAGAGGCGTTTCTTCAACCAATTGCAAATTTTGTAGTGTTCCCTTCAGAGTTAATTCTACAAGTGACACTTGTAAAGAATGCTTGACACAGAGAGAAATAAGACCCTTTCTCAATGATATTAATGAAGTGACACATTAAATTTGCTGCTTGAACATCAAATCTCCAGCTAGTTTTATTAAGAGAGGAACAAGTAATTACATCTAATTAGCTTGGCTGCAAGAATTCATCTTCCCAGAAAGGAGATAGAGACTACCAAACTTAATTGAGCTGCCTTGTATTTGGCCTTCCACTGTTCCATTGCGCTCCAGCCAAATGATTCAGCCCTTTAAATCCTCAATCTACTGCTACAGCATATACAACTATGCAAGATTCAGATCTGTCCCATGGTTCAACAACTCCAGGGGTTTCGACTCCAATAAACTCAGATACTCCAACTACCAGATTTGGCCCTTCCCTAATTTAATTGGCAAATTTGATTACCACGAATAGCAAACTTGGAACTCAGCCTTTTTTTCAAGCCTATGCAATAGGAAATTCGATCTAGAGAACAGGAGAAAATAATGCTCCTTTTTAGCTCTACGAACACCTGCAAAGAAGTTCCTCCAATAAGCGCCTGTGTGATCCCCCCTTCTCCTTAATCTGAAGCACAATTGAGAGATATGAAGTGATCCCTCCTTGTCGATTGGCTAGGGTGTATCATTGCAACACCAAAACCATTTTTGCCGGATCAACTAGGGTGAATCTTGCACCAACAAAATTATCTTCCATACACGGGTTCACACTCTCACATTTAAGCTCAAAGAACTCACTGTCAATATCAAAGACAATCACCAATGCATACCCAAAAGTGAGATCCAATTCTCCTTTTATAATTTTTACGTTTAGAATACCATGGGTCATCGGGATATACCATGGATCTCCCCTTTTTCAATTTTTTCTCCCTCAATAACATAAAGTGACTTTATAAAGTCTTATCCTTTTATTAATCAAAAGTCACTTAGTAATCACTTTTTAAATTTAATTACTCAATATAACCTTAGAGATGACATTAAATAATTAAATTAATTGACTCCCGTCTTCAGTTCTCTAAAAGGGACATTGCAGTGGATTCCAACTACTGGATTTTAAGCACAAACAAAAGATCTAGTGTAAAAATATTATAGTAACAATTGCATAACAAGAAAGAAGAGAGTGTATTATTGCTCAACATGAATATACTTAAATAACTTCCTTGAGAGGGAACCGATGTGCACCAAGTTGGGGTTCCATAGTGCACACACACTAGAAAATAGGAAAGCACTTTCCTTGATTAGCTAGTAGCCTGAAATTAGAGTAGGAGAGCCTAAAATAGAGCGAGAGTCTAAAATAGGGCTGAGTAAATATAAATTGAGTCAAAAATAAGTTATAATTGAAGTAATAACTCCCTCATGCAACTCCCAACTCAGAAATAGAAAGATGCCTCCAAAAATAAGATTGAAAGTCAAAGGATAAGGTGATAAGGTGAGTGGATAAGGCAGTATCCCAAATAAGAAAGGAAGTGTGCGTTAAAGGGACCCTATGGATAAGGTAATGCACACTAGTGGAGAGGAAATAGCCATCTCACTGCCTAGTCAATGCCCAGTCACTGGCACATGTCATGCTAGGTGGCACACTTGCTAGATATAGATTTACTGAAAATAGAAAATGCTAGAAATAGTAGATGATCCCAAATGGTAGGGAATATCTAGTAGACGAAGAAAAGTGGTAATATGTGATCCTAATTATGTATTGGTGATGCCCAAAGTGTGCATTTATCCTACTTGAAGCACAACCGTCGAGTGTGAATTATGAACGAGTCTCAACAATTTCCAACCATGCTAGGTGCTCATGTAGAATCAAATATGTATAATGTGAGGTAAAGAGGAAAAACTCCAGTGGGAACAAACCCCCCCTCAAAATAAGAATGCAAATACTATCAAGATTAGTTGCTAGGCAGTTGTGTCCACTTGTAAAATCTTTCAAAGTTGTGAATTTTTGCTTGGTGAAACTCTTGCTGAAGATGTTTGCAGTATGCTTAGAAGGAGGATGATATTGCATATCAACGACTCCTCCATGAATCTGTCCTCTGATAAAGTGCATGTGAACCTCAATGTGCTTAGTTTACTGCCTCTGTAGTGAGTCTGTGTAGACCTTGGGTTTACTATGATTATCACACCATATAACACTTAGGTGATGAAACTGAACACCCAACTTTGTAAGAAAGTATTGTAACCATATAGCCTGAATAGTAGTGTTCATTGCGCCCCTGTAGTTTTCCTTTTTTTGATGATAAAGCATTAGCTGACTGCTTCTTGCTTGACCAACATTTCAAACTGGATCCAATGTAGAGAACATATCTTGAGGTGGACCTGTGATCTGTTCCATCTTCAGCACAATCTGAATTTGTGTATCCAACAAGATCTAAGGAAGACCTTGTTGCGTAGTGTATACCAGTAAGCCCCTTGACATATATGAGATTCTGTTTTGCTGTTTTCCAGTGTAGCTCATGTAGCTCCTGCATGTACCTAGAAACTACTCCAACTACATAGGAGATGTTGGGTTGTGTCAGGGCCCTTTCCAAGTGATCATCAAAAGGAAAAAAGGGAACCCATGGTATTCAGATGACCCATGGTATCTACTCATGGTAGCTTGGATGACCCATGCTATGATGACCCATGGTATTCCACTATCTCATGACAATAAAATGAGGACTTGAGCTCACTCTTGGACATGTGGAATTGGATGATTGTTTTGATAATTGATCTAAGAGCTCTTGGATTTTGAAGAAAGGGTGAAAACTTAGTGTGTAGAGGGTAGTTTCAGTGGGGCGATATCCACCCTAGCTGATCCAACCAGATTGGTTTTTGTGTTGAAACTATACACTCTAACCAATCTACAAGGAGGGATCATATTAGATCTCTCGTTTGTGTTTCAGTGGAGAAAGAGGAAGGAGGGGTTATACAGATCCTTCACTAGTGCTTTGGATTGGAGAAGAGGAGTCAATCAAACTTCTCAACTGGGCCCAACGTTGAAGACCTATCATTTTGGAGGCAACAAGCATCTTCAGCAGATGATATAGCCAAACATATCATTACTGCAGGATTTTCACAGGTTCATTTTTGCACAAGGAAGAAGATTGATTGGCATGTAATGTTGTGCTGAATATTAAAAAAATAATTGTCTGCATTTTAGCTGCCTATTTGAGAATTTATGTGTTTATTTGCTGCAAAAGGGTTTAGTGTTTAACTAAATACAAACTGCTTTTCTTGCAAACTGTTCTTTAAAACGTTTTAAGGAAAATTTACTGGCTTATATTAAAAGGGACATCAGAGGTTGAGATTTAGTAAGGCACAAAAAAGTCCCAACTAACTATCGATGCCTGGTAGAGTCAACCAAAGGTGTAGTACCACTATCTTCTAGCTTAACCTGGGAAATAAAAGGGGTTGGAGCTATCTTGCAACTTGTCATCTGAAATATGTCAAGGACATTTCTAACATTAGTAGCATATTTGGATTGAGACATTTTGATCCTTGAAACGACTTGGCTATTTTCAAGATCAAGGAAATAGTGCAACAGTACCATATGTGTCATATCAAACTTGTCATGTAAACTGGACTTGACTGCAATAGTGGAGGAGGTCGAACTCCTTGTAATGTGTAAGTCATCTACATATCGCACTACCATTCCATTCACAATCCTTTTGGTCCTATAAATCCACTTACATCTAATAAATTTCTTGTTAGGTGGAAGAGGTTCCACTTCTCATGTGTTGTTCTCTACCAGGGAATTGTAACCCCTCATTGTTGTCTCCCAGAAGGGGTCTGGATTACCTTTGGCCTCTGTATAAATCTGAGGGTATGATCCAAGCATCATATTGTAGTGAATAGGAAATAGAGTCTCCGCGGCTGCAAAAGATTGCGCAAGTTCCACAAATTGTGATTTGGTTCTATGTTGATCGACAGGATCAATAGCTGCCTGAAGTGTTTATTGTACCCATCTCGGTCTATGCTCTGGATCTGCAATATCATGGCGCTGATCAGAAATATCAGATTCTGAAATCTGATTCACAGAAGTGTCTCTAAGATCTATGACTGAAAGTGGTGGGGATGGAAAAGTAGACTGCTCCTTAGGTGGTTGCAAGGGACCTTCACTCCCTCTGGATATCCCACAAATATACATTCCTTACTCTGAGGTTCCATAGCCTTCCTCCTATTAGTAGAGATCCTAGCCCATGCACGGGAACCAATTTATTTTAAATGAGTTACATTTGTTTTCTTCCCTATCAAGGCTTCATAAAAAGTGATTCCCTTTATTGATTTATGAGGAATTCTATTTTGATTCTTGAATATAGGCTATGTAGTTGATGGCTTTAGCCCACAACTTTGGAGGAAGTGCCTTAGACTACAACATATTGATTCCCATCTCTTTTGATGACCTGTTGTTTTTCTTCACTACTCCATTTTATGGTGTTGCATGCTGCAACTCTATACCTACTTTTGACCAAAGATTTTCAACATCTTTATTAACATACTCTCCTCCATTATCCATAATATGAAGTTTCTTAGTCCTCTTCCTTGTTTGATTCTCAACAAGTTGCTTGAAAGCCTTAAGTTTTTCAAAGACTTTATATTTAAGCTTTAGAAAGTACACCCAAGTAAGCCTTGATCAATTATCAATGAATGTAAGCACATACGTTGCTTTGCTCATGGATGAGTGAGGGGAGGGACTTGTAATGTCACTGTGCAACAACTTTGGAAGTGCAGTAGGTCTCCATGCTTTTCCTCTGTCAAGCTTCTCCTCTAGATGCTTGCCAAGTATGCAGCCCTGACAAACTCCATTTGTGTATTGAATGTTTGGTAGGCCTTCAACCATTCCTTCTTTACTTAGCCGATCCAAATACTTGTAGTCTGGATGACCAAAATTCTCATGCCACAACTTGCTGTCTTTATCTGCATGAATAAGAAGAGAAATAACATCTGATTTTGGAATTGAGTGTGAGAAAGAATACAATTTGGAATGGTGATCAACCTTCTTTGCTGCTATCTTGGAACCATCTGACATGTCGAGAATCACCACTGCATCTAGAGTGAACTCAACTCATTTACCTGAACTTGAGTGTGTAATTTGGTAGATGGAGAGAAGATTTATAGAGGGATTAGATACATAGCACATTGTGAAAGCTTCTATAGTCTAGATCAACTCTTCCCTCTCCACATAGTTCAATAGGAGAATCATCTCTCATCAGCATGGGTGGTCAATCACATGATTCCAAGTATGAGAAAGTATGAGATGAGGAAACCATATGGTGAGTGGCTCCTAAATCAAGAATCCAAGTGTTAGGAGAAGAAGTGAGAACAATCAAGGCATGACCCTTATCTTTATCTTCTAGTGGCTTGTTCTCCTCTTTCTTCTTGGCATTATTTGGAATGAAGTCCTCAATATGTTGTTGTTGAAGGGCTTGTGCCTTGAGGCGAATTGTCTTTTTCATGCATGCACTCTTGAGATTTAGTTAGAAGGCTGATTGCAAACCTTTTCTTGAGGGTTGAATTCTGCCCCCTTTGAATGCCACATTTCATATCTACGTAGAGGACCAAATTCCAGTGTAGAAGACCGAGTTTTAGACCTGTCTTGAGAGCAGTGACCTATTCCTATTGAGGCCGAATTTCAAGACTGAAGTTTTGGTACAAATAAGGCTGAACTTAAGCCTATTTTGAGGGCCAAATCCTGGTGTGTTTGAAGCTGGGCTTCAAGTATTTTTGAAGATTTAACAATGTTCTCTATTGAGGAGACTGAACCCTGTGGAGGAGGCAGAGTTCTAGAAGCAGATTTCTTATTGCTTGAGGGCTAAGTTTGTGTGCATTAATGTATAAGTTTCAGTCCTAGTTTGGGGCCTGTTGAGGTGGAGTTTTGCTAAGAAGGAGGCCGAGTTCAAGAATCATTTGTTGAAGGAAGTTTTGTTGCTAAGAAAGCCGTGTTGGGGAAACCAAGTGCTTGTGTGAAGGAGAAAGGAGCAATTGCTAGGAGGGCAGACTTTCTTTAACTAATGTTGACACTTGTACAAACTTTCGTGCTATTAAATTAGGGAGTTGGTGCTGATAAACTAGAGAGTTGGTGCTGATAAACTAAAATGTTGGTGCTTCCTTTCATTTAGTGCTGATAAATTTGAATGTACTCTTTATATATATCAAGAAAAACATTTTGTGGTTTTCTATTGCTTTAGGCTTCTACGTAAAAATCTTTGTGCTCTATATATTTATGTGATTTGCTTTATATACGTGGAGACATTTACAAGTTTTTGAAGTTAAAGATTGTCAATACTAGTTCACCCTCCTTAGTATTGTTGAATATTCCAACAATTGGTATCAAAGTTGGTTCCTTTAGAAACAATTTGACCACTGGAAGATAGATCTCAATAAGACTCATGGACAAGCAAGGAGAATACATCAAACATGGTCTACCATTGTTTGATGGACAAAATTATGCCTTTTGGAGCATAAGGATGAGATTGTTCTTACAAGTACAAGGAGTTGATTTTTGACAAGTTGTTCTAAATGAATATAAGGTACCAACCTCTACTCCAATAGATTTGGTTGGAAGAAGACTATGAAATTAATTCAAAGGCTATGTATGCCATTTTAGGAGGGTTGACAGGATCATAATTTATCATTGTTATGCATTGTGAATCAACAAAGGAAATCTAGGACAAGTTCAAGAATGTATATGAAGGAGATGAAAAGGTCAAAGCGGCAAAGCTTCAAACTTATAGAGGACAATTTGAATGCCTGAAGATGAAGATGTTGCAACTCACTTCCTCTGGGTCGATGAGATCATGAATATTATGAGATGACTGCGATAGAAGATTGCAGATACTATCATTGTTCAAAAGATGCTAAGATCTCTCCCAATGAGATTTGATTCTAAAATTTCAACTTTAGAAGAAAGACAAGATCTAGCCACGCTAAGTATGGATGAGCTACATGGAATTCTTACAACATATTAAATGAGGACAAAACATGAAAATCCATCTAAAAGGGAAGCAACTTTCAAGGTCTCCAAGAAGACAAGGAAGAAAAAAGTCAAAAACAAGCTCTCGATGTATTGACGATTCAGACAATGAAGAAGAAGCCAACTTTGTGAGAAAGTTGAAAAGAGTAATTGACAAATTCAAAGGTAATCTTCCTTTAAAATGTTTTGAATGTGGTAGAATTGGTCATTATGCTTCTAAATATCCTTTTGCAAAGGGGTTATATAGTGATGAAGAAGAAAGTTACAAGAAAGAAGAAATATCAGAAAATAAACAAATGAAAGAACAGAGGAAAATTCTTTAAGAAGAAAAGTCTCTATTCAAGGGAATATAGTAACTCATATAATGAAGATGATGATAGTGACCATGATGCTGATATAGTGCTTTTCATGGCATTAGATACTCAGAATGGAACTCCTGTAAACTATGGAGGAAATCATGAAGAAGAAGAAGGAGAAGTGGATCTTAAGGCATATTTGATTAATGCCTTAAGTGATATTAGAAGAATAAGGAAGAAAATTCTCATACTCAATGAAGAGGTAAAGAAACTAAAAGAATGTTTACAGAGTCCCAGCATGAACTTTGTAGATTATCATAAATCTGAAAGTACAATTAGAAGAAGCTAGAGTGACTGAAGAAACACTCAAGAGACAGCTGGAAGAGAAGGAGAGAATAACCGAGAATCTAGAAGCTGAGATAGTCTCCTTGAGGAAGGAACTACGAAAGAAGGATATCCAACAAAAATTTGACAATAGTACCAAAATACTGGATGAAATCATCAACAACCAAAAACCATTCAATGATATGTCTAGACTAGGATATAAACAAAATAATATTGATAAAGGTTCAAGCTCTATGATGATAGGAAATGAAGCAAAGAAAGGAAGCTATGTTGATGAGCTCAAGGGTCCTATCTGTTGAGAAATCTAGGGCATCAAGATTAGGTGATTTCTCTATTAATGATAACTGTTTGTGAATGATTTTTACTTCAATAGATTAGGATATTCTCTTTAGTTAGATTATTATAGTGTTCTTCTTCATCAAACAAATACCAAAGCATAAACAATAAAGAGACAAGAGACACAGAATGTAGGCTATCAACCAGGGCCAAAAACTTTCCCACTTGAGAGGAAAACCCAAACAAATTCTTCTTCTTATAGAAACTTCAATTGACGAATACTAAGACAAAGACCCTTGACCTATTTGCCTCTCCAAGACCAAGTCACAAAGCTTCCTTGATAAGATCTTTCTTCCTTGAGTCAACAATAGTCAACTCTCTTTCTTCTTCCTACTTCTTGGCTACCCTTCAGAAATTTGGTCCCTTGAACATATCTGAAACCCTTCGGCCCTAATTCAGAGAGCCCTAGATTTTTTCCTTGAGCTGTTCTGACCTTCAAACTTCTTCGCTGGAGAGAGAGAGACTCACCTTCCTTAACTCGACTAGAGTATCTATTAGGCTATCTCGACTAGAGTATCTATTAGTCTTCCTCCAAATCTGCCTTCTTCATGATGACTGTAATACCTAAAGTATCTCAGCTCTTTCTGCAATAGAGGGTTCTGAAATCTCGCACGTGTGAAGTGTATATTACCCAAAAACAATCCCAAAACACTTCACTTTTTCTTGCCTTCTCTTTGTTGGTTATATGGCTCCTTTTCTAGTGATTTCCGCACTTCTCCTTATTTTAGACCTTGACCGAAATTCTTGCTTCTGAAATGAGGCTGAGCTGCCTATTTATAGTGGTTTCCCATGAAAATAAGCTGACATGAGTTGAGGGTGAGCTAACATGTCCTTTGGTGCAATTCCATTATTCCATCTTTAAGCCGACTTGGAGGAGATGCTTTAACTTGGACTTGGAGGGCCTTCTTATTCTTTTAATGACTCATACACTTATTCTTTTAATGACTCATACAAAAGTGTAACATGCCCAAGAGGGGTCCTTCATACATGACATTGACTCAATTTGATTTTATGACCAATCCTAAGGGCTCACAATGGGAGCCTTACCTAAAAAAATTCCTTGCTCATTAAACCCATGAGACAAGCATTATAATAATAATTTTATTTTTCTTCTTTGCATCAATTATATAAAATCACAATTACATGTCATTATGAAGACCGAACCTAGTTACACTTTTCAACACTCCCTCTTAACTAGGGAGGTATTCATAATCCATACAAGGTACTTGGACATTCTCAATCTAAAGAATTCTCATAAGAAGAGTCGGATTGGTAACTCATTTGTTTAGCATCATATCAACCAACATTGTCACATAGCAAGGCCTTGACTAACAACTCTATCTCTCCACAAGATTTGAGCTCAATGTTGGCGAGACCAATGATGTATAGACACCCTCATCATTGTCTCTCTCGGAACATACCCCACTTGGGTTTTCAGGGTGTGTTCCACCAGGGCTATTCTTATCTTGGATTCCCAATTCTCAAAGAATATCGGTCCTCTACGACTACTCTTATCTTGGATGCCCTAAGTCATCCTCAAAGAGCATCAGATGCCAAATGTTTACCCAATCCTCCATTCTGTCTTCCCAATTGAAGACAAGAATGATGTATCTATCTCTCCCTCTTGATAAGGGAGGACATATCTATTCCAATGAAGGAATGTACTCATTCCTACAGAAGGAATGTACCTAAGCTCCCTCTTGGCTTAGGAATTTAGCTTCCAAGTTTCTACCAAGTAAGAAACTTGTTTCCAGGCTCATAATTAGGGACCTACAACAACTCCTCAGTTGGAGATGATGGGGCAACCAATTGCTTGAAGAACTCCTCCTCACGATGTCATGAACTTCTCTTTTTTATTTAGGAGTCTTCATGTTTTGGGACTTCTTCGTAGGGCACAGACCATCCATCACCTTCATCCATGAGTCAGTCATGTCATTATTCCTTTCATTAGAAAGTGATCCATCAGTGCATATCTGACCTTCCTTCATGCTATGTTGGCTTCTTCATGTCATGGTTCTTTAAGGAGTTTTCATCCTACTACATGGACATCATGGGTGGAGGACATCCATAGGTCTTCCCTTGGTAGCCCTGCACAAGCCCATCCAGATATCATTCAAAAATAAAGGAATAAACTTTAAATCAAAATTAAATTTGTGATGGTCTTTCATCATGACATCTTCTAGTTTGCATCAACATCGTGCATACACATTGACACATCTCCCAAAGATATATATTGTCAAGGGTCTCTTTCTTTTTCAGGCTACATGGAGATATCTAGTCAAATCTCTTAGTCCTCAGATGTTGATTGTCTTCTTCATGGTTGCACATTCCAGGATCTCTTTCCTTCTTTCTTCACACATTTCCTTCCTAGGAACTTTCAATCAAAGTTCCTCCAATTATTTTCAGCCACCTCATATTCCATATGGGGACATATTATGTTGATTTAGGCAATGTGTGACCCATGCGTTCCTGCATCCTTGAAAAGGAGGAGATCCCTTTCTTTTGATCATCCTCTCGAGATAGAGCATTTATCCATGTTACCTGCAACCATATGACATGACTCTTCAATATCGAATACAAGCATACATACCTCATTTTTCTTTTAGGTCATCTTAGACTTCCTTCAACAACTTCCTTGATTGAAAGAACTTCAATCCCTTGATTTGCTTCACCTGTTTTGTCATCATACCCTCATCCCATGAATTCCACAAGTTGGAATTCTTAATGAAACCCTTGCTTTGTTTTGATTGGTGAACCTTCGATGAAGATTCCAATAGAGGATCTTGAGTATCCTCATCCAACAGATGTTTCTTTTTGACAGATTTATGATGAGCCTTCTACTAGATGACCTTTTTCTTTCTTTTCCCATAAGTATTACCTATGTTATTAATGAGGTTTTCAAGAGCTATATCCTTCCATGGGTGACTGCCATGGACTTCAATTTCAACCATCTTTCATGCTTCTCTATGATGATGTCACGAGCTCTTGCTTTCAATGCTTTTATGATGCCATGATGCATCCCATCATTTTTCTTAGTGAATCATGATAGCCATATTCTACAACATAAGACTTAAGAGCATGAAATTGAAAAGAACTTAGGTGAGGAAGACTATCTCAGTCATAGTAGGTATCTCTTACTTGCTCTTTCTTACACTTCTTCTTGTCAGCTTCCTCCATTTCTTCGATGATATGGGCTTCTTCTCTAACTCTTTTATTATTGTTATTCTTGAGCTTAAGAGAATCTCTTTTGTAATGCCCATAATCTTGACATCCATAACATTGAATCTTAACCATATTCCTTCTCTTTTTCTAAGAACCAAGATTTCCAAACTTTTCTCTTCTCTTTGCCATAGCAACTTGTGCTTGATTTTGCTCACTGGTTCCCACATCAGTTTTAGCCTTCAACCTGGTTTTTTCAATCTTGCATAGTGACCATAGATCCTGGAATGGAGTAGCTTATTTCTTCCCATAAATGCTTGAAGTAAAGTTTCCCCACTCTTTTGGTAGTGCATTTAGTACTACAGTGATCATCTCCTTGTCAGACATTACTTCTCCTAGGTTTTGAAGTTGATCCCTTATTTAAGATATCCTCATAAAGTATGAGGCTATTCCTTCTTCTTTTGATATTCTTAGCTTGTAGAGTTCTTGCCTTAGAGAGATAACTTCTCCTGCAGTGCTTACAGAAAACAACTCTAACAATTTGTCATATATTTCTTTTGAGGTGTTTAGTTTAGATACATATGGAATGAGGGGATCCTTGATAGATTATATGAGAATCCTTTGAGCCCTCACTTCCCCTTTCATAAACTTCGCAAGTGCTTGAGCATCTTCTTTCGCTGGTTTGGTGATAGATCCTTTGACATGTTCCATAACCTCATTTTCAATGAGATTCAGATCTGTCCTCTTCTTCCATGCAAGATAGTTTGAAGCCCCAACCAATTTGTTGCTTTCCTTGCAAAAAGACATTTTGATAGATTCAGACATAAATATACTTACTTGTGAAGATGCTTCTTCCACTCACTGCCTCCTTGAATTTAATGATAATATAGATGATAGAGAACTTCTCCTTGATGAAGATAAATCTCTTCAAGAATGATCCTTGACCCCATAGGGAGGGAGATCACTTTAGATCCTTTGATGGTCTTGTCCTTGTTGATGATGATCAATGATGACTTCTTGGATGATCTTCTTCAAGGATGAAATCCTTGCTTCAATGAGAGGAAATTGCCTAAGAACATTTTGAAGATGATGCCCTTTGATTCCCTTGAATGAATAAACTTCAAGTTACCTTGATTTGTAGATATTTTCAACTTAATGAGGGTTTTTGTGGTCTTTTGATGATGATTGGAGGTTCCCAAGACTTCCTTTTGATGTATACCTTTTCTTCGATCTAGGGTTTTGTCACTTTCTTGTAGATCTTGACTTTGATGATGTTCTTCTTGGATTTGCTTTGATGTCTTTCTTGGGCTTTGATCCTTGAGTGTCCCTTGATAAGATTCCCTTCCTTGACTTTGTCACCTTAGCTCTGATACCATGTTGAGAAATCTAGGGCATCAAGATTAGGTGATTTCTCTACTAATGATAACTGCTTGTGAATGCTTTTTACTTCAATAGATTAGGATCTTCTCTTTAGTTATAGATTATTATAGTGTTCTTCTTCATCAAACAACTACCAAAGCATAAATAATAAAGAGGCGAGACATAGAATGTAGGCTATTAGTTAGGGCCAAAACCTCTCCCACTTGAGAGGAAAACCCAAATGAATTTTTCTTCTTATAGAGACTTCAATTGACAAATACCAAGACCAAGACCTTTGACCTATTTGCCTCTCCAAGACCAAGTCACAAAGCTTTCTTGATAATATCTTTCTTCCTTGAGTCAATGATAGTCAACTCTCTTGCTTCTTCCTCCTTGGCTACGCTTCAAAAATTTCGTCCCTTGAATAGATCTTAAACTCTTCTGCCCAAATTCAGCGAGCCCTAGATTCGGTCCTTGAGCAATTCTGACCTTCAACCTTCTTCGCTGGATAAAGAGAGACTCACCTTCCTTAACTTGGCTAGAGGATCTATTGGGCTTCCTCCAAATCTGCCTTCTTCATGATGATTGTAATACCTGAAGTATTTGGGCTCTTTTTGCAATAGAGGGTTCTGAAATCTCGCACGTGTGAAGTGTATATTACCCAAAAATAGTCCCAAAAACACTTAGCTTTTTCTTGCCTTCTCTTCGTTGGTTATATGGCTCATTTTCTAGAGATTTCCGATCTTATCCTTATTTTAGACCTTGACCGAAATTCTTGCTTTTGAAATGAGGCTGAGCTACCTATTTATAGTGGTTGCCCATGAAAATAAGTCGACATGTTCTTTGGTGCAATTCCATTATTCCATCTTGAAGCTAACTTGGAGGAGATGCTTTAGCTTGGTCTCTGAGGGCCTTTGTATTCTTTTAATGACTCATACAAACATGTAACATGCCCAAGAAGGGTCCTTCATACATGACATTTACTCAATTTGACTTTTTGACCAATCCTAAGGGCTCACAATGGGAGCCTTACCTAAAAATAAAATTCCTTGCTCATGAAACCCTTGAGACAAGCATTACAATAATAATTTTATTTTTCTTATTTGTATCAATTACATAAATCACAATTACACATGTCATTATGAAGACCGAACCTAGTTACACTTTTCAACACTATCAAGAAGGAAGAATACAAGTCACTAAATGAGGATGTACAACAACCAACAATGAAGAAGATTTAAGAAGAAGATCATGGCTTTAGAAGGACAACACCATCAAGAAGACCACCTACACTTGGGAACCAAAATATTTTTCTTGGAGTGTTTTATTCTTGTAATAGTTTTGGGCATAAGACTATAAATTGTAGAGCCTATGCAAGGGGTAGAAATACAAGAAATAGCTATGAAAATCCCAAAAACTATTGTGAAGGCAATTATGGTAAAAAGCCTCGTGAGGTTTTCAACAAAAAATTTAACAATTTTGGCGCTCTTAGTTATGAAACTGAATGTTACAAATGCAACAATTTTTGACACATAGCTAGAAATTGTAGAAGCAATTTGATAGTTCCTTCAAAGGAAACAAGGCAAGTTCCTATCCATCATATGGGGGATGTTGCTGAGTTGCACTTAGCAGATGTTATGAAGACTCCATAGCCTAAGACACAAAGTACATATCAAATTATTTGGGAATTCTAAAAAACAGCAGGGCATTCTAGCTCCTTTCTCTCCTCTCTCTACATTATGTTTTCAAATTTCGTAACCCTACGAGGAATTGTAAAAATGTCACTAACATGAAAAAATAATCTTTGTAACAGGCCTAGGTAACTTGGGATCTTGTCATCAAAGAAGTCCACTCTAGAGTTTTTTTACTTAGCTAATTATTTGCGTTTTTTAATGACGAATAATGAGTTGAGTTTTTTCACTCATAGACACCCCCAAAGTTGGAGTGCGACTTGATGGTGGGGCCCTGGGTCTGTCTTAGTATCTAGGGTTGATGTATATTACCATGCTTGGTCATATCTAATGTGTTGTGGAATTTGACTAAGTCTAGGTATGATTTTTTTAATAATTAAAAAATTGTCACAAAACGAGAATTTTTAATTAATTTCTATGTGAAGATGTAAATAAGTGGTCCTAGGAAATGCCTGGGGCATGTAACTACTCAAAATTCATCCTTAGAGCCTGACATTACTTGAAGACCCACTTTAAGGGTCAAAAAAGCAAATATTATCCCCTCAAAACCCACTTTTCCTAAATAAGTGGCCAAAAAGTGGCAAGAAATTGAAAAAAATAATAATTGGAAAAAAATTATTATTTTCTCCAAAGTCAAAAAGGGTCAAGCAATTGGCATGGAAAATAAGTGGAGACTAAAGGTGATGTGGAAACCATGTAAGGTCCACCAAATGGGGCCCAGTTCAGTTACCAAGTCAATAAGCAGTCAAGGAGGCAGCCTTGAGATACCCACAAAATGTTGAGGATGTAATTTGACTTAATTTGGGATACGGTTAAATTAAAGCCTAAGGTTAAAAGGTAGTGAGTGCGGGTAGACCCCACCTCTCTCCCCCTTTATTTTCCATGCATATTCACTACCAAAAATTGAAATATGCTTTGCCCGTCCTATACTCCACGCATCAACCTGAGAATGCTCTACGCAACAAGCAAAACATACATGTCTTTTGGAAGATTTTGGCTCAGAGTTTAGACAATGATTAACTGGGAATGTGTCTCCCCTTCCACTCTAACTGTTTCATACTTGCCATCCTCAACTAATACGCAACACTAGTGGGGAGATATGCACTAGCTCTAGAGGAGATACACTTCCTGTACGCAGTAAGGGAAAGTGACACTTGTTTAGCAGTGTTTTTGGTGAGGATCCTCCATGGATTATGTGAGTCTTCTCTTCTAATATAACCACTTGTTACATAGTTGCTCTACAGAGATCTATGCTAGCCAACATAGAGGAAACTCGTTGCCACCTACAACCAACAACCAACCACTTGGTGTTAAAATTCCAATGCAAGGGGGAATTTCTTAACATGATAATTACTTGTGAATTTATTTAGTGTTCTTCTTTTGTTTTTTCTTTGTTATTCATCAAGCAATTACCAGTCAAAACGACAAAATAGATATCATAGTGCACAAAAAGCAAGTCATAAGAGACACCAAAAATTAGGCTCCAAGCTAGAGCAAAACCCATAAAGGGGAAAACCAAACAACAATCCTTCTCTTATAGAATCAAATCAAAATGAGATATCCAAGACCAAGACCAAGACCCAAAACTGGCACAAAAATCCAAGTCCATTCCTCCTCCAAGTCACTATTATGAATAAATATATAGGAAATATTGTAAATGACAATAATCATAAATAATTATTAGTTAATTAGTAATTAGGTTGAAGAGGCATGTCTAAATGAGACATGACTCTCCATGAAGAGACACTTGCTCGGTATATAAGCAAGCTTCTCATTATCATTTTATAATCATTCTTATTCACACATTTAATATATAATATTTGTATCCTCATGGATATCTTTATATTCCAAGTCTTCTGGAGTAATTACTTTGTAGAAGGAACTTTGTTGCTTCATTTAGTATCAGAGCCACGTTTGGCTGATCACCAGGCCTTTTGCCATCAACCTGTCATCAACTGTGTTGCCGTCACGGTCGTGATTCCGACGTTTCGCTACTAGTTTTGGAGTTTCTCCAACTTGCTGTTAGGCCCTTGGCCATATATATATATATATAAACAAGAGAAAAAAAATATCAAGAAAAAAAGTAGTATAAAAAAGGACATAAAAACAATATTAAAAGAAAAAAAAAAAAAATATTAAAAAAGAAAAGAAAACAAAAGTTATAAAAAATATATATAAAAAAAATGTATTACAAAACAAACTAAACAACAACATAGGCACTCGACCTCGACTTTGGTAGCCGGCTGGAACAACAACCACTATCCGAACGATACAGAGCTAGGGTGATTCACAGCCAAACGTCCAACTACACTCAGTGCCTGCTTCAGTCACCAGCTGCCACCTCCAGCGACACCTGATCATCGCATCTCCCTGCACCGACCTCTACGCGGTGACTTCCCTGTCATTGCCTAAATCACATCTGTGTATCTGCAACTTCCGTCGACTATCCCACGCCTTTCATGCTGCCACACGGCCACCGCTGAACCATCGTAGATTTAGTGATCGTCGTTGAAACAAAATATATATTTAAGCGTTCCCTTAAAACCATGATTTCACTCGGGATATTTGGGATCTCACACTCGTAACCCTTCGTAACCCTTCATAAAGGGAGAAGTATAACCAGATAACAAATTTTAAACTGTTGTTATGACATTACAGTAGAATATTAAAGTGAAAATAGTAAATGGAAATAATATTAAAGTGACCGAGTGGATTAAATTGAAGTTTTTCCAAAAGGGAATCATCAAGTGTATATGATCTGACAAAGGGTTCAGTCGCGTCGTTCCAACAAACTAAATCCTCATAACACTTTTCCTTGATTTGTGAGCAAGGGTAATTTTAAAGAGTTTACAACATTTTTGAAAAAGTTATAAAGTTATTGTTATAAAGGTAAAATTAAAAAAGGGGATTATTACTTTTATAGAAATTGAAAATGAGAGATATTATTATATTACCAAATGGGATATTATATCAAAGATAATAAATGAAAAAGAAATAAATAAAAAGTTATGAAGGGGTTATTTTTAAAATCCTAAGTTCATCCCAAAGAAGCAAAATGGAGTCTAATTCAGAAATGAAAGAAGGAAGATTCTCCAATAAAGGTATCCCAATTGTAAATTTTAAATTATTTACATTAAAAGGGTGTATCCAAAGGAAAGAGATTAACATTGCCATTAATCCAAACATCGAATATAATTACATTAATATTAATTTGGCAAGTCAACTATTAATTCTAGAGCCAAATATAGGCGAACGAGAAGGTTTTTTTGGCGGAAAAGAATATGAAATTAATGATTTACAAGTGACAATTGATCATTATAAGTACATATCTCAATTCTGTGTTGTAAATATGCTTGACAAAGAGGTTGACAAAATTCTTGGTCGACCTTGGTTCAAGGAATTAGGTACATTCATTCTAAACCAGTGTTTTTAAAACCGGAACCGGTGACCGGACCGGTCCACCTAATGAACCAGTTTACCGACCGGAACCGGTCTAACCAGGACTGGTTTGGTCTAAACGAACCGGTTTTAGAAAAATACATTAAATAATTAATTTTTAATGAAACAAAACTATTTTTAAGATTTAAAACCATGATTCCAAGCCAATAGAGACAAAATATGCAAAGTTTGCTCATTTATATACCATGTAAAGGTGAATATATAGAAATGGCACCGAGTGCAATACATATCATCAACAAAATAGCAAAATACATAAGAAATGAGGCTCTAAATGGCCTATAAAGTCCAAAAACAATGTTGCAAGCTATGAGGCCATTAGCCTACTACAAGTCTACAAGTCTACAGTGCATGATCAATCATAAAGTTCATCACCACTACTAGCCACAGGATCGTCATCAGGAGCTACATAGACATCATCTGGTTCAGAGTCTGAGGATGCCTCAGCCTGATCTGCAACCTCAGTAGCAATGACACCAATAACAATAGAAGTGGACCTAATGAAAGCACGAGTTTGTCAACCTGCACGACTAGTGCCTTCCATTGGTTCTTTGCCTTTCGTTGATGCCGCTACTGATCCTGGTTCTGATGCTGCCACAAAATCTGCTTCATCCCCTGCTAAAGCCATGTCGATATCAAAATCAGCCTCAAACACATGATCTTCAGCCTCCTCGACCCATTCTGATGTTGGATCAATATCGTCCAACACAATGGGATCTTGATCAGGTGCTTTGTTCATCATTTGGTTCCTCCTCAGTCGAAGGTTGTATTGCACGAACGTAGAAAACAAGATCATATAACCGTTTTTGTTCCTTAAAGGCTTGGAGAGGGTGTTTTTGGAGGGAAAGCACCCTTAATTTCTCTCTAAAACCCCTAAAATACCTTGGAAAAGCATCACTGTGGGTCCTCGGTGGGCATGGCAGGTAACTGGCCAGTTTAGGATCGGTTAGGACTGGTTAGACCGATTTAGGACCAGTTAGGTCAATTTTTTCGCCACACAACCTATTAAACCTGGTTTTTCCACCGGTTCCAACCTGTGGGCCTGCTAATCGGCCGATTAGATCGGTAACTGGTTAGCTAGGCCGGTTTTTAATACTATGTTCTAAACATAGAAAACAAATTCTTGATGTTCCGTTACAAGAAGAAGATGGTCAAATTCCAAGACATGACAAAAAATCAAAACTGATAATGCCTTCAGCGAAGGATCTTAAGGATATTTCGAAACTAATGTTTCAAGAGAATCTAGAAACAATATCAAAGAAGCAGAAAGAGCTTGAAGAAGTCGTATCCAACAAAAATAAGGAAAATTTATGTTTGAAGGAGCATAATCAGAAGTTACTTACACAAGTAAGAAAATGTAAAGCTAAGAAACACTAGTTAGAACAAGAAAATAATTTCTCTGAAAAGAAATTCAACGAAGGTTTATCAGGAAAAGAAGAGGAAAGTTTATGCTTAAAGAACCTTAACCAAAGGTTATTAGAACAAATCAAGTGTTTAAAATATGAGAAGCTTGAACACCAAAATAAAATTGACTCAGAAAATGAGGAACTTTTTCATCTCAAAAACTATAATCAAAGTCTACTCACTCAAATAAGGAACTTAAGGATGGTAAGAAATCATTGGAAAACAAATTACAAGAACTTATCACAGAAGAAGTGTCGAAATCGTCAGTCTAAGTGGAAGAAAGAGGAATTAATATTGAACCAATCAATAGAAGAACTCAAGCAGAGGATCAATTAGTGGGAGGAAAACCACATTCACGTGTTACAATCCAGATGATGAAAATTCCAAACGAAGATTATGTACCTAACTCAAAAACTATAGTACCAAAAGGAAACCAAAAAATTTCCACACACTGCATAAGGGAAAGTCAAACCAAAAAAATTCCCTATCGACATCCGAATCTTGAGTACTCAACCAAGCTACATATCGGGACCATTTAGAACAAAAACAACAAACTGATGATTCAGAGAAGAGTGATGTAACCTCAATCCAGTCCTATGTTGACAAGTTGTTACAAAATACCAGTGATCAGAATATTACATAGAAGATTAATCTAGGATGGTCTGATCCCTTTTCAATGCGACCATTTTGTTTGTCACTTAGAGGATCATATCAACATGTATTGACAAAGATGATAGTTCCGAGATAGAAAGACATTCGAAGCCGAAAAAGAGACCAAGTCTTTTTCATTAACAAGCTTTGAGGACAAAGCTTTTTGAGGAGCAAGGCAATGTTATGAATAAATATATAGGAAATAATATAAATGAAAATAATCATAAATAATTATTAGTTAATTAGTAATTAACTTGAAGAGGCATGTCTAAATCAAACATGACTTTCCATGAAGAGACACCTGCTTGGTATATAAGAAAGCCTCTCATTCTCATTGTATAATCATTCTTATTCACACATTTAATATATAATATTTGTATCCTCATGGATATTTTTATATTCCAAGTCTTCTAGAGTAATTAATCTGAAGAAGGAACTTTGTTTCAAAAGCTATGTTGCACAAGTGACAAAACTTCTAGGAACTCCACGTTTTGGGTCGCACCCGTACCTAAAACTCTGAAACTCAACCAAAACTTGGCCAAAATTCGATCATCATGTAATCATCTATGAGAGTTTATATAGACCTGATTTTCCTTCTAAATTGTCATCTATGGGTCTTATTCCCTTTTTTCTTGCAAGATAATGTGTTATTCACTTATATATATATATATTTGGAAACTCCGAAACATTTCGGCGCTTCGTGCAACTTAGTTCAAACTGGTCTTCTTGAAATTTTGCTCCTGAATTTTAAGGCCTGCAATTAGCTCTGAAATTCGGCCCTGCAACTAGATCAAATTTTCCTTCTTTTTTTCTTCACAAAAACTCTTTCACATGTGGGAGCTCTTCTTCTCCTTCTTTTTTGTCCTTTTCTGTATTAGTTAGGTGCAGAAGATATGTATGATAATGATGAATGAATTTCCTTCAAAGTGATCGAACTGTCCTCTATATGTATTTGTCCAGGAGGTTGAATAGGTGGCTCTTGGAAGCCTAGGCCGACTTGTTCCCAAGGAGGGACGACTTGTACATTTTGGTGGACTTTGACTCAATAAAAATTCAAAATTATTTTTCTTACAAATGTCCAAATGGGACATGACTCAAGTACATTTTCTTTGACTCAAAATAATTTATTTTTGACTCTTATAAGCATGAAGAACATGCTTTGACCAAAAATAAATAATAATAAATATGTAAATGATAAAAATTACATTTTATTACATTATGAAGACCGACACTAGTTACATTTTCAACACTATCTTAACTAGAAAGATATCCATAATGACACAGCAGGATACTCTAAAGTTAAAATATTCATATAAGAAAGGATCCAAATTGATAAACATCAATGATGGTTTACATCATCATAACCAACATTATCAAAATAGCAAGGCCTTGATTAACAAGCTCTATATGTCCACTAGATCAGAACAAAATGCTGAGAGGCATAGTTTTGGACACCACTGCCTCTTAGGGACATACCCCACCCGGGTGTTCCTAAGGTATGACCTCACAGGACCATTTCCTAATCTAAGGAAAAGTATGCCCTTCGGACCATTCTTTACCAAGTCCATGTATCCAACTTAGGTTGTTAATCCTAGTCAATCACAATACATAATCTAATCCACCATTTTCCATACTAGTGCCTTTACCCGGCTTACAACTGTTAGTCCTGGCCATAGTACATGACGCATGGAGAATATGGTGTCCACCCTTACTCCCTATCAACCAGGGAGGAGACATCCACAAGCCTAGCTTGTCTCAAGAATACTCATTATTGGAAAGGAACATTATCAATACATCGACTACCTATTCTTCCGTGGAGATCAGTTGTAGCTTCTTGGCTCCTATTTGCATCATAATCTTGGATCATAAAGCACTTCGACCTTCTTGGTTCTCTGACAATCTTCATGAAACTTTGAATCCATCATGTCATCAAGTAGTTCATCAAACACCGTATGGAGCAAAACTTCTTCCCAGTTGATTGCACAAGCCTTTATATCTTTCTTCGTATTGCAACAGAATTCAGCTTAACGCTCTTCCAACAAAACATATCAGCTCGCAATCATCAGTTGTATCTCTATCAACATTAGTTCTGTCAACCCTATCAATGTGTTCCTGAATCGAAACAATCAGAGCTCCCTCTTTCCAGCCGAGGTAGGTGAACTTCTTCTTTTATTAAGCTTTGTTTTCCATACTGCCATCTAATTGAGTTCTTTTATGCATACTCCAAACTTCTTCCTCCTTCTTAATCTTCATGCTTTGCCACGTTCTTCAAATTCTTCCATCTGCTAGTCAACCGTAGATAGATCTTGTCTTGATCGGCAACTTATATTAGAAGACTATGATAAAACAAGGCAAAGTACAAAGATAATAGCAATAGTGTAGTAATCAAGGAGATGTATAATATTTATTCGTTGAAGAAGCTCAACTCCCTCTTAATCTTGGACCTGTTCATCAATCTTGTTCTCACATCAACATGATGTTATTCCTCTCATTCTTGTTAGTTTTTGGTAGCATCAGAAGTGCTCTAGCCTTGAAAATTGGTAGAGAGGCTAAGACCCATGAGTTCTAGAAACCGTTTGGTGAAATTCCACCCAGATTGTATTTTATTCAAATAGTTAATATTTGTAATGGAGTTCCTAAGTCTAAACTTGGGGAAATTAAAATATTAATGAGTATTAATCAAAATATGGGTGAGAATGATCTAGAAGGCGGATCAAGTCATGTTTTAATCTTAGCCATTGACTAGAGACTTAATCTCGGCCGTTGAAGTCTCAATAGGAAAAATATAAAATGGAGGCTTGTGGTTCATTTGGAAACACAAACAGAGAAAGAGAGAGCTTTGATCTAGAGTTCGATTTCTGGGATTAGGAAGCTGAGAAATTCGAACTAAGTGATCATTCTGCAGCAGAGGAGCAGTGAGAATTCGGGAGGACTTTTCGGAGGAATACAGACAGAGAAGTCGGGACTGCCGGAACAGCCGGGAAAGCTGACGTAGAGGGCAGAAGCTGGAACTTTCGGAACAACTGGGAAACCTGGTGCAGAGGGCAGAATCTGGAACTGTCGGGAACAACCAAAACTGTTGGGAACTGTCTAAATAGCTGGGAACGCTGACGTAGAGGGCAAAAGAGGTGACGTAGAAATAACCGGGGTTAGCCAGTCTTGTGCCAGATCAGCTGGAATTCCGTGGGGTGAAGTGAGGTAAAACTCACTCAGATTTTCTGCCAGTATTTTCTCTGCAAAGGATTGCTAGATGAACTTCCTAGATTTGTATTCAGATATTTCTCCTGCATAATAATAAAACCCTCAGAGCTGCTGCACCAGTTTTCCCGCATTGGGTTTTTCCAGGGACTATTGTGTCCAAAAATAAGTGTCCTATGTATCTTGTTCTTTGTTTTATTTCTTGTTTTATGAGATCAAATATTTAATTAGTGTAGGCTACAATTTCTTAAGTATTCAGAAGAATAACTCGATGAATGTAAATTAAAAATCAAGTAGGTGAAGTAGATTCAGATTTTGCTACAGTAGGGGTTCCTTTGAGTCTAGGAATTTTCACATGGTATCAGAGGATTGATGTTGAAACAAAAAGCGCAGATCCAATGTTGAGCAATGGGGCCGAAAGCTGCACTTGGCAGCAGTTCGAATCCCCTTGGAAGGATTGCGCATTCCTTGCCAGGAAGTTGATTCGAGGAAATCTCTCTCTGAGTGAGTCAACAAAGAGGTACAATTTCTGAATCGTGAGCTTGTAAAGGCAGAGGGAGTGATGCAGAGCCTCAACGTAGTGCTAGAAGGGCGCAGTTTCTGCCGGGGTAGAAATCCGCTGGAAAAGAACGAAGACACGTAGAAGGGGAATTTTGTCCTCGGAGAACTTTTTGCCAGAAAGTTCGAATTTCTCACTTGCGGGTAGCTATGCTAAGCAGTGACTAGAAGAGTCAGTTTGACAGTCGGGTGAGATGGCATCACATGGGCTTAGAGATCAGGATAGGTTGGACGGAGCCTCCAATTATGTCATATGGAAGACCAAAATCTAAGTTATTCTAGAAGAATATGATCTCGAGGCCTACGTCAAAATGTTGTAGTTGTTCCTGCTGACAACGGTCAAAGAAAGAAGTACAAAGTCGAGCAGGGAAACGCAAAGAGGTTGATTCTCGATGGAGTTCGAGATCATGTGTTCTCACACTTGCAGGGCAAGGATACAACCCGGGAGATGTGGGAAGCCTTGTCTTCTTTGTACGAAGGCTCTTCCGAACAACAGAAGATGTATTTGGAGCAAAAGTTGCAGCGGACTTTGATGCAGAAGTGAGAAGGGGTGAACCTCTATCTTCAACGTCTTCAAAACACTAGAGACCAACGTGCCAACCACAATGGTGAGGATAGCCATGAATGGAGTCTCGGATGAATGGCAAGTTTTCGTCCAAAGCATATTGGGCAGTGAGAAACTACCTTCATGGGAGGAGATGTGAGCAGCTCTTCAACAGGGGGAGTTAAGGAGGGACCTAGTGAAGGTCAACCTCAGTGGTAATAGTGGGAGTGGCACAAAGACGAAGGAGGAGGAGGAGAACGCAACTCTGGCATCAAAGGGACAACAGAAGCCAAAGAAAAAGAAGGAAATTTCGAAGGTGAAATGTTTCAGTTGTGGCGAGATGGGCCACTATGCATCCCAATGTCCCTTGAAGAAAAAGGATAAGGATGAGAAACATGACCCTAAGGTTGCTTCAACAAAGATTGACGAGGATGATGTTTCCATGAGTGCCCACGCATCTCCAAGAGGGAGATGGGGCGATATTGAGTTGTATTCGGGAAGACTACATGTGGGTAGGATCCTTGAGGAGTCCACCTCTTGGATCAATTCCTAGCTACGAGAGCCCAATATTCAACAATAGTGAGATGGACTTAGTGTCAGATGATGCAACAGATTGTTTGGAGGAAAGATGCAGTGGTTTGGGACCAGAGACTGATCAGTGCAGAGCAAGGTTGGCAGCAGTGCAGTTGGCACAATGCAAGGGTCAACGACAACGCAAAAGATTCAGAGGGTCAGAATCATCAACAGTCAGATTCCAACATTTATTGTATTATGCTGAACACAGTTAAGTTTAGCTAATTTTGGATGTTTTTTTTTTTTCAGTTGCTTCTCTCAGCAATTGAGTTGCAGTATGGATGCAATGTTAGCAATGGAAGTGCTAGCAACATAGCAGTGTAATGACCCATCATTAATATAGAGAGCACAAGAATATTAACATGCATACGATGCATGCATATGATAGCTACATATGCATGTATCGCATGCATCGCACTAGCAACTATATTTTAAATTAACTAAAAATATTAAATATCCTAACACTCCTTCAAATAGAAAAGTCGCATTCACCCATCAACACACATATTACTTAATGCATCATGATTAATGAGCAATTACCAATGATATTAAGTTAAGAAGTATAAAGTAAAAGGGTTATAAAAGAAATAGATGTAAAAAAATTAAGTGAATTCTTAAAAAAAGGTTATATAATTATCTACCTCATAATTTTAATAAAGTATATTAATAAATTATTAAAAGGATAAATTAAACCAAAATAAAGTTCCTATGTATGAACTTAGGACATTTTAATTAAACAAATAAAATATTTAATCAAGACAAAAACACACATGTCAATATATCTTTAAAAGAAAGATAAGACTCACGTTACATTCAAGAGGTGTCGCTGAGAAAGGAAGCGGTGGGCTCGCTGGTGGAGAGTGCGACCACTGCCAAGGAACAGTACATAAGGAGAGGCTGAAGCTGAAGACGGGAGAGGAAACAGGAGGAAAATTTGTACACAGTTTATCATCAGGAACAATTGAGCCTTACTTGTTTTGAAGTTTTTGGGCACGGGGGAACAGTCTGCTTCACTGAGAAGCTTACTGGACTGAGTAGCGAGGTTCTGCTCAGTTTGGCTGGGTGGTTTCGGTCTTTTGGTATTGCAGCAGAAGCAAGAGTCGGGATAGAGCAGACAGGTTGGTATTCAATAGAAGAATAGATAATTTGTATTAAAATTTCATATTTGTGAGTAGAAATATTGTTAAATTTTGTTAAATATCGAATTTATAGGCTTCACAGTGTTTCTGAACATGAATTTGTTTAAAATTCTGAATTTAGGGCTCTTACAAGTAGATGCAAAATTTGAGAGGGAGCTGTAGTATAGATGCAACAATGGCAGTGGCAGTGTCATGAGGAGCAGTACAGCAGCAACAACAACACAATGTTGGTGGCAGCAACAATGCAAAAAGGAGGTGCTTCAGAGATCGAGCAACATGCAAGTGGACATTGTTGCTAGTGCATTTTCCTCGCTAAGAGGGAGTGTTAGTTTTGATAGCAACAGAAGTGCTCTAGCCTTGAAAATTGGTAGAGAGGCTAAGGCACATGAGTTCTAAAGAACCTAGAAACCGTTTGGTGAAATTCCACCCGGATTGTATTTTATTAAAATAATTCATATTTTTAATGGAGTTCCTAAGTCTAAACTTAGGGAAATTAAAATATTAACGAGTATTAATCAAAATATGGGTGAGAATGATCTAGAAGGCAGATCAAGTCATGTTTTTAATCTTAGCCGTTGATTAAAGACTTATTCTCGACCGTTGAAGTCTCAACATGAAAAGTATAAAATGGAGGCTTGGGTTTCATTTGGGAACACAAAGAGAGAGAGAATTGATCTAGAGTTCGATTTTTGGGGCTAGGAAGCTGAGAAATTTGAATTAAGTGATCATTCTGTAGCATAGGGGCAGTGAGAATCCGGGAGAAGGACTTTTCAAAGAATACAGACAGAGAGGCGGAGAGAGCCAACAGAGCAGAAAAACTGCCTGTCACGTAGAAGCTGGAACTGTCGGAACAGCCGAGAAAGTTGACGCAAAGGGCAGAAGCCGGAATTGCAAGAACAGTTGGGAAAGTTGATGCAGAGGGCAGAAGCCAGAACTGTTGGGGACAATCGGAACTGCCGGGAACTGTCGGAATAGCCGGGAAAGCTGACGCAGAGGGCATAAGAGGTGACGCAGAAATAACTGGGGTTAGGCAGTCTTGTGCTAGATCAGCTGAAATTAAGTCGGGTGAAGTGAGGTAAAACTCACTCAGATTTTCCGCCAGTATTTTCTCTGTAAAGGATTGCTAGATGAGCATCCTCGATTTGTATTCAGATATTTCTCCTGCATAATAATAAAATCCTTAGAGCTGCCACACCGATTTTCCCGCATTGGGTTTTTCCGAGGACAGTTGTGTCCAAAAGTAAGTGTGTCCTATGTATGTTGTTCTTTGCTCTGTTTTTTGTTTCATGAGATCAAATATTTAATTAGTGTAGGCTGCAAAAGTAATTTGCTTCAACATTCAGAAGAATAATTTGACGAATGTAATTTAAAAATCATGTAGGTGAAGTAGATTCAGATTTGTTGCAGTAGGGGTTCCTTCGAGTCTAGGAATTTTCACAATTCTCAAGAGCTAGGTTTTCTTTTTATAGCGGAAACAATTAGTTAGGGTTTTGTTTCTTGGGTTTTCTAACTCAAACCTTTGCTAGGGTTTACAAACCCTAGATTCTACAAGTTCCAAAGTCTTTAAGACCTATCACTTTTTAAGAGTTTCAATTTCTACAAGTACACAACTTTATTAGCTGCAAAACTGTTAGGGTCCAACCCTAACCCCCTTATTTATGTAATAGGATCGAGTCATAGTTATAGTTAAGTAAAGAGTCAGTAAAGCCCATATTAATAATTGTAAGTGGTTAACCCGCATTTAATGAAGGGACCACAGTTAGTTGCAAACAGGCCATGGTATTAGATAGATGGTATAAATAAGAACCATGGTATTGTCCCATGGTATTGCATGTATGAATCCTATATAAAGGATAGAGACTCCCCTCGAGGAGCATCGTGTCTTATTTTGTAATTGAGCTCAGCTCTATTGGGGGTTGCCCCCTCGAAGAGGCAAGTGAACATTGCTTTCTGAATAATAAAATACTTGCTGTTATTTCTCATTGTTCTATGTTCTGGGTATATTTCTTCGCATATTTGGTATTCTGGTATCGTCTTGCAGGTTAAGAGCATAACAAGTGGTATCAGAGCACTTTCCAGGGCCGGTGGGATCTCCAATTTTTAGCAATTTTTTTTTGGCTAGAGACGTGTTCCAGTGTCTTTAAACCACGGGATCTGTCATTGAGCGCATAAACCTGCGGATTTGGGGAGGCATGCACGTAGGAAATACAAGAGGTGGTCACGCTTGTTGGACTCCCTTGTAACTCCTGTGGGTACCCCTTCGAGTAGTAGCGCATTAGACAGAACCGCGCACAGACTGTCTTCCAAGTACCCTCTGGGTATATCGGAAGCCCCCTAGCTCCCTTGAAACCTCGCCATAGATAAACCGTTGGCCGTCTTGCTGCTACAGTACACCGAGAACAACACTTGGAGAGATTACTCGCGCGTACGATAGGGTAGTCGAGTTGTACGGCTAAGGGTACGATTGATCCTCCTTGGTTAGTGCCTTGAAAAATTGGGCCGAGTACTACTGTCAGACCCTTATGTATATTGCGATCTGTAGCACCTGACACTCCTGGAGACCATAGTTCCCTTCTCTATCTCTGGATCACGCATAATCTTTGCCAGATTAGATCTTGTAGGTGGGGTTTTGTTGCAGCAGCAGCAATCAGTTCCGTCGTTCAGATCTATCAGATCAGCCATTCAGATCTATCAGATCCATCAAATCCGCCATCCAGATCTAGCAGTTTGGGCTTTGTAGCCGTCGCAACAATCAGATCCGCCATTCAGATCTGACTAATTGTGTGGGTTCCTATACCTGGGTGTGATTTTTGCAGGACTTTGGGCAACATTGACATTTATGGGATTTGGCTACTGTAGTATTCCTAAGCAAGGAGTAAAACTCCGTTCGGAGTAGTGACTTAGCCCATAAGAATCAGGTCGACGAGCTGAGCAAGGTGGTACCATTCAATTGTTAGTGCCAAAAATTTCGGGCGGTCCCAAATTTCAAGTACATCGGATCAGTGCATGGTACAAACTAGAGCTCAAGCTATGGCCAATGAGAGGATTGACAACCTTGAATCACAATTGAAAGATGTCATGTTGCAGTTGAAGAACTTAAATGAAATACTCTCAAAGGGCAAGGTGGAGGAACATGCGGAGGCATATATTGGAAATGAAAAAATTGAGGGCGAGTATAGCCAGTCTCTTCACCTCTTTGCACACACCAACAATCCCATCCGCGACCACCCAAGTTGGACATGTATAAATTTGATGGTTCTCACTCGGCCGCATGGATAGCAGAGCAATATTTCACACTGAATTACATCATGGATGATGGACTCATCTTAATGTGGGTATCATGTACTTGGACAATGAAAGATGGCAATGGTGGCAATGGCATCAACGTTGCTATGGAAGGCCCTTGACTTGGCAAACATTCAAAAAATCTCTTACGGATCGCTTTGACCATGAATCTAATTTTTTGGGTCGTCTCACTAAGCTCCGACAGACAGGAACAGTGAATAAATATATTACAGCCTTTGAAGCCTTAGCTTTCCGCACTGGAGGTCTACATGATGAGTTCTACGTGGAATGTTTTGTCAGTGGTCTCAAAGAAGCCATACAAGCCCACGTCCAACTGCACCACCCTAGCTCATGGTTGCATGCTTGCAGGATAGCTCGTGAAGTAGAACGTGCGTTAGCGGCCCAGTCCAATCGCCCAAATTTCATCGCCAAGGGTCGCCCTACACAGGCTCAAAGCACTACTCAAACACTCAAGGTTCAAAAGGTGTCACCAAAGAAGAAAACAAGGATTGTGTTACTACTGTGATGAGAAATACTCCCCTGGGCATAAATGCAAGGAGCCCAAATTCTTTCAAATTGATGCTACTGATTACAGTTCATCGAAGGAAGCCCCACCACTTGAGGAACCAGAGGAGGAAGAAGAGGACAACTAGCAGGACAATGTACCTGAAGAACCAGTTATCTCGCTGCATGCTTTGGCAGGGATTTCTTCTCCCGAACTCTCAAAATTAGAGGTTTTATTAAGCATCACCCAATAGTAGTCTTGATTGATAGTGGCAGTACACATAATTTTATCCATCAAAGAGTTGCGGAAGCAGTGCATTGTTTTGTCCGAGCAATTTCTAACTTCCAGGTCCAAATTGCTGATGGGGGGACAATGAAATGTGAAGGCCGCTGTGAAAATGTCAAACTTCAAATGGGGAATTATCAGTTAAAGACCCACATGTTTGCCGTACACATGGGAGGGTGCGACATTGTCCTAGGTGCTGAATGGCTTCGCACACTTGGCCCAATCACAATGGATTTCCAGGAGTTATATATCAGCTTTAAGCTGAACAACCACACACATACCCTCTGCGGACTCCAGGCGGGGGATCCCTCTATCATTAGCTCACATCGGATGGAAAAATTATTAAAAAAGGGCCACCATGGAGTTATAGCCCAATTTAATGCCATCCAGGCCTTTGAACCCAATTCTCTTCATATTCATCCTGAGATGCAACAGATCTTAAACAACCATCTGCCAGTCTTTGACAAGCCTCATGAGCTTTCACACTCGAGAGGGGAACATGATCATAGCATTACTTTGGTCCCAGGGGCCCAACCACCAAATGTGCGCCCATATAGATATCCATTTGCCCAAAAGAATGAAATTGAAAAAATAATCAAGGAACTCTTGGAAGCAGGCGTCATTCGTCCCAACATTAGTCCTTATTCATCGCTGGTGGTCATGGTGCTCAAGAAAGATGGGGAATGGCGTATGTGTCCAGACTTCAGGGCCCTCAATAAGTTGACGATCAAAGATAAATTTCCCATCCCGGTTGTCGATGATTTGCTGGATGAACTAAATGGGGCTCAATTCTTTACTAAGCTCGACCTTCGCTCGGGCTATCACCAAATTCGCATGAAAGAAGTAGACATTCCAAAGACTGCTTTCCAAACTCATGAAGGCCATTATGAGTTCCTGGTCATGCCATTTGGTCTTTGTAATGCCCCATCCACTTTTCAGAGCCTTATGAACCACCTGCTCAAACCATATCTCAGAAAATTTGTCCTTGTTTTCTTTGATGACATCCTCATCTACAGTCGCACTCGGGCCACACATCTTCAGCATGTAGATCTGCTCTTGCAATTGCTCCGCAAGCATAAATTATTTGTCAAGATGTCCAAGTGATCTTTTGGCATGGAAGAAGTTGAGTATTTGGGCCACATTGTGGGGCGTGAAGGTGTCAGGGTGGACCCCAAAAAGATCCAGGCAATGCAGGATTGGTCTCAACCAAAGACCTTGAAGAGCTTGAGAGGATTTTTGGGTCTCATAGGCTATTATCGCAAATTTGTCCGCAATTATGGTCACATTGCTAGGCCCCTCACTCAACTCCTCAAGAAAAATTCATTCCTCTGGAATGATGAAGCACAACAGGCCTTTACAGCTCTCAAACATGCCATGTGTTCCACTCCAGTCTTAGCACTACCCGACTTCACCAAATATTTTTTGATTGAATCTGATGTTTCTGGTACGGGTATTGGGGCAGTCTTAATGCAGGAAGGTCGACCCTTGGCCTTCACGAGCCAACAACTAAGTGGGAAGAATCTGAGACAATCTACCTATGAGAAGGAGATGATGGCCATCTTACATGCAGTAGATACCTGGCGACCATACTTATTGGGGCGACGTTTCCAAATCTGCACAGACCATCAAAGCCTTAAATATTTTTTGGAGCAACGCCTATCCTCACCACAACAAAATAAATGGCTTGCCAAAATGCTGGGATATGATTATGAGATAATTTACAAGAAAGGGCGTGAAAATATTGTAGCAGATGTGTTATCCCGCCAATTTGAGGAGGAAAATACCCTGCTCGCAATTTCCCTTCCCATTCCAGAATGGATTGAAGAGGCTCGCAAGGAATGGTTTTCACATCCCTGGCTCTCCCAACTCATTAATCAATTGCAGGTGGATCCAAATTCCACAGCGGGCTACTCGTGGCAGGATGAGATTCTTCGCTACAAGGACAGAGTCGTAATATCACCAACATCCACCCTCAAAAGCTGCATTTTGGCGAAGTTGCACTCATCTCCCACTGCAGGACATTCAGGATTTCAGAAGACGTATGCTCGCACTCGAAGATCATTTTTTTGGACAGGCATGAAAAAGGACATTCTTACTTTTGTAGCTGAATGCGACGTCTGTCAGCGCCACAAAGGAGAAACAGTCAAATCCCCAGGCACATTATAGCCATTGCCCATCCCGGCCTCAATTTGGACAGAGGTTTCTAAGAATTTCATTACTGGTCTTCCAAAGTCAGGAAACAAGTCAGTCATCATGGTGGTTGTGGACAAACTTTCTAAGTATGCTCATTTTTGCGCCCTACCCCACCCTTTTACACCGACTTTGGTCGCTCAATCTTTCATGGATCAGATCTTCAAATTGCATGGCATGCCCACTTCCATTGTGTTTGATCGTGACCCGATCTTCACTAGTAATTTTTGGCAGGAACTCTTCCGGCTACAAGGTACCCAACTACAACTCAGTACTTCCTATCATCCACAAACTGATGGTCAAACTGAAGCAGTCAACAAATGTTTGGAGACCTACCTTAGGTGTTTCACTTCAGAAAAGCAACATCTCTGGGTACAGTGGTTACCTCCAGCCGAATGTTGGTATAACACCAACTATCATACCACCGCCAAAATGACTCCATATGAAGCAGTTTATGGTCAACTCCCTCCTTCCCCTACTTATATCAAGGGATACTTGAAGGTACAAGCAGTGGATCAACTCCTACAAAACCGCACAACCATGCTGGCCCACCTTAGAGAGAATCTTCATCAAACCCAAAACCGCATGAAGCAACAGGCAGATCAACATCGTTCAGAACACCAATTTCAAGAAGGGGATCAGGTATTTTTGAGGCTGCAACCATATAAGCAAACATCACTCAAAGACAAGGGTTGTCAGAAATTATCTCCAAAATTCTACGGACCGTATCAAGTACTTCAGTGCATTAGAGAAGTCACCTACAAGCTAGCTTTGCCACCCACTGCAAAAATCCATCCAGTCTTCCATGTCTCATGCCTCAAGAAAGTGATTGGGAACCATTGCAGAATTCAAACCAGTCTACCTGAAGTGGATGAAGAAGGGTCAATCTGGCTCCAACCTGAACAAGTTCTTGACACACGAGAACGGCAACTATGTGGCCGCACGATCAAGGAAGTCCTTGTCAAGTGGAAAGACACCTCTCCAGAAGATGCAACCTGGGAACCAGCCACTATCCTTCAGTAGTTTCTGCAGCTTCAACCTTGAGGACAAGGCTATTCTTATGGGGGAGGGCATGTTAGGGTCCAACCCTAACCCCCTTATTTATGTAATAGGATCGAGTCATAGTTATAGTTAAGTAAAGAGTCAATAAAGCCCATATTAATAATTGTAAGTGGTTAACCCGCATTTAATGAAGGGACCACAGGCAAATGGGCCATGGTATTAGATAAATGGTATTAATAAGAACCATAGTATTGCCCCATGGCATTGCATGTATGAATCCTATATAAAGGATAGAGACTCACCTCGAGGAGCATCGTGTCTTATTTTGTAATTGAGCTCAGCTCTATTGGAGGTTGCCCCCTCGAAGAGGCAAGTGAACATTGCTTTCTAAATAATAAAATACTTGCTGTTATTTCTCATTGTTCTATGTTCTGGGTATATTTCTTCGCATATTTGGTATTCTGGTATCGTCTTGTAGGTTAAGAACATAACAAAAACCCTAGAAATGTCATTGGGAAACTTTCTATACGAGAGATGGAACTTGTAGAATCCTAGTCATCATATGCAAGGAGTGACTTCAACTGCTATATCAATGATTTCTAACATATCTACATAGATCTTTTCATAATACAACACTTTTCAAAAGAGCATAAGATCATTATCTTGTTCCTCATGTGAGTTTACCATGATCTAGAAAACTTAGCATTATATGCAAAATTGTTTGCAAGACAAATTTGAAATGAACAAGAATTATACATACCTCTTTTGACCTTACCTTGCCATTTCTTGCAAAGATCCGGTCCTTCGAATTTTCTTTAGTTGATAGACATATTTCAGATCTAATAGACTTAAGTGTATTAATAGGTCGGCTTTGTGTATGCAATTTTTCTTTCCTTTATGTATAATAAGGAAGTCTTGGTAGTATGACTGCTTTATGAGCTTCATAAAAACTTCAGATATCTTGTCACAAAGTTCACAAAGTCTCGGTCTTTAATTTCAGTCTCTTCCTTGCAATGAACCAATCCACAATGTCATAGATCTATCCGCTACAAGGATATAAAACCATAGAACAATGTCCCTCAGGTCCTCGTAGAGAGTGCCACAAAGATAAGCTTCATATGCCTTCTAATATCTTATCATAGTTCTTTCTACAAGGAGATATAACACTGCTTCTGATAATTTGTTTTCACAAAGATAGACCTTATCGTGCTGGATCTTTAGGCTTGGCATTATATTTGAATACAGATAATTCATCTCTTTTACCATAGAGTATCGGTTTCTAGTGATGATTTCGGTCCCTTTCACAGACTATATATCTTAGTCTTTCAATCTTGTAGCATAGAGTTGATCACAATTTTTTGCACAAAGGTATATCACAAAGAGGCTCAGTCCTTTAAAGAGAGACGTCAGAGTTAAGACTTGCTACATCATTTGTATAGTTATATGCCTCAAAGATTCCACAGAGTTATGAGATGATTCATATGGTTCCTTTTAACTTCATATCACAATGCATATGATGAGCCTTAGATCTTCATGACACAGTTTAGTCCTTTATATAAATTCTGCTCTTCAGAGCTCACGTATAATCACAGTGCCACAGAAAGTTTTGGATGTCATTGCAATATAGTGTCATAGTAAGGTTTAGATTAGTCATAGGTTCAGGCCATTGTTTTTGTAAACACTTCCCTGTTCTTTGTATAGATTGTATAGAGGAAATCTTCTTTTGAAATTAGTGCCTCCAGACTTTGCCACACAGAGAATGAAATGAACTTCTTCAAACTACTTAACCTTCAAAAATTTGGATACCTTGGAGAGCTCGGATATTAGTGAATATCTTGGATTTCATAGGTAAAATGCTACAGTAAGCTTCGTTGTTCGAGTCCCAATTCACCACAAGTTCACAAAATTCGGACCTTTGTTCACATTTATAATCTAATTAACTCCTTTGACTTGCTCCTTTGTTTGATATATATGCCAAGAACTTGCTTTGATTTATACACAAGATGTTTAACCAAACTATTTATACATGTCTGTCTTGTCACAAAGATATAGGTGTCATAGATGCTACAAGAACTCGCATAAGCACAAAAATGTTCCACAGGATTTCTCCAAGTATAGACTTGTTATTGAAACTCATATCATTATTACATAAACTTGCATCATCAAGAAGAGACATCACAGAGAACTTGCATCATCATTATCACAGAAGCTGGTGTCTTGTAGCTTTGTATTCACAGAGATGAATGTGACACAACTTGATCTTATGTTACCGAGGAGGGTGCCTTAGATTCCATGCCATTGAACAATGATCTTAGCTTCTTAGGTACACCAAACTTAGTCCCGATTAGGGCTCCTTCAATGGTGCTCCTGCCTTCACCAGAACTTTGATACCATGTTAAATTCCAATGCAAGGGGGAATTTCTTAACATGATAATTACTTGTGAAGTTATTTAGTGTTCTTCTTTTGTTTTTCCTTTATTATTCATCAAGCAATTACCATTCAAAATAAGAAAATAGAGATCATAGTGCACAAAAGAGAAGAGACACTAAAAATTAGGATCCAAGCTAGGGCAAAACCCCACAAGGGGGAAAACCCAACAACAATCCTCCTCTTGTAGAATCAAATCAAAATGAGATATCCAATACGAAGACCAAGACCCAAAATTGCCACCAAAACTCCAAGTCCAGCCCTCCTCCAAGTCACCTCCACAGTGAAAAGTCAACATAGGTCAAATTGGTCTTCTTGAAATTTCGCTTTTAAATTTTCAAGCCTTCTCGAAATCGAACACCTGAATTTTCGGGCCTGTATTTAGCTCTGAAATTCGGCCTTGCAACTAGATCAAAATTTCATTTTTTTTCTTCACAAAAACTCATACATGTGCAAAAGATATGTATGATGACGATGAGTGAATGTCCTCCAAAGTGATCGAACTGTCCTATATATATATCTGTCCAATAGGTCGAATAGGTGGCTCTTGGAAGCCTAGGTCAACTTGTTCCCAAGGAGGGCCAACTTGTACATTTTGGTGGACTTTGACTCAATAAAAAATCAAAATTCTTTTTCTTGCAAATGTCCAAATGGGACATGACTCAAGTACATTTTTTTGACTCAAAATAATTTCTTTTTGACTTTTATAAGCATAAAGAACATGCTTTGACAAAAAATAAATAATAATAAATATGTCAATGATAAAATTTACATTCTATTACATTGTGAAGATTGACACTAGTACATTTTCAACACTAGGAAACTCATTTTGGCTTGGAATTTGTCACCCATTGCCACTTGGTTGATCATTTTATCATTGGGATTTCATCCCTCACTTACATAAATAAGCCCCTTTGGTTCTCATTCATTCATGGTTGGAAGCTCTGGGCTTAGTGAAACACTACCAAATTTTTGTACTATCTATTGCTATCAATAAAAAGTCTTTGGGGGTTCAAAGCTTTGGTGTGGATGTTCTCCTTTTTTCCTTGAGGTATAATTGTTCTCATTTGTTATTGTGCTTTCATGTATACGTCTTGCTTGTGATTTGTTAATCATCATTTGCCGATTTATTGGATAGATATTTGTGAATTAGTTTACAATTATCTTTGGCTAGTGAAGTGCTCTTGATAGGAGAGAGTTTAGTTGTTTTTGGTTGAGCAATTAAGTTTCTCTTACCATTGCACAAGCTAGTCCTTTGGTGCTAACAATCTCTTGCAAGTGTGTAGCCATCAACTTGACACAGGTTTTGGGAAGCTTTGAGTGGGGTAACTTCTCAGTTGAAGGAACCAACTCCAAGCACAAGGATTCAGGGACTCCTATCAAGCACTTTAGGACTTGCCAAAGACAAATCATAAGAAGAAAACACCAAGGGGGTTTCTCAACCCTTTGCTATTCTTTTTGTTGTATCTTTGAAGACAGTTCTAGGCTCGGGAACTATGCCAAAGCATCTAAGTGAGGGATTTGATTTAAATGGATGACCAATGATTCAAACCATTTATACTTATACAATCTAAAGTTTCAGAGATTTTTCAAAGTGTTGATCTTCAATCCTGACAACATGTAATTCTTCAATTGATTGTGATAGATGAAAGAAGAAGATATTTGATAATTAAACATTCATCCTAGATACTTAATTTATCAGATATAGCAGAAGCGTGTAGAGAAATTTCTACAACTAACACATATATTCAAGAGATGATAGAAGGCAACAATTTAATGATGTAGAGGTACTAATTTAAAAAATGTAATGGCCAAATTGAAAATTTGATTTTTAAATTCTACTAGAATTCACCGGCTACAATTTAAACAAGAATTTTATCAATTTAATACACAGAACATATTATTCAATTTTATCAAGAATTCCACATTTGAAGTCGATCTCGAGCTGTTGTTGCTCCAAATTTACTCCCGTTACGAAAGTGACCGAATCCTTTCTGCCAAACTGGGCACAACCTTGGTACCCAACTCCAGGATACTTCACAATTGAAGCACTTTGGCCCTGTGCCCAAAAGCTTCGAGAACAATAAAGCTCAATCTTCCTCTGTGACTCTCTCTGTTGTAATTCCTCCTCTATCTCTCTGTGTAAAAACTCCTCTATCTCTCCGTCCAAAAGAAAAACCCCCTCCGTATTCCTCCTCTATCCCCTTGTATTCCAAACATCACTGCCTATTCACTGCCTAGACAAGATTTATAAGGTTAGTTCTTTTATAGTAAAGTAGCCTCCCTTTTAATTTTAATAATTCAACTTAGAACTTATAGATTTACATAGTTAGTTCTTTTCATTTGATATATAATCTTTGTTACACCAGAACCACTCCCGAGAGGTGGGAAACCCATTCCAATGGTTCCCGCGCTCCCAGGAGCTTTGGAATTGTATGGGAACGTTGCCTTTTCAGCGAGAGCTACAACGGGAGTTGGGGACAGTTTCGAGAGTGTTGAAGACTATTTTTTTTTTGGAGTTCCAATGTTCTTGCAACCGAATTGGCGCAAAAAAAACTCCAGTTCCCGCCAAACCTTCATATGGTTTTGCATGTTGATTTGTCTATGCAGCTTTTGGGTGCCCATGAAACTTCAAAATTAGCTATAGTATGGTAGGGAATTATGTGTTTGTTTCGCATTCAGGGTCCTTGTTCCCTTAAATGGGGTTATCTGAACATGGTTTTTCTCCCACAAAGATTGAATTATTCATCTGTATGAGCTGGAGTCATTTAGTCCTCCTTTACTTCAAATAGAATCACAATGATTTCAAATACATTGGGCAACCAAGGATTTGTTTTTACCATAGTTATGCAGTGTGTGAAACGAGCACAAACCCATCTAAACTGGGGTTTGATATCCATTTCGAGGTTTTGATAAACTCGACTTATTCATCTGTGACCTTCTTAACTTGCGAAGAGGTACATATCATACCGAGGTTTAGATAAGACTAGTATCCAAATTCAACCCACCCAATACACTGCCTAGATTCAATGCATTGTTACGTACACAACCCCACACACACAAAGAGTTGATAGATTACCCTCCTCTTCGCCTTGGTCGCATAAGACACCTCACTTCCCTTGGTGCGATTATCATCTTAGTCTGGTGTTTATATGCTGCTATTATAATTGCAGCAGATTATAGACGCTATTATAATATTTTATATTTTTATAATTTTAATTTTTTTTATTATATAATATTACTCCCGATTAGCCGTTTCCTGTAAATTTTGGGGAAACTTCTAGCCGTTTCGGACACCCATACCCAAGTTTCCAACGTTCCCACGTTCCAAAATTCATGCAACATAGTATATAATATATAATTTCTTTTAGTTAATCAAAATCCTTTGTATTTATGTATTTTGAATAGTGTACTAGTTATATTATGATGGTGGTACATAAAATACTCCACAAGTATATTCAATAGATTTTGGTATGTTGGTATTTACTACCACTTCGATAATTAATTCATTACCTTAGATTTGGACATTTTCCATAATTAGTTAGTACGCATACTAATACAGTGCATGCGGTACATGCATATGTAGCTATCATATGCATGTCTCGTAGATAAGACTAGTGTTCAAATTCAACCCATCCAATAAACTGCCTAGATTCAATGCATTGTTACGTTCACAAACCCACACACACAAAGAGTTGATAGATCACCCCCCCTCTCCGCCTTGGCGGCATAAGACACCTCACTTCCCTTGGTGCAATTATCATCTCAGTCTGGTGTTTATATGCTCTATTATAATTGCAGTGGATTATAGATGCTATTATAATATTTTTTATTTTATAATTTTTATTTTTTTAGTATATAATATTACCACTCTCGATTAGCCGTTTCCTGTAAATTTTGGGGAAACTTCTAACCATTTCGGACACCCATACCCAAGTTTCCAACGTTCCCATGTTCCAAAAACTGTTATAGATCTATCCCAGAAATATAAGATAATAGAAATATACCCAGAAATAATAAGATCAAAATAGATAGAAATGCTACTTTATTAATCAAACCCTTAAGGTAGGGCAACACCATACATTCATGCCTTAAGGAAGGAGAACACTCCACAAGCCATATGCCTGTTCATACAATATTCCTTGACATCTCTCAATGTGGAGTCTCTAGCCTCTATATAGGCCTCATACATACAATACCATGGGTCATTACCATGGTTCCCTCAATACCATCTATCTAATACCATGGGCCCATTACATTATTACTAACTACTTGTGGTCACTTACATGATACGGGTTAACCACCTTATTTATTACTATGGCTTATTCCATTATTACATTGGGTACCTCCCTCTGTACCCCATATTATCCCCCCTAGGTATATTACATTCCACCCCCCCTTAACATGTTTCGTCCCTGAAACATGGGAAGAACACAAATAATAAGATCTATTCAAAAGAGTAGTCCACTCGTACCATGCATGTGCATCTAGCCATCTAAGAGAAAGATGAATCCTCGATCTCGCTGGTGCCTCGCTCGCTTGAGATGGAAGTTGACTGTGGCAGCGCCTTTGTGTTGATGTGTAGTAGGTGGATCTTCGCTCCTCGCTATCTGTCATGCGGGGGTTGTTTTCCTTGTGGCTAATTGGTTACCATCTTGTTGGTTGTTTTCTTGTGGGGTGATGTGGGTGATGATATGTTGAAATTTTAACCCACGGTGTCTTTTTATTTAATTCACCCTTTACTGAAGCCTGACTGTTATCTGGTGCATGTTGTGGTGCTTGATGTGGTGTCTTATCTTCCAATATTACTTCAACCACAGAGCCCTCATCTGATGTATCAGCACTTGTAACCTTTTCTGCTTCAGCCTCTGTTTGTGTTTGATTGCCGATCATAAATGGCTCATCATTTGATATGTTAATCCCTGAAACATCTTCTGCTTCAGCCTCCTTGGACTCTACCTGTTTATTAATGGAAATATCCTGTAATGCAATTTTTTTTTTTTTTTTTATACCAGAGCTTCAGGAATTTTTTTTGCACATTAATATTGATAGTACCCACTAATTCCATCCAAGGGTATCTCAAAACAACATCCATATTATCCATATTTGAAGTATAAAAATCACCATGCAACACATACTTATTCACAGACAGCTTCAAATCCTTATAAATTTGAACATTCTCATCATCAACCTGTGTGTTTTCAACATGTTTGGCTGGAACTTGCAATTTTTTTACCAAATTAACATTGATAAAATTATGCTTGCAACTAGGATTTATAGACACAATGATCTTCTCCTTCTGAATCAATCCATGAACCTGCAATAAGGAGATACCAGAAAAAATAACCCTTTAGGTTTCTTGGTTTCCTTCTTTCCTGCAAAAATAAAATCTTTGCTAGATTGTGTACCTGTCTGCGTGGCTTAGTAAGAGGATCCAAAAAATTAGATTTACGGTCAAAGTGGTCACAAATAGATTTTGCGAACATCTGCCAAGTAGTTGTCCTTGGATGGCATTTTTGATGACACTGCCACCATTGCCATCTTTCGTGGTCCAAGTACATGATTCCCACACTTAGCTGAGTCGCATCATCTTTGATGTAATTCAATGTGAAATATTTCTCCATTTGTGCTAGCCATTTGGCTGGATGAGAGCCATCAAATTTATACAAGTCCCTCAAATTTTGATCTAGGCCCGCCATCATAAAAAAAAAATGGCGAAAATCTGAAATGGCCACAATTCAGTCAATATTGTTCAGAATCCCTATTATGACATGTTTTCGGAAATGGAACAACCATTCTGCATCTTCCCATCTGGTAGAAATCCCGGTCTAGGCACTGGAATTGCTGTTCCACGCTGCAACTGTCCTGCCTTCATAAAAAATTGCTGAAAAATAGTTGATTTTAAATCAGCGATATCTCCCCCATCCAGGCTCCGATTCGACTGATTTATTTTTTTGAAATCAGGGATTTTTTCACAAAGAATTCAGATCTGCAATTAGATTCTGTAGATTTTGTACCAGGATGTCTAGATCTGCACTGCAAACTCGCTGCCCCGAAAAATTGTCTGCAACACCTTCATTTTTAGATCAGTGATATCTTCCTCATCCGCATTCCGATTTGGTCATTTTTTTGAACTTGGGTATTTTTCACAAAGAATCCAGATTTTCAATTAGATTTTGCAGATTTTGCCCCAAAACGTACAGATCTGATCTGCAAACTCGGCGCCCCAGAAAGTTCCTGCAAAAAATTAAAAAAAATTCTCCACTTTTGCCCAAGAAAGTGCTTTGATACCACTTGTTATAGATCTATCCCAGAAAAATAAGATAATAGAAATATACTTAGAAATAATAAGATCAAAATAGATAGAAATGCTACTTTATTAATCAAACCCTTAAGGTAGGGCAACACCATATATTCACTCCTTAAGGAAGGAGAACACTCCATAAGCTATATGCCTGTTCATACAATATTCCTTGACATCTCTCAATGTGAAGTCACTAGCCTCTATATAGGCTTTATACATACAATACCATGGGTCATTACCATGGTTCCCTCAATACCATCTATCTAATACCATGGGCCCATTACATTATTACTAACTACTTTTGGAACTTACATGATACGGGTTAACCACCTTATTTATTACTATGGCCCTTCCTATTATTACATTATTCCTTTGGGTATCTCCCTTTGTACCCCATATTATCCCCCTAGGTATATTACATTAAGGAAGGAGAACACTCCACAAGCCATATGCCTGTTCATACAATATTCCTTGACATCTCTCAATGTAGAGTCTCTAGCTTCTATATAGGCCTCATACATACAATACCATGGGTCATTACCATGGTTCCCTCAATACCATGGGCCCATTACATTATTACTAACTACTTGTGGACACTTACATGATACGGGTTAACCACCTTATTTATTACTATGGCCCATCCCATTATTACATTATTCCCTTGGGTACCTCCCTTTGTACCCCATATTATCCCCCTTAGGTATATTACATTAAGGAAGGAGAACACTCCACAAGCCATATGCCTGTTCATACAATATTCTTTGACATCTCTCAATGTGGAGTCTCTAGCCTCTATATAGGCCTCATACATACAATACCATAGGTCATTACCATGGTTCCTTCAATACCATCTATCTAATACCATGGGCCCATTACATTATTACTAACTACTTGTGGTCACTTACATGATACGGGTTAACCACTTTATTTATTACTGTGGCCCATCCCATTATTACATTATTCCCTTGGGTACCTCCCTTTGTACCCCATATTATCCCCCCTTGGTATATTACAAAACTCATGCAACATCGTATATAATATATAATATATAATATATAATTTCTTTTAGTTAATCAAAATCCTTTGTATTTATGTATTTTGGATAATGTACTACCTATATTATGATGGGGGTACATAAAGTACTCCACAAGTATATTCACCAGATTCTGGAATGTTGGTATTTGCTTACCACTTCGATAATTAATTCATTACCTTGGATTTGGACATTTTCCATAATTAGTTGGTACGCATACTAATACAGTGCATGCGATACATGCATATGTAGCTATCATATGCATGTCTCGTATGCATGCTAATATTTCCATTCTCTTGATAACTCGAAGTGGGTCATTACACAAAATGGGTCTCATCGGTCTCCTAATGATAGAATAAGTTGGTTTTGCTCCAACGTTGAAGGCTCAGAGAATGGTGCTAGCCCTCCCATGTCTAAAGGTGAGACAAACGTCATTTGGGCCTCGAATCAATTGCCAAACCATGTGATCACTGTTAAGCCCACCGGGGCAAACTAGTCCAAGTGCATCATCTCATGAATATTGTGGGGCAAAGCGTAGATTGCTATGGTGTTGAAGGTGCCCATGGAATGGAGTGATGTTCTGCAAGTAATAGGAGTCCCATGGCTGTATGTTCCTTTAGTGGACTTGGGCATCAATTAAATTGCCCAGCCTATGATGGAAACCACCTGCCAATCACACATAATGTCTAGTGTTGCATCTTCACCATCACGTACAATCAATCATTAATGCATCTAACTGGACCAAGCTTGTTAGTCAAGGGTAAATTGAGACATTATATGGGGATTCTCTTCCAACTTTGGAGTTTTGATCTTGAAGTAGTGTTACCTACCTAGGTAGGAGTGGTTAATGAGAAACCATATTAGAATTTAGGTGTTCCCATCGCCAAAGGGGAAAAACGTGTCCGCGATACATCCTTCAATTAATAGGTGGCATGTGAATGATGATGAAATGGATGGGGACGCAACGGTCTCAAGGCCAAATGCCATGGGTACAAGCGTAACAGTAATGAGGAAGTCAACATATGGAGTGTATGGATGTGAGGATGGAGCAATCATGTTTACAGGAGTTACCCCAACGTTTCTTTTTCCACCCCTCTTTATTTTCTTTTCGCTTTTTCTTGATTTTTTTCTTTATATTATTGCTTGAAGCTCCAGGTTATGAGAGCATGCTGTGAATGATGTAAAGTAGTTATTACCCCCTTAAGGTTGGGCAGTTCATCGCCCACCAGGGATTGGGACATGCATGGATTCCTTTAATGATGTGAGGGGCACTCATGGGCCTTAGGAACCAGGGTGATGGCCATAATGATAAGGGGTAGAGCCCATGTTTGGCTTTTTCCCACTTGTTATGTTAAATGTCTCGGCCATCTTTTGCATATTGTGATTTTCTTTTTCCTTTGTTTCTTGCTTGTGGCTGTGATATGCTTTTAACTCTCTTTTAGTTGCATCTTGCGAGGCGATGTTCCCAGGCCCAACCCAAATATGTTGACAAGGGGAGGGTGTGTGCCAGTGCTTTGTGGACCCAAAGAAGGAAAATGGTGAAATAAGGCATGTAAAGTGCAGAGGGGAGTGAAAAATGTGTAACAGGAAAACAGAACCACACTACCAAAATCGAGGTTTCTCAAGTAGTGCCCTTCCTAAAGCCGCAGGCTAATAGGGGAGATCCCATGAGACTAGTATTGAAGATTAACCCCCCAATTAAGGTGAGGGAACAAAACCACGGTCAAAACCCTTCCTTCGTCCAAGTCACCCAATAAACCATACCCAAGACGCAAGCATAAGCACTTGATTGCATAATGAAAAACATACCTTTTGGGTCAATTGCCATCTTCTAACATATTCTCTCTACAAATGGGTGAGGACACATACAACTGATGTAGGGAGCGAAGATAAACTGACACCTCACATTGGCTACAAGATGGCTATCAGGGGCTGCCAGATGACAAAAGATGAATAGGAGAAAAGCTCTCCTAGGGGTACACACTTTTGGTGGGCAACATCTGGTTCCAACTAGGGCATGAGCTCACCGTAGAGTGCATGATCCATGTACTCATGCGAACCTGTATCCTGCACACCATAAAACAACTTTTGGAAGCATGTGCGTTGGGTGTACTTTATTGCCTATGTTTTTCATCAAATAATAAATCCATACAAAAAAGTAAACCTTCTCTGAGTGCAAGTCTACTCTAAATGCAATCACTCTAGCATGAGAACATGATATGATGATGTTAGCCATGCAAACATAATATGCAATGCTTCTACACTACCATGTATGCTAACATATTATGCAAGAGCTATGTATAGTCACACAACTAATGTAACCAACATATCATTAGATCAATATAAAATCAATTGTTGTTATGGTTAATCATGAGATAAATCGAAGAGCAAGAATAACAATAATCATATGCAGTATCACCAGGGTGAGAGGTGGGAAAATAAGAAATCCATTCATCATGGAAGGGATTCGTGGATGAAGGGAACAAATCCAAGTTGCACCATTGAATTCTTTCTTGTAAGCCAAGAAAGGAGGATCCAACAATCAAGCTCATGAACCCCCTTTCAAGAGCCTCCTTGGGCATATCATTCTCATCATTTCCCATAGAAACATTCCCAGAGTGATATGATGAAGAAGATGAGGAAAGGATAATGTCATCATCAATGTCATATATTGGATCGTTGTCAAACGATGACTGATATCCCATTTGATTTCTTCTATATGTAGAAATTCAGAAATGTCAATATCATGTGGATCCCAAGGAGCCATTTCCTTTAGTTTCGCGGAACAACCAAAAAGGGAGTCGCTAGGATGAATTTAAAATGCCTTGAGAGATGCTTGCTTCACCCTACAAGCATTGACTTTGAGGTTGAATGAAGAACAAGGGTTTCATTCTTCCAATGGAGTTGCCAAATGAGAATCTATATTGTTGTATGGGAACAAGACATACTTCTCATGTCCTCAAAAATGATGCCAAAATGTTACCACAAAATATAGTAGGCCTTGGAGAGGGAAACCCTACAAGACAAAAGCTAGACTAAGTGCTAACAACGGGGTAGAGGCCTAATGTCACCTTAGCCAAATCCCCCTACTATTAACAGACTTTCACCGATGGCAAGAGTCCCGGTAGGAAGGAGATCACTTAAAATAGATATGCTAGGTATAAGGCACAAAGCGATCAAGCTAGAACTCATTCAAGAGAGAGACTCAATAATGTTTCAAGGCTTAAAAGAAACAAAAACGCTCTTAAAGAAAAGCCCTAGAAGAAGAGGCTCAAGACCTAGGGTTTTTCATATTTTTTGATGGTGATAGGTATTCCCAAAGTCAAGGCCCAAAAGAAAAGGCTTCTTATGATTTAGTTCGACAAGTACTAAGCTCATACAACCTTCAAGGAAGTCTTCAAGTTGAGGGGAAAAGAACTAGGGTTTTCCTCTTGGAACAACACCTAGGGAAAGAGATTCTATGGATGAAATTTGAATGGATGCCCACCAAACTTGGAGAATAGGTAGCTTAGACCCTAAGCTTGATGTTTAGGCTCTCAAATCGCCAAAAAACTTGCTCCCTAAAATTTTGTTGCAAGCCCTAGATTTTCGCCCTAGCCTTAAAATGACTAATTTTAGGGGAGAAAATTATGGAGAAAATTTAGGATTGATCACCAATGACTTGGACTAGTGCCTTGTCCTTTAGGCATATGGAGTCAAGGATGAAATAGATAAGCTAGATCCTTTCTAAGGAGGCTAAAAAAATTGATGTCCTAGGTATCGACTTTTAGCATTTACCTACTTCCAAAGAAAATGAAGTTTGATGGAGAGATTAAAGATTTTGTCCACTAGGAACATTCATTACATGTTGTACAATGAATAACATATGCAATACTCATCTAGATAGCCTTTTAAAATTAATTTTCAACAATTAGGGCACAAAATAACATGACCTAGAAGCAACAATTCCATACATTAGACGATTTCAAGACAAAGAATCTTCAACAATAAGCACTTACAAGACAATATGTAGTATATCCATCCATTATCTAAAAAATTAACTCCAAAGACAATAAAAAATAACTTCCAAATATCAAAATGCATCTAAAAGATCTCAATTAGCCAAAAGAAACTAGTGCGAGTTCTTCTCAAGAAGTCCAATTCCAAGTGTGATGATGATGAAAGACTCAAATGAGGTCTCTTCTATTTATACATGTTCTATCCAATGTTTTAAAAACCAGAACCGGTGACCGGACCGGTCCACCTAATGAACCGGGTTTCGAACCAGAACCGGTCGAATCGGCACTGGTCAGGTCTAAATGAACCGGTTTAAAAAAATACATTAAATAATTATTTTTTAATGAAAAAACTATTTTTAATATTTAAAACCATGATTCCAAGCCAATAGAAACAAAATATGCAAGGTTTGCTCATCTATATACCATGTAAAGGTGAATATATCAAAATGGCATTGAGTGCAATACATATCCGCAACAAAATACATAATCAATGAGGCTCTAAATGGCCTCTAGAGTCCGAAAACAATGCTCTAAGCTATGGGGTCACTGAACTACTACAAGTCTACATATTGGAGATCAACAACATGATCGCTCCTCATCATGATTGAACTCATCACCACTACTAGACAAGCGATCATCAACATGAGCTACATAAATAATATGCCTCTGAGTTTGAAGACTCCTAAAACTCCTCTACAACTTTAGTAGTAGCAAAAATAGCATCAAAAGTTCTACAAATCACTGATCAACGTGGTCACTCATGAAACTCATCATTGATTCACCGCTACTAGAAATACATAAACATCTTCAACAAGAGATACATGAACATCATCTAGCTCAAAGTCTTCAGACTTGGATTGCTCAACCTTATAACTTGATAGAAATTGAAAAGGTTTAACATGCCTAACCAATGATTTTGGTTTGAGTGAAGGGTGCATTCTTGTGAAGGCCATGGTAGAGGAGTTCAACAATCATTACCACCAACATCAACAAAGTTCAACAATCAATGCCACCAAGATCAAGATTCTTAAAGGGCTTCATTCTCTTGATCAAATGCCAATCTCATACCCTCATGCATGATAGAATCAAATGGAAACATTGCAAACCCCCAAACCATGAAATCCTGAAAACCATTAAGTTTGCTGAATTTTGAGTGAAATCTAAAATTCTAGTTTCTTCATATGAAATCCAACGAGGTCGAAACCACTCTCAAACATCCCGAGGCATTTCATGGTAATGTTAAAAATTTAAGTAAAAGGATGAAAATGAAAATTAAAGGAAATGTCACTTTTACTTTAAGAATTTAACATTACCTTAATTCCCAACATTGTTAGGGTTGAGATGTGTCAGGAAAATGAGAGGGTAGGCATATTTTTCTTGGAGGGACTATTTTTGGAGGAAAACAACCCCAAATTTTCCTCAAACCAGCTTCAAAACTCACAAAAACACATTTTGGGGGGGTTATAGTTGCTCTGGCAATAAACTGGCTGGTTTAGGACAAAACCGACTGGTTTGACCACAAACCCGCTGGTTCCGTCCTAAGCCGGCCGGTTAGGGCAAAAAAAGGCGGAATGAGGAGGTAAACCGGTTTTTTAAGTTGGTTTGACCCGGTGGGCTTGCTAACCAGCCAGTTTGACCAGTTATTGGTTTAGACCGGGCGATTTTTAAAACACTGGTTCTATCAAGTCTAATTTTAGCCTAAAGCCCCTCTTAGTTGTCAAATGATGGGCAAGAACTAATTGAGGCTACAAGCCAACCTCATATCCAATGTTATAATATAAGAAAACACCTAGAAGAGGGCCGAAATGATGATGTCATCCATGCATTGAGCTCTCTTGGTGCCAAGTTGAGTGAATAGGGCTCCAAAAATGATCCTCTAGGGGTTGGCCCTTAAGTCTTGTGCAAATTATCATGTGGGCCCTAGTTTTGTGTTTGGGGCACAAAATGGGTCTCCTGGTAATATAATAAGTTGGTTTCGGTCCAATGTTGAGGGCTCAAAGAATGGTGCTAGCCCTCCCATGTCTCAAAGGTGAGACAAACCTCATCTGGGCCTCGGATCAGTTGCCAAACTTTGTGATCACTGCTAAGTCGACTGGGGCAAACTGGTCAAAGTGCATCATCTCATGAATAATGTGGGGCAAATCGCAGATTGCTGTGGTGTTGAAGGTGCCCATGGAATGGAATGATGCTCTGCAAGTAATAAGAGTCCCATGGCTCTCAACGCTTCACTTGTAGGGTGTTATAACTTATATGTTCCTCTAGTGGACTTGGGCACCAATTAAGATGCCCAACCTACGATGGAAACCACTTGTTGATCACACATAATGTCCAGTGCTGCATCTTCACCACCATGCACAATTAATCATTAGTGCGTCTAAGTGGACCAAGCTTGTTAGTAAAGGGCAAATTGGGACTTCATATGGGCTTCTCTTCCAAATTTGGGTTTTTGATCTTGAAGTAGTTTTACCACCCTAGGTAGGAGTGGTCGATAAGCAATCCTATTAGGTGTTCCCAGCGCCTAAGGGGAAAGACATGTCCGCGGTACATCCTTCAATTAATAGGTGGCATGTGAATGATGATGAAATGGATGGGGATTCAAGGGTCTCAAGACCAAATGCTATGGGTACAATGATAGCAATAATGAGGAAGTCCACATATCGAGTGTATAGATGTGAGGAACGAACAATCATGGTTACATGGGTTACCCTTGCCTTTGCTTTTCCACCCCTCTTTATTTGCCTTTTGCCTTTTCTTGATTTTTTTCTTTGTATTACTGCTCGAAGCTCCAGGAAATGAGAGCACGATATGAATGATGTAAAGTAGCTATTACCCCCTTAAGATGGGGCAGTTCATAGCCCAACAGGGGTTGGGATGTGCATGGGTTCCTTTAATGATGTGAGGGGCACTCATGGGCCTTAGGAACCAGGGTGATGGCCATAATGATAAGGGGTAGAGCTCATGTTTGACTTTTGCCCATGTGCTATACTGAATGTCCCAACCATCGCATTTTGTGATTTTATATTTCTTTTATTTCTTGCTTGTGGCCATAATATGCTTTTAACTTTCTTTTAGCTGCATCAACCTCCACGGCAATGTTTACGTAGACAAGGGGAGGGTGTGTGCTAGTGCCTTGTGGACCTAGAGAAGGAAAATGGTGAAATAGGGCTTGTAATGTGCAGAGGGGAGTAAAAAATGTGGAACGTGAAAATGGGACCATGCTACCAAAGTTGAGGTTTCTCAAGTAGTGCCCTTCCTAAAAGCAGTAGGTCAATAGGGGAGATGCCATGATAATAGGATTGAATATTAACCCCCCATTTAAGGTGAGGGAATAAAACCATGGTTAAAACCCTTCCTTCTTCCAAGTCACCCAATAATCCATTCCCAAGATGCCCAAATGGAAAATAAGCACAAGCACCCAACTTCACGATGAAGAACATACCTTTTGGGTCTGTTTGCCCACCTTCTAACATATGATCTCGACAAATGGGCGAGAAAACATACAACTGATGTAGGGAGCGGAAATAAACTGGCACCTCCATTGGCTACAAGGTGGCTGTCAGTGGCTGCTGGCTGCTGGATGGAAGAAGATGAATAGGGGTACCCACTTTTGGTGGGCAATAGGTCTTATCATAAAAGAAAGTTGTGTTAAGACAGTGCCTCGCTGCATGCATGGGTTTGTGACGCTGGAGTTGCCACTTGAAGTCAGTTGGCAGAAATTGAGTACAATTTCTCCTTAGCAGGGAAAAATTGATGAGTCACAATCTACTGACGTGTTCACAGTTCACATATATTATTTTTGTACTTTCTCCCTTTTGTACTTAATTAAAAGTCCGTTGACCTTTTTAGGGGAATTGGTCCACTTTATTGTATTTTGTTCTATGTTGGTCAAAGACAATCTTTTTCCAACAGTTTTGTACTCCTATATTATATATGTAGCTAATACAAGTAAGTGTACAAAATCTGGGCAGTTATAAGTTCTAACAATCTCGTTTGTTACGTGCATACTTGCTATTAGATTTCCTTCCTGTCTGTGAGTGATTTCTCATTGCTGTTCTCTAGACATATCAAATGGCTTGTTGTTTGCCCCTTTAATTGGCCTGAACTATTTTGCATTCAGATTATTATAAAGATTTCTTACAGCAAGATTATTTCTAACTTTAAATTTCCAATTGTCATAGTTCTGTGAACAACCTCATGTCAGTGTGGGAGTATAACATCTTGAGCAATTCCTACCATCTCTTACAAGTGCCTTTGTTGATCTTTTCATGCTTTCCAGATGACATTAAATCTATTGCCATAGTCTTTGGCTGCCTCAGTGTAAAATAGGACTGTCATTTGGACATTGATGGTGCTCTCCTACCGGCCTGCACATGTTTTGAAGCTCTCCCCTGAAATGTAAACACTCTCTCTAAGAGTTCCTCCAACTCTCCTTTTAACCTATTTTGCAGTCTTTCTCCATTGTATGGTCTACTGCTCAAAGGGGACTGCTGATGTGGCATTGCTGACATGGTGGCCAGTGTGAATTGGCATGAATTTTTAACAATATTTCTTCATGTAATGCCCTTTCAAGGATCGTCTAATTTTTTTTTTGATTGAGGCATTGTTGAAAATGTTTTCAAATCACTGAAGGGTTCAATTGAGTCTTAAACATGTCTCGTTGTGTTCAAACATTTTTCTCAGTGTAGTTATTCCCTTCCAGCAATTTCTCTAAATGATTTTTATATTTATAATGCATGGGTCGTTGACCTCCAGGCTATAATGTAATGGTATCCACATTATTTATTGGTCATTAGGGCATCTGATGGCTGTAAAAGTAGATTGATTCTGTTCCATCATATGTGTTTCTTTATGTTATCTGCAGTATAGCAAAACTTTCGTTTTTTTAAACCCTTTATTAGGCATATGAAAGAACTTGGATGATTAGGATCCTAGAGATTGCATTTTATGCCTTGCAGGACTCTCTTGAGTTAATGAATTCTGCATCTGGATCACAAATGTATCAGACATTGATAGCATTAGAGGGCAGCAAGGATTCTGTCAAATTTTGAATTTGGTTGAAAGCTAGAAGTTTGTGTTACTAAGGTCAGCAAATTTGCAGGCTCTGTTGAAACTTTTTGATTGTGATATGACTGAGTTTGTTCAGGTATCACTGGATACGACGTTCTGGGAAGCCTGCTTCAAGAGAAGTTGCGCCAATAGTAGTGTCAAACCATGTGTCATATACAGATCCAATTTTGTTTTTCTACGAGCTTTTTCCAAGTATTGTTTCCTCAGAGTCTCATGATCAGATTCCATTTGTTGGAACAATCATCAGGGCCATGCAGGTATGTAATGTTTGTATGTTTATTATTTAAGTAGTTTATGTTTATAATGATTCTTTCTATAAAGGAAATCGTTATATCGTGAGTATGAAATGTTAGCATTGTTTTTATCTATTCTAATCACTCCATTTGTATTCTGTGTTTACTTTCTTGTGCAGGTTATTTATGTGGATAGATTTTCACCAGCGTCACGGAAGCATGCTGTGGCTGAAATAAATGTAATGAATGCACACTATTATCCATTTTATCCAGAAAGAAAGTACATGTCAGAAATGATGTTATCCACCATTTAAGTTTTAACACGGCAAAATGCTTTCCCTGCTAACAGAAATAAGACAGGCATGAGGGTCATCCTTGAAATTATTGAAGCAACAATGCTAACAGAACATACAGGTTTTGTGTATGATGTGCTTAGTTTCTTTGCATCCTACAGATCTCCTTATCCCAATGCCACAGTAAACCTTGTTAATGCATCTACTGAAGCATTGATCTACCTTCAGGCCTACGAAACCATTTGGGTCTGTCAGAATGGTGCAAATGTTGAAAATACTGAGAAGGGGGCCTGGGGTGAGGGGAGGAGGTGAGGGTGAATCAGTTTTTCAAAAATTTCAACAATTTAAATATCAAAACAATTAACCAATAACATCACATCAAAGGAACACAAGATATGTGTGAACAATTATTTATATTTCAAAGGAAGCTACAACTTCCGGATTTACCAGCGACGACTGGAAGGGCTACAACCCTAAGATTTACCAGCGCCCACAGGAAGGAGGTGACAACCTCCTAAAAGAAGCTACAACTTCCTTCCCTAGCATCACCTCCTAAAAGAAGCTACAACTTCCTTCCCTAGCATCATCCTGCCACCCTATAGAATAAAAGATTAAACAAAATCTTCTTGGGTTCCCGTACCGGGGAGAATGACCCAATTACAACAACATCCAAATCTTCAAATCATTAATGCAAGTGCCCTCACTCTGTCTTTAACTCAACAACTTGCTCCAGGACTTCAACAAGGGTTTCAAAGATCTGGTCTGCTACAATTCTCAAAGTCTGTTTCAAGAAATGGTCTGCTACAAATTCAAGATCTGCTCCAAAAGGATCTGCTACAAATGTTGCCTCTGACTTGCCTTAACACATGTCAAAGGTCTGCTTCAATTTATCAAAGGTCTGCCACAGTGTATATGTCAAGGTCTGGTCTCTGCTTCAAAACTAGAGTCTGCTTCAACAAAACTTAAGGATAGGTCAACAAGTGCTACTTAATTTTGCTGCAAATCTGCTACAAGGGCAAGTAATAAAGACTGTTCCAGAACATGTAAAAAACAGGCACCAAAGGTCTGCTCCATTTCTACAAGAGTACCTTCAAGGTGACTTCAGATGTGCCCTAGCCAGGGCCGAAAGCTTGCCCAGATATTGACCTTAGAGTGAGCCCAAATTAGGCCTTAGATAGGCTGAGTTTTAGACCTCAGACAGAATCGGTGAGGAATCCAAAAACAGGTGCTTTTCTAGTCGAAATTCTGCCCAGCAGTTATATTTCAAACAAAGAATGGAATAGACTTGGAAATTCTTACCAAATGCAGGCAGCTTCAAACTTGCTTCGACCTTCCTTAGATGATCCAGAACTCGACTTATGTCTCAGCTACAAAACTCGGCTTATGTCTCTGCTACCTGCATAGAAACAGTTCATTCATATATATGAGATGGAGCACATCTGCATACAACTTATCATAGGCTGGTACAATCTGAAGCTCTCTAATCCCTAGCTAGGGAAACCATGAAAACCCTAGACTCCGTCTAGCTAGGAATCACTCCTAACCAATGCTAGTTTCTTCATCATTGATCCTTCTTGGCTTGTACACTTGCATCCCACAAGTGTGTGTGGCGTCTCCTCCTCTTCCCTTCAGCAATCATAACAAGTATCACCAGTCTTCAAGTATAACAAGTCTTCTTCTGGCCATGAAATCTTGTTGAATATTGCTCAAAACCCTAGCAGAGCATTTTCCTACTTTTCTATTTTTGTCAGAACCCTACAATTTTTTTTTTTCAAGATCACATGGAAATAAATTTAGCAGCGACAGTTTCAAAAATGTACTTTTCAGTACCCACTGCTAAGCATATGCTTCTAATTAAGCCCCAGTGTTATTATTTTAATTCATCTTCCCTGTATGAATGTCAGAAACTTCTTCATGTAATAGGAAATTGTCATCCTAGGTAGGTCAATATTCCGCTCTTGAGCTTTGAGGTGTGCCCAAATGATCTATAAGATGCCATATAATGTTTGCTGCGAGCATGCTTCTTCCAAATCTTGAAATGCTGAAACACTGCTTTAAATTTTCACTTGATAATGTCTGCAAACTTGTATTGACTGTGCCTTGATGAATTGTTACCTAAAAGGCACTAGTCCACATTATCCAGCACAGTAAAAACAAGTCCCTCGCTGCATCTAATCTGAATTTGAGTTTTTATTTTCCAGGACAGATGAGCAGTGAGCACTTGTTTTTATTTTAATTTAATTTGAATATTAAAAATACACTGGCTGCCATAAATGGCCAATGGATCTGTTAAAGGTACATAGATGAATAAACATTGGGGGTGCTAAAGCATCTCTTTGAGAATGTGAAATTGAGTAATCTGCATTATTTTCATATAGGGGAAACTTATGGATTGCTGTTTGAAATGACATTTACTTACACTGGTGTGCTTTCAAGGATTTCAATGCAGAGAAAGGCTTCATGTAATGATTTCCCACGAGTATTGCTGTTTCCAGAGGGTACGACAACTAATGGAAGGGCACTTATATCTTTTCAACTTGGTGCTTTTATTCCTGGTTTTCCAGTTCAGCCTGTTATCATTCGGTACCCCCACGTACACTTTGATCAGTCGTGGTGAGTATGCACAACTATATCTTAATTTTTTTAGGTCATCTGTAGTTGCAAGAATCCACTTTGTAGGGAAATGTTAATGAACTAATTGGTAATTTCATGCAGGGGGACAATATCTTTATTGAAGCTCATGTTTCGCATGTTTACCCAATTCCACAATTTTATGGAGGTAGCTTTCGACTCTTTTATATTTTTGTGTTATGTACCAGTCTCTGCCAGATCTTACTTGTTTATCCACATGAAGAGGGTCACTACTAGTCTTGTCAGACAAATTTGAAGGAACAAACTGCTCTATTTGACACCTCTCTATTTAAAGAACATAACTAGAGCTTGAATATCAAAACCAATTTTTAAGTTTGATATAAATCAGAGTTTGTATCTCAAATGCGTTTCTTAATATTCCATCCTTACTGTGTCATGTATGCATAGACATTTCATAAAAATCATGAAACAAGGAAAACTGTAAGGAAGAATTGAATTCATTGATTTCAGTAAAAGATTGAAAATAAGGAGACATCTGGATGACCAGACAGACTATAGAAGAAAACATTGGGGAACCATTGAACTAATTGGACTCCTATTTCTGTGGAGAAAGAAAATAGGGCCACATTATTCGGACTCATTTGGGTTTAAGTTCAGCCTTCAATTTTGTGCTGGAAGAAAACTTTGGTGGGAATTCTGCAACTGACTGGACAATCCTTCTCATCGAAAAATAAAGTAGGGCTATGTTCAAAGAAATTTTCGAAGTTCCATGTCAGTGAAAGTTCAGCCTGTATTTTTGAGTTGACTTGGAGCGCAGCTAGGCCAATTCGTTTTAGGAAAGATGCTCTTTCTAAAAGTTCGTGTTGAGACTGACATGCTGTTTCTTCCTGTAGTGTCCCTCATTAGCAGTTCTTCAACTCCATTATATATGCTTGATATAAGCTTATTAAAAATTCATTTTGTACTAGAAAATGGATTTTCTCAAAAAATAAAGAACTATGGGGCTAGATGTAAAAAGAGGACATGATTAGGAGGGATAATATAGCCTTTTTATCATTCAAAACCAGAAGGAATTTATGGACATTTAAGGAAAGTTCCTATACGTTGCACAATCCGTTTCACTTTCACTCCAGGCTAGTCCGTGATAACCACAGGGGAGAATCCCTATTGGTTTAAAGCAAGAATTATTCAACTGTACCTTGCAAAATACTTCAAATCTTAGATTGCTGCAGCTAAACACTTAATTACAGCATGTATAATTCAGATTTATCCTTAGTAATGAAAAATCAGAGCCAGTTTCATCTAAATCTGCAGTTATTTATTTGAAATCTGCAAGCAATGAAATTCAAAATTCAGCAGACTCATTATATTTTTTGAGTAGTACCTTAAATCCATTGTGATTGGAGTCAAAGAGGAATAGAAAATCGATTGGGTAGGTGATATGCCTGAGGCCAACCATTTCCTAAATCCACATCAATATATTGTTTGCATCCATAAGCAAGAATTTGCCGCCATAAGAGTGTTACCTTTATTCCAGAGTTGTCAATACGAACTCTGGAGATATCAGCTTCACACTGTAAGTAATTCAGGGGATGAACTATCACTTCTTAAGTACTCTACTCACACCATGCTTGGGGACACAATTACATGAACATAATGGGTGCAATCTCCAATACTCGCTCACTCAATGAGTAAAAGCATGTTAAGAATGGAACGAATGAGCTTTGCTTTAGGTGGTCTGATTGCCACCCTAGCCTGTGATTACTGACCTAATTAGGGTTATTAACAAAGCAATGCATTGTGTTGATAAAAGCATTGAAATCTCCAAGTAGGCACACTATTCCTGCTGAGAATAGCCCAGGGGAAAAAAACATTCCAAGAAAAGCTTTTCGATGAGGCAACACTAGTCTTCCAATAAAGCTGATGAAAATTGCCCAGTATAGCTACCAGTGCAGTGCCCTTTTTCTACCAATAATAATTGCATGCAATATGGATCGATGCTCTCCAATATTCTCTCCTCTGGAATGGAAAAGCTGGCTTGAAGCACGAACAACCACTTGCTTTTCAATTCAAAATAGATAGGTGAAAGAAGAAGATAAGGCCCTCAGGTGGAGTGCTCCCCTTTGGATAAAAATAGACAACATGCATGAGTGGAAAATCAAACTGTGTGATCTCCAAAGTAGGGTGTACATGACCCAACCTGCGATAGAAACTTGCTTGGAGAAAAAAATACCCTAAAATAGATGTTTTACTTGTAAGAGGAGTCATTTTCAAGAAGCCAAATCCAAATACCACTCTCTCAAATAGGGTGCACCACATCTCTATCACATGATGCACAAGAAAAAGCACAATTGGAAGATAGGAAGCCTCCTTAAACCTTGCACCCTACTCAGAGAAGATAAGGGGGAATCATGCTAAGGATAGAGAAGGAGATTTGTAAGGAAAGCATCCAAGTGGAGTCCAACTAAAGCAGCCTTTTACATGAATAGAAAGCTTTTGCTTTGAGATGAAAGTTATTAATGGAATCTTCCCAGATTGAAAGCCTTCTAGAAGTGCAAGTCAATTTGGGAAACTTGCTTAGTGTTAAATCAAGTCAAAGATATCTTGTTAGGTGGGGTGCACTAGCCAAGAGTAGATGCCATATGTCAACGAACTATCTCATCCTCCACAAATCCTCTAAAGTACATGCACAATCACCTAGATGTCTAGGGTTTTAACTTTTTATGGCTGGAAATATATGTAAGCTGTTATAAAATCCTAGATTAAAACTAAAACCAAAAATAAAATGTAGAATTTTGAGATTTAGATTTACCAGATGGGAGAAGGCTAGTGTTGAATAATTTTTGTTGGGCCTATGGATTTAACTAAGGACTCCCTTGAGAGGATGTAGGTAGATCCCTTGTGATATCTAAGGTTGTTTACTAGAAACCCTAGAAAATCTACCTTGCACTTTATAAACTTCAAGACAATTCAAGGGAAGTTAGTCCTCTAGTAATTTTCCAAGGGTTTTAAAGAAGGGATTTATCCAAAAACTATATGAAGAAAATGGATCACCACCAATAGAGAAGTACAATTACACTTATAATTTCTACATTAAATTCTAGCAAGCTTAGTGTTGAGGTATTGGGCCTTTCAGAGCTACTACCATTGCTAACATATAAGAAAGAAGCCCTAGTATATCCCCCTGGACTCCATTGCCCTTGTTGGATTGGCACTAATTTACACTTCCTTTCATCACCCTTTTATTTCTTAAAATACAAAAATAATGTTTTGTTGAAGCTACTCTCATATGATCTTGTGCCTCATTTCATGGCTCTAGTAATGGTACTTGGGATAAACCACTAGGTTACTTAGGTGACAGTGGTGACTATCCTAGTTGTTCCTTCTTGGGTTGTAACTTGTGGATTAGGTATTTTTATCATTAAGTACAAGTTGGGAGGTAATAGACTCAACAACATTTCTTGTTGCAATGTGAGGGCCCACATGCGAAGAGGGGAAAATTGACAAATCAATAGTTGGAACTTGGGAAACATCATTTTAAGTGGACTCATGGAAGACAAAACATAGTGGACCACAAAAATGGTGTGTATAAGAGACAAGCTTTTGAAATTAGCTATAGTAGGTAGGGTAAATGATTTTTGACATTCAGGGATAAAGGTTGAGCCAAAATTTGTAGCCCAAAATGTTGCATTCACCATTTTTTGGTTCTTGCCTTCATTTTGTTCCTTTACATATCTCTTCTATTTAATGAAATTATCACATTAAATATTAACATCTTAAGTCCCATAAGCCACTTGCCCTTGTCGATGATTGAATAAAACATATTAGTTTGAGTAGCAATTTTTTTGCATAATTTTCATGGTCTATGACTAATGGATCTCATGAGCAAGGGATTTATTTGTTTCAATTTTGTATAAAAACGAGAAGTCATTTAAATTTGTAGAACATGGCACCATCATGGCTTGTCAGTATGTAATGACCCATCAAATTATAGGGAACGCAGGAATATTAGCATGCATACGAGGTAGGCATATGATAGCTACATATGCATGCATCACATGTATCACACTAGTACACATACTAGCTGATATTGGAAAATGTCTAAGTATAGAGTAATGAATTAATTATTGAAGTAGTAAGTAAATACCTAACTCACCAATATGATGAATATGTAGAGTGGGGTACTTGTTATGTATACCACCACTATAATATGAAACTAATCAGAGTACTATTAAAAAAAATATCAATAAATACAGAGGATTGTATAAGATAAACGTGAATTAAAATATATATACATATATAATTTTTATATTAACTAAAAGAACTATACATTTTATTTTACTAAAAGAAATATAATACATCAAATCATATCAACAAAGGGAACTAAATAATATAATCAAAAGGACATATGACATAAACGTTGAATAACATATAACCTCTTAAATAAAACCTATGGGTTAAACTAATAGACAAAACCTATCTTTTGAAGGTAAAATAAATCAACTCGATCAATACTAATTTAATCAAATAGTGTTATTTAAACAAAAAGATGTGACCGCCTCCAAATGAAATATAAGATCATTCTGGTTCCACGTAAGAGGACAAGTGTAGGGAAAAAACAGATGGAATGTGGATGCGGAAACGGTGGAAGGAGGGGGAAGAAGATGGTTTTGGGGATATAAGGAGAGGAAATATGAGATAGAAGGGGAAGAATTTTGATTTTATGGTCTTATAAACGAAGAAGGAATTACGAATAGAGTCTCAGTCGAAGAGGAAGATTGAGCCTTGAGTCTTGATTGTTCTTGAAGCTTTGGGTACTGTTATCACCCCAAGAAAGTCACCTAGGTTGTATATTAGTGATGCTCGAGAACATTACAAACTCAACAAATTGTTGGATAAAATGATGGATGAATGAAAGAAATGCTGCACATTCAAGCCAAATAACCACTCCTACTATGATTGACCCCAGACATGGGTGAACACCCCCAGACTACAAGGATCTTAACCACCAATTACTCACAGTTTAAACAAAATGTGATGATGGAGAAGACTGACTACACCAATAGATACACAGGACCCTCTGATGGCCAGCTGCAACCAGTTAAAAGGTTTGTAAATTTGTTTTCTAATACACAGACAGGATGACAGCTCTCTGGCATTAAAACAACAGAAACCTACAAACAAATTCAATGATACATGCTAAGTCCTAACACAGAGGTGGGATGACAACCCCTCTAATGCTAAACATTAACAACACATGAACAAATGCAAAGTAGGCACAGCTTGGAACAAGAAGAAGAAGTGGACAGTGAGCATTTGACAGCAAAAGAAGCTTGCATTAGCTGAAAATGAAGACCAGACGCTGCAGGTATCACAACAGTTACAATCTCTAGAAGTTGAACCTTACAACACACTAGCACTCATTTAACACTCATCAACCTATTACATTTGTCCTTTGGATATATATAGAGGTTGGTTTACAAAATATCTCTGCTACTAAGCGTGGAGGTGTCAATAAATGACCACCGGCCACATTTACATTTATAAATGGGCCTCTGCTGCAGTTTGACTGCTTTAGTGGATGAATTTAATCTTTTTGGTGCTCTGCAGTTTTTCCTGAACATGTAGAGTGAATAATGGATGAAATCCCATGCCTGATAAATGCTCTTCACTGCTCGAGGCCGTTCTATTTGTCCTCGGCCATGTTTTTCTTTAAATGCAGTTGTTGAGGCTTTAACTGTGCAGGTATAGGTAGCTGATCGTTTGCTTTCTCCTTTGGGAGTTCAAGACAGGTTATGGGCGAGAACGGAATGTTGGAAACAGACCTGAATGAGGGAAATGAATCTCAGTCGTTGGATTATTCGAATCAACGGCGGAGATGAGACTCTGGAGGCCATGGGGGGGGGGAATGATCGGGGAGGACAGGCAGTGACAGATTTGGGCTGTCGGATCATATATATGGATGGCTGAGATCGGTTTGGATTGGTTTATCGGAAGCAAATGGGAGTGGAGCTTCGAGGACCGTTGGATCATATAGATCAACGGTGGAGATCATATGATGAGGGATATCGGGAGGCTTGTGCGCGGAAACAACCAGGGCCGTCGGATCAGGACGCGCCAGGTTCGACGGTGATCGCTATCGGAAGGCACACAATGTTTAAATGGCAGGAGAATGGCGGTAAAGCGGGCGGCGGTTTCCTCGCACCGCTTTCTGGGGCTCGGCGGTATTCGTATAACAATGCGTGATGCAGTTAAAACACGCTGCGTGGCAGTGGGAAACCATCGCCCCCGCGGGTTAACAAGCGCGCTAGTCGCGCGATCGGGGGGAGCGTCAACCGTCGATCTTGCTATGAACGGTCGGATGACAAGGAAGGAGCGCGAGGTTTAATGTTCGGGCAAAAGAACAATGACCGTTAGATCGTAGGCGATCGACGGTTGAGATTTAGCAATCGATGAAAGGCTACATGGGCGTGATCATATGCATTAAGCATCAGGGACTAAGGAACAGGGCCTACAAGGCAGTATGGTCCTGGCCCTTGGGAGTTAGACGAAGAACAAGTTTAGACAGAGTCCACATAGGTTAATGGGGTTTATAAGGAAATTCGACGGAAAACAGAGGTTAAGGGGTTACAAGGGAGAATAAGGATAATGAAGGGGAGGAAGAAAACCCACTGCTGCGAATGTTTTAAAAGCACAACTAGCACTATTAACCCTGATTCGACCCTCAAAAATGCTCAAACATGTAGCAGAGCTAACATTGGCTCCTTCTGGGGATGAGATCCTCCCTGTGAGGTCTCAAGAACTGCAGACCAATGCCTCCATACAAAACTTAGCTTTTGAAAACATTGCCTAGTATCCATTGGGCATGGAGTCAACTAAGCATACAATAGAAAACTGTTAAAGAGCATGATTACAATCGTTAAAGCCTGAAAAACTTAAAACTTCAAAAACTGCCCATCTGCTGGGCCATCAAAATTGCTACCTGTCATCTGGTTCATCATATATCAGCAAGACAGGATTTATTTGATCCTCTACCTCAAAGAGTTTAGGAGATTTGACCTTTATGGGTAGATAGGGATCAAATTTCATTTCCCTTCTGTGTATTTTCCTCCTTGAATGTTCTCTAGAGGAGCCTTTGTACACCTGCTGAATAGCCACTGTTGCTGTGTACATGTCTGTGTCTTTCGTAGCCTGCACAACTAATATGAAAGAGGCACCATTGAATTCTTGTGCAGGAGACACAGAAACAACATCTGCTCCTGAATCTTTCTTTGAACACTCCTCATCCAAGGAGGAGTCCCATGACTGTACATTTTCTTCCTCTGTCATCAGTAAAGCTGCCCTTTCATTCTCTGTGGAAGCCAGCTGAGCAGATTTTGGAATATCAAAACTGAGTTGATCAGTCTCAGCCTTGATCATTGAATTTCGTTCTGCCTCAGTGTTCAAGGGGCAACTGTGAGGGATTATTATTTGATCAAACAGAGAAACAAAAGATGATGGGGAGCTGTCTTCTCCCTCTTTAATCACTGGACTGGGGACAAAAGCAGGCTGGAAAATTGGCAGCTCTGCATAGTCATGTGAAGATGAACTGGCTTCGGGCACAGATTCTTGGAGGAAGGGATCGATTGCTGGCTGTCCCTGCTGGTCAACTTGTTGTTCTGCAGCTACAACAAATTGGTGAGCAGTACCTCTTGATAATGCTTCTTCATAATCAGCCCGTGTTAGGAAAGGAGCACCTTCCAAAACATGGACCTCCTCCTCTTGCTGCACTTCTACCATGACTATATTCTGTAAAAGGGGCCTCACCCTTTTGTCTTCATTTGAAATCTTATTTCTTTGTAGAATCTGCAAATGCTCATGTTTTCCTCTATGTGGATTTGGAGTTGGAAAAGAAATGGAACAATGAGCCCCTGCTTCTTCAAAATGTTGCTCAGCCTTTAGCTTGGAAACTTCAGAGGTAAAAAATTCAATCATCCTAGCCTACTCATCAATTTCAGAATCATAGGATGATGAGGATTCACCTCTCTGTCTTCTGCTTCCATCATCACCTTCAAGACTTTCTGCAGCAATGATGTTTGCTTCTATTTCAAAGGTTGCATTTTGCACATCAGCCAAAGAAGAACGTCCTCTTTCTCTTAGCAGCAAGCAAAATTGAGAATCAAAGGCATTGGCATAAGTGAGCATAGCAGAAGTAGGGGTAGGTCTTATTTCAGCTGGCATTCTGCTGTACATATGATTAAATCTAATATTGAAATCAGACAGCAGCTCACCATTTTCTCTCTGCAAGTTCCCAAATTCATCATGATAAAAGAGCAGAGCTTTGTTATTTCCCCAGTGCTTTAAAAATACATCATCTAGCGCATCAATGTCTGCAATGGACCTAGGGGGTAAATTTCTAAACCATTTTCTAGCTTCCCCATCTAGGATTTGAACAAAAGCCCTCATCCAGACATCCTCTTCATTGATATCCAAGTTATCAGCATAGCTATAAAAGGACTCAAGGTGCTCTTCAGCTGATATTTCTTCCGAACAAGTAAACTGAGGCATAAACTCTTGATAATCTCCTGCAGGCATGGCATTCAAAGGAGTAGGCAAGACTACAGGTCCATACCTAGCAGCAACTATTCGTTCTAGCTTTGTAAGGGCTTGCTGACCTGCCATGACTGAGGTAAATGGAAGGATACTGGTGGACTGAGTGAAGTAAATCAATGAAAAGGATAATGGAGACAAAGGAATATGATTGACAGCATGGATACTTCGTTCTGTGAACTGAGGTTCGAAAGGGAAATGAATGTCTAAGGAGCTGAATGGATCTCTGAAGGTGACATTCACTAACAGAGAAACATGGAATTTTTAAGGCTGACCTGATCCTGGTGCTCCTTACTGCGATACTTTCTTCTGCTGAACGATCTTCTCAGGATCAGGCACTGGTCCAGCTGCTGAGTTCTGAAGATATCTGCGAGCATGCTTCACCAGCTGCGCCAGAACTTCAATGCGGAGTCGCCAAATGATTGTCTTCCTCCAGTGGAGTTGCCAGACAAATGATTACAACTAGAAACTGTGTTCAAACCTTGTCTGTCATCAAGGCTTGAAGCTGTGTCATTTTCCCAGGGAAGCTGAGCTTCAATTCTCCTCTCCCCGGCAACGGCGCCAATTAATGTTATCACCCCAAGAAACTCACCTAGGTTGTATATCAGTGATGCTCGGGAACATTACAAACTCAACAAATTGTTGGATAAAATGATGGATGAATGAAAGAAATGCTGCACATTCAAGCCAGATAACCACTTCTACTATGATTGACCCTAGACATGGGTGAACACCCCCAGACTACAAGGCTTTTAACCACCAATTACTCACAGTTTAAACAAAATGTGATGATGGAGAAGACTGACTACACCAGCAGATACACAGGACCCTGTGATGGCCCGCTGCAACCAGTTAAAAGGTCTGTAAATCTGTTTTCTAATACACATACAGGATGACAGCTCTCTGGCATTAAAACAACAGAAACCTGCAAACAAATTCAATGATACATGCTAAGTCCTAACACAGAGGTGGGATGACAGCCCCTCTAATGCTAAACATTAACAACACATGAACAAATGCAAAGCAGGCACAACCTGGAACAAGAAGGAGAAGTGGACAGTGAGCAATTGACAACAAAAGAAGCTTGCATTAGCTGAAAATGAAGACCAGACGCTGCAGGTATCACAACAGTTATAATCTCCAGAGGTTGAACCTTAGAACACACTAGCACTCATCTAACACTCATCAACCTATTACATTTGTCCTTTGAATATATATAGAGGTTGGTTTACAAAATATCTCTGCTACTAAGCGTGGAGGTGTCAATAAATGACCACCAACCACATTTACATTTAGAAATGGGCCTCTGCTGCGGTTTGACTGCTTTAATGGATGAATTTAATGTTTTTGGTGCTTTGCAGTCCTTCCTGAACAGGTAGAGTGAATAATGGATGAAATCCCATGCCTGATAAATGCTCTTCACTGCTCGAGGCCGTTCTGTTTGTCCTCGGCCATGTTTTTCTTTAAATGCAGTTGTTGAGGCTTTAACTGTGCAGGTACAGGTAGCTGATCGTTTGCTTTCTCCTTTGGGAGCTCAAGACAGGTTACGGGCGAGAACAGAATGTTGGAAACAGACCTGAATGAGGGAAATGAATCTCAGCCGTTGGATTATACAAATCAACGGCGGAGATGAGACTCTGGAGGCCATCGGGGGGTGAATGATCGGGGAGGACAGGCGGAGACAGATCTGGGCCGTCGGATCATATATACGGATGGCCGAGATCGGTTTGGATTGGCTTATCGGAAGCAAACGGGAGTGGAGCTTCGAGGACCGTTGGATCATATAGATCAACGGTGGAGATCACATGATGAGGGATATCGGGAGGCTTGTGCGCGGGAACAACCAGGGCCGTCGGATCTGGACGCGCCAGATCCGACGGTGATCGCTATCGGAAGGCGCACAATGTTTAAATGGTGGGAGAATGGCGGTAAAGCGGGCAGGCGGTTTCCTCGCACCGCTTTCCGGGGCTTGGTGGTATCCGTATAACAATGCGCGATGCAGTTAAAACACGCCGCGTGGTAGCGGGAAACCACCGCCCCCGCGGGTTAACAAGTGCGCTAGTCGCGCAATCTGGGGGAGCGTCAACCGTCGATCTTGCTATGAACGATCAGATGACAAGGAAGGAGCGCGAGGTTTAATGTGCGGGCAAAAGAACAATGACCGTTAGATCGTAGGCGATCGACGGTTGAGATTTAGCAATCGATGAAAGGCTACATGGGCGTGATCATATGCATTAAGCATCGGGGACTAAGGAACAGGGCCTACAAGGCAGTATGGTCTTGGCCCCCAGGAGTTAGACAAAGAACAAGTTTAGACAGAGTCCACACAGGTTAATGGGGTTTGTAAGGAAATTCGGCGGAAAACAGAGGTTAAGGAGTTACAAGGGAGAATAAGGATAATGAAGGGGAGGGAAAAAACACACTGCTGCGAACGTTTTAAAAGCACAACCAGCATTGTTAAACCTGCTTCAACCCTAAAAAATGCTCAAACATGTAGCAGAGCTAACAGGTACAGGAGCCAGAAGATCTCTATTTGAAGTCTTTTGGATCTAGGGGCCGGATAGGTAGACCCCAGATAGGCTGGGAGGAAAAGAGTCGGTTTGGTAGCAGAAGCAGTAGCAACAACAGACAAAAACCCCCTCAAACAGATAGCCAGGAATTCTTCTATATCCCCATTTATCAAATTCCAGTTAATTGAGTGTGGTATTCTTTTGTATCCCCATTTATCAAATTTCAATTAATTGAGTGCATGAGTAAATAAAAAAGTTTGCGTAAAATTTTTCTCCTGGAATGTTTGATTCAATTTCTAAATCTAGGACACGAGTTTTGCATCTGTATATAAATTTAAAAATCAGGCATCACATAGTATGAAGGTTGCATAGAATGAGAGAAATGTAGGAGCATCAATAGCGTCATTTTCCAAAAATCCTTGGGAGTAGAGCATCCTAGGAGTGTTTATATATATATATATATGCCAAATTAGTTGTAGAATATATGAAAAATGCATATTTTGTACATCAATGAAGATAGAAATGGCGTCCATAGTACAATAATGATTAATAAATTGAGCATAAACCATCTAGGTTCTAGCAATTACAAACAAACAAATTTCTGAACATATAATAGAAAGTAGACCATTAACTTATCATTGAAATAGGTTATCCAACAACTATCAACATGACCAAATAGTAGTGTTTACAGAATAGGCCATCTGCACACTGAAGTACGAAGACCGAAATGTTCAAAAAAAGTAGTGAATATATATATTATTGTCTCCTCCTTAGACCACCATGACAGATGCATGGGCTTCCACGTGGTGTTAGTGAAGTAGATGGAAGTGGAAGTTGTGGAACTGAAGACGAAGCTCCTCTTGTTGTAGTTGGAGTCCTAGAAATGGGGAGCGTGGCAGTGGATGGAGGTTGCATCGCAACACAATCATCATCATTCATAAGAGAATCCTCCAATTGCTCTAAATAGAACATCCCATCCTCCAAATTATCCTCCCTCACATTTTTGTTGCAAACAATAAGTCTTTATTTGTCTTTGCCTCCTCACAGTGTTGGGACAACAGTTGCAATTTGTAATGAAGATAAACCAAGCTCTCTAACCAATTTACATGAAGCTTGTTTTTTTGGACTTGAAGAAGTGTTCAACAATTGCGAAAGCACACATGTTTGCAAATGTTGTAGCTGTGGGGTAGCATTACCATGCATGTACCACCACTCCTTGACAAGCAATGTTCCACCATTTCTTATATTGTGATCCTCATCATTAGTATCATCCTTCATTCTTCGCCTTTTGTATAGCCCTTTCCTCTACCTCGATCTTGTTAGAATTCCTACAAACCTAGCACTTGACACCTAATTCCTAGCAGAAAATTGATCTACTAATTAATTTCACAACTAGGTTCATTAACACAAAAAATTCAGTGGAAGCAAATTTACCAATCTCAATCATGCAGTAGATGATACAACTGATTTTTCCCAATCAAATATCTTTATTAAAATTCCAAACTTACTTGGGCTCCCTTCCTGGGAAAATGGCCCAACAGAGGAAATGCATACAACAATTGGATCTCATCTAGCTCATCAAGCCCTCCTTGGCTGATCTGGATCTCCTTACTGCCCCCTTCCTTGGACCTAACACACTCAATGAGATGCCTCTCTCAATCTTGCACTGTTTTATGGTGTCTTCTCCTTTTCCCTAACTTTGCTTTTATAACTTTACATTGAGCTAAATTCCCAAACCTAATCTCCAAAGTGATTGACGACTGAGATTAGATCTCGCCTCACTTGAGATCAAGGGCTGAGATTAAAACATAATTGCTAAAGTAATTAACCTACTTTTCCTAAGTTTACTTTAGCTCAATAAGCCAACATAATCATTGTGTGCTTTTCGTAAGTTAAACTTGGTTTTGGATCAGTGTCGGTTCGCCAGTGATAGTGTGAGATATTTCTCACTAATTTCTCTGCCAGTCAGATTCTCTGTATTGGATAACCAGTAAGGCACCCAAAGATTGTATTCGGAAACAACTGCATAATAACACAAACCCTTAGTTGCTGCACCGATTTTCCCGCACTAGTTTTTTTTGGGAAATTTGTCCAAAAATAACGGTGACACTTGTGTGTGCTACTTCTTTCTTGCTCAATTCTTGTTTCCGCATATTATTTAAGTTGTGAAGGTTGCAATTGTATTTATTTCGATGTTTACCGTATAATAATGGAAATAACTTGATTCAGTAGGAGAAATATAATTCGTTACTGTAATAGTGATTCGGGGTTTACGAATTTCCACAGCCGCACCTTGGTTCATGGCCTAGAATGATGCCCAAAGGTTAATGCAACTAAAAAGAAAGATAAAAGCATATTTGGCGACATTTAACAAGAAAATATACAACAAAATGCAAAAGATGGTCAGTACAAACACATTTAGGACGTGGGTAAAACCCAATACATGCGATCTACCCCATCATCATGGCCATCACCCTGGTTCTTGCGGGTTCTATGAACCTCCTTCATCATATAGGAACCCAGGATTGTCCCAATCCCTAGTGGGTAATGAACAACCTTACCTTAAAAGGGGGTATTCGTTGCTATATCTTATACATCATGCTCTTACCCCTTGAGCCCTGAGAAGTTAATTGTAATGTCTCTACCTAAATTAAATTGTTATAGGATTATCTATTCTACAATTTTGACAATTTTGGAAGCATGAGGCCCATGGGGATCTTGGAGAGAGACCCATGAAGAAAAATGGGGGCTGAAATGTCTTGTTGGCCAAGCGTGGGGGCCACCCACATGAGGAAATACACACCACTTTAGAGGGATGTTCGAATGGCTAGAGAGAGATGGTCGAATTGCTAGTTGGATGGGGCCCACATGGGAAAAGAGGCTCATGAGAGGAGGCTCACCTCATTTAGTATCTTTTGACATATTGAACTCAATCTTATCATTTAGTATCTTGACATATTGAACTCAATCTTATCATTTAGTATCTTTTGACATATTGAACTCAATCTTAGTTGCTCAAGCTGCTTAGCCGGGTCACTTGCTGTTTTGCATGAGCTCTCTGAGTAGAGAACTCACCCTCTCTTCAGTGGACCACTAGTGCCACCCTAGTGAGGTTTCTTTTTATCATTTCGGCAGATTTGAGGTGGATATTCAGTGCCTCAACTCAATTATCATTCAACCAATGTGTACTCTAGGAGGACGCAACAATGGAACACACAATAGCTATTTCAGGGCCCTTCCTGGGAGCAATTGCTGAAGGAATTTTGGGTGAAGGGAGTTCAGGGGAACACTAGCCTTTGGGAGGATTTTTGAAGCTGGAGGTTGTTGTTTGAGAGAAACATGATTGACAACACTTAGGGCCTGTGCATGAGCTTCTCACTGGGCACACGTGGGAATTCATGGGTCAGTTTGTGGAGCAAGTATTTGTTGGGAGAGATAAGGGGAAGTGCAGGGAAGATTATCTTAGCCATTTTGGTGTGTTTGTGTTGATTTCTTGTAGCATCAGATGTGCTCTAAGTCTCAAAATTTGCAGGGACGCTTCGACACATGGATTCTCCAATACCCATAAATTGTTTTGGGAAATTCCACCTGGAGACAGTTGTATTAAATTAATTAATTATTTTTAATGGGACCCTAAGTCTAAACTTAAGAAATTAAAATAATTAATGGGTATTAATCTAAGCTGTGGGTGAAATTTCTAGAAAAAGGCAGAGATCAAGTCAATATGATCCTAGCCATTGATTAGAATCTAATTTAGGTCGTTGAATGATCAACAAGAGGATTATAAAAGAAGGCCTGATGGGCACTTGGAGGACACATAGAGAGAGTTCAGAGGATCAAAATTTTGAAGCAGAGCAACTACTGGTGAGAAATTCGAAGTGAGCTTTTGTGGTGAGGGGCAGGGATAGTTTCGGTTGGAGAGTTCCCCTGATCCAGGAATACTCAGCAAAAGAGGCAGAGAGAGATCCTGGAGAAGTAGTGCTGGGCCAGAAGAGGCTAACGCAGAGCTACGCAAGCCCACGCAGAGGCAGCCTAGGCTGACGCAGAGGTAGCGCAGAAGCCTTGAGGGAGTCCTAAATTTGTAGGAGGGTTCCTTTTTTGTAGCTGGAAGTTGATGTGTGAGGTCGGGAGAGCAAAAGTCTGAATGTTAGAGTCAAATCGATCAACCAAGAAGAGTGATGCAGGTCCAAGACAGTGTGACGTTGGGCTGACACAAACACTGTGCAGAGGTAGCCAGGGGCTGTTCATTCAAGGGCTGGATCAACCAAGATTTCCAGTGATAGTGTGAGGTAATCTAAAAAATCTCTCTGTCAGTGATATTCTCTGTAATTGAATTGTCGAGAAGGCATCCAAAAGTTGTATTCAAAAATTACTACTGCATAATAATAAAACCTTCAGAGCTGCTGCACCGGTTTTCCCGCATTGGGTTTGTTTGGGGACATTTATCCAAAAATAACCGTGTAGTTGTGTGTTGTATCTCTTTCCTGTTCAGTTTCTTGTTTTCGAATATAATTTAATTAAGTGAAGGCTGCAGTTGTATTTACTTCAATATTTACAGTAAAGCATCATAAAAAACTTGCATGGATTAATAAGTAGGAGAAGTAACATCAGTTTGCTGCAGTAGGGGTTTCGGTCTAGGAATTTTCACATGTTACGAAGTTGTAGGTGAAACAAGAGAACAATGCTGGAAAAGCTCAACACTGTAGGAGGAAGGGAGTTCGAAATTCCTGCAGGGGCAACAATTCGAATCTTATGAGGGTTTGTGCAATCAGGCCAGGAGGGCAAGATTTTCGTGTTAAATCTCTCTCTGAGTGAGTTGACCGAGAGGTAGGGTTTGCAGATCGAAATCTGTCAGCGACAGAGGGAGCAACGCAACGAAAGCCTCAGTGAAGAGGGGTTCTTGGTGGGACACATTTTTCTGCAGGCAATTCCTGGGCAAAATGACGTCAGAGGGAAGAGAGAGACACGGTTGAGGGAATTCTTCCTCGGAGGACATCCAACCAAGGAGTCTGAATTCTCACTAGTTGAGCAGCAATGGAGAGGGGTTGATCTACAAGCTTTAGAAGGGAGTGCATAGGCTAGTCCAATGCTACAGAGAGGAGAGATGGGGCTATTTGACTTTTTGATTGGCAGAGATGGCAGCCAGTGGATTGAGAAATCAGGATAGGTTGGATGGGGCATCCAACTATGTGATCTGGAAGGCAAGGATGTTGTGCCTTCTGGATGAGCATTTTCTCAATGTCTACGTTGACAGCATGGTAGCTGAGCCTACAAATCTAGATAACAAAAAGTACAAGGGAGAAATGACGAAGACAAAGAGAATGATTCTCGATGGAGTGAAGGATCATATATTCTGTCACATAGCTGACGAAAATACTGCCAAAGAGATGTGGGATGCATTGTCGACGTTGCATCAAGGATCTTTCGAGCAACAAAAGATTTACTTGGAGCAGAAGATGAAATCTACGTAGATGCAGAAGGGGGAACACATTGACCCGTTCCTCACGAAGCTTCAGGAGACTCGAGATGAGTTCGTAGCTGTGGGGTCAACACCTCAAGGTTCTGAGATGGTAAGACTGGCCCTAAATTCAGTGTCTGAGGAGTGGCAAGTCTTTGTCCAGAGAATCCTAGGCAGGGCGACTTTGCTAAGCTGGGATGAGATGTGGGCAACTCTTAAGCAAGAGCAACTGAGGAGGGACTTAGTCAAGTGTAAACTGTGAACTTGACAGAAGCAACAACAGTGGGTTGAGGCCCAAGGAGGAGGAAGAAAATGCAACCCTGGCATCCAAGGGGCAGCAGGAGCAGCAGACGCGGAAGAAGGACGTCTCGAAGATTAAATGCTTCAGGGTTGGTGAACTCGGTCACTACGCAACAGAGTATCCTCTCAGGAAGAAGGACAAAGATGAGAAGCATGATCTGAAGGCTACTCCTACGAAGATCGAGTAGGAGTAGTTTTCTATGACAGTCGAGATACCTCCAGGAGGGAAGTGGGCTGATTTAGAGCTGTAGTTCGAAAGAGCTACAGATGGGCATGATCCTTGAGGAGCCCACCTCTTGGATCAATTCCTTACTATGGGAGCCCAGAATAGTAGTAGGATGGACCGGGCCAGTTGCTGCAGAGGAGTGTCAGAGTGACAATTGCAGTGGCTAGTAGCGCCAGAGATTGGGTAGCGCAGAGCAGAGTTGGTAGCAGTGCATATGGCACAGAGCAGAGGTTAGCAATAGCGCAGAGGCTTTAGAGGGTCAGCGCAGAGACTAGTAGTAGTCAGACTCCAACATTGAGATGCATCATACTAAACACCAGTTCAGTGATTTGGAATGCTTTTCCGTCGCTGATGTAGTAGCAACAACAGTTGGAGAAGGTAGGAGTGTAGATGCAGTTGGCAGTGGCAGTACCAGCAGCAACACGGATGCATAATTAAGAGGGAGTTGTAGTACGGATGCAGTGTTGACAGTGGCAAGGTCAGCGACGGTATAGATGTAACATTTGCGCAGTAGTTGGTGGGCAGTGATGTCAGACATCAACAACGCAGAAGGAGATGTTACAGAACAAAGTGATGCTCCTGCAGGTTGTATTGCTAGAGCACATTCCTCGCTAAGAGGGTGTGTGGTTTCAGGTAGCATGGGATGTGCTCTAAGTCTTAAAATTTGCAGGGAGGCTTGGACACATGCATTTTCCAATACCCATAAACTACTTTGGGAAATTCCACCAGGAGACAATCTTATTAAAATAGTTAAGTATTTTTAATGGGACCCTAAGTCTAAACTTAGGAAATTAAAATAATTAATGGGTATTAATCTAAACTGTGGGTGAAACTTCTAGAAAAAGGCGGAGATCAAGTCAATATGATCCTAGCCATTGATTAGAATCTAATTTGGGTCGTTGATTGATCAGCAAGAGGATTATAAGAGAAGGCTTGATGGGCACTTGGAGGACACATAGAGAGAGTTCAGAAGATCGAATTTCTGAAGCAGAGCAGCTGTCAGTGAGAAATTCGAAGTGAGATTTTGCAGTGAGGGGTAGGGATAGTTTCGGATGGAGATTTCTCCTGATCTGGGAATACTCAACAGAGGAGGTAGAGAGAGATCTAGGAGAGGCAACGCTTAGCCAAAAGAGGCTGATGCGGAGGCAACGAAGAAGCCTTGAGGGAGTCCAAAATTTGATGGAGGGTTCGATTTCTGTAGTTGGAAGCTGAGGTGTGAGACTGGGAGAGCAAAAGTCTGAATCTCAGAGGCAAATCGACCAGCTAGGAAGAGTGACGCTAGGCTGACACAGACACTGTGCAAAGGCAACACAGAGGTAGCAAGGGGATGTTCCTTCAAGGGCTAGATCAGCTAGGATTCCCAGTGATAGTGTGAGGTAATCTCCCAAATGTCTCTGCCAGTGATATTCTTTGTAACTGGATTGCCGGGAAGGCATCAAGAAGTTGTATTAAGAAATTACTACTGCATAAAAATAAAACCCTCAGAGCTACTGCATCAATTTTCCTGCATTGGGTTTTAATAATTGTGTAGATGTGTGTTGTATCCCTTTCCAGTTCAATTTCTTGTTTCCGCATATATTTAATTAAGTGAAGGCCGCAGTTGTATTTACTTAGATATTTACAGTAGAACACTGTAAATAACTTGCATGGATTAACAAGTAGGAGAAGTAACATTAGTTTGCTACAGTAGGGATTCCGGTCTAGGAATTTTCATAGTTTGGAGGGCTTATTCTGGAGTTACAGGGAGGTTGTACATTTTAGCAGTTGGAGGAGGACGTGGCTCTTGGGAGGCCGAATTTCATGGTCAAAACCAAGCCAAACCCTTTCTGGGTTTATTGAGGAGAAGCCAAGATTATTTGGCATAATTTTCTGGGTAGATTTGAGGGGTGAAATAGGGGTCCCAACTCAGCAAGTAGCTAGACGAGTTAGGGGAATTTGGGCCGAAATTCTGAGGTCAACATTTGGCGAATTCCTTCGTGGGTTATTCTGGGTATTTGATGGAGAGCCCGAGGTTAATTTCTCGGAATTTTCTAAGCACCGAAGGTGGGGTTTCCAGCAACGTCTTTGCAGCAAACAACATAGTTTCACTGTTCACAAGGGCAGCGCAGGGCATCATTGCAACAAATATTTCTACCATTTGGGCTTGACATATTATCACTTGGGCTTGGTCACGGTTGCCATTGAGGCAAGCCCAAGTGCACCTCTTCCACATTATTGTACTTTGCTCCCAGATTATTATAAAATGGGTCAACTGATGGTTATTCCTGGACTTTTTATGCATGTGGGCTGAATGTTTCAATTTTATGGTGTTGTTTTTATTGTTTGCTTTGCATATCACTATTCTTCCTGGTTTGGGACATTACATTAATCAAAGAAAATCATAAAAAGGCAAAAGGCATATAAAGGAGGGTGGAAAAATCAAGGTCGGGGCACGTCATGTACCACGATTGCTCCCTCCTATACATTATAAACTTAAGTGTGGGCTTCCCTCTTATTAGCTACCCTTTTACCCCAACATGTGACCCAGGGCTGCCCCTTCTCATACCCTACTTCATTCACCTATTTGTCACATGCCACCAACTTTTGAAGGATGTACCCTGAATATATTATCCCCTTTAGGAAGTTGAAACCACCTAATAGGATTTTTGGTTAACCCCATTTGGAGTTTAAGAGACATTGGCACATTCCGAAGCCTGTCATGGAAGGGCAAGCCATTATGAAGTCTCCACCTGTGGTCCATGATTGGTAAACTCATTTGCTTGATTTCTCTAATGACTTCTTGTACTGGAAGGCTAGAGGACACATTGTATCTTATGCAGGATTGCAGATGGTCTCCATATTGGGTTTGGTATCCCTATACGAGGTCCTAATCCTCTAGAGGGCTATATTGGCATGTAGGGTGTGCATTGAATGCCATGGGCCTTCACAACAGTAGACAACACTCCATGGATCCCCACAACCATTCATAGATTGCCCATGGTTCACTTATTGGACAAGGAAGATGCACTTGATCCATCATGCCCAGTTGACCACAGATTTGCACCATACACTTGTCAGATGATCCAGGACTTGCACAATGATGTGGCATCACCTACACCATCATCCTAGCCCTTGTAGGCGATCTACAAGCACCTTCGATTTATTTGGAAACCCATGAGGACACTTGTGTGCCCCCACATGTCATTTGGAGTACCACAGGTTATTACTAGGGGCCAACCCCTTGTCCCCTTCGTTTGAGGGTGCTACTCTTCATTGTGGCACCCATCGACCTCACGAGGCCTTTTAGAGGGCCCTACGACATGCATAGATTAATATTTGACCTCTTGAGAGGCTTATTATTTCATTTATGAGCTAGTTTGGCGGGCTTGTTACCAAACGCTGAATTATTAGAACATTATTTTATTTTTGGGGCTTATGTAGGCCAATGAGGCTAATTCAAACTCCTTATTAGTGTATAAATACAAATGAGATGAGTTCATTTGCTCATATCACTTTGGATTGGATCTTTTCTCTCTCTTGAGAATTTCACACTTTTTCTAGAGGATGAATTGGTGATTTATGGATGAATTTTGATGTGTGGATATTGGTCTATCTTATCTTGGAGCTTCTCTTCTGTCATTTGTGGATGGTTGGATATATTCTGTTACATGTAAGTAGATGCTTTTAATGTTATTCTTATTTTACTTTGCCATATACATTGGATTGAGATTTTCGCTATTTCAAGACCTATTGCTGCATGCCTTTACTGCTTAAACTTTTGGAATTTTGTCTCTATTATAGCATCTCTCAATGTATGGGTCATGTAATGTGAACATAATTTCATAGGGGTAATTCTATCAATGAATTGATTTTGATAGCCATCTCCTTTGCACATCAAAGTATAAAAGCTGCAAGATTGCTTCTTCTTGACTTAGAAGGTTAGTGAAGTGGTCTTGATGCCTCCTTGACTGGGAATCAAAGATCCACACTCATATTCATCGTGGACTCCATTCTCCCAAGGCTAAGGCACTGATCTACCAAGAGGTGGTCACCTAAAATCACATCTCTTTCACCTTTTTCCAGGTAGCCAGGTTGGGTCAATTGGGGTATCATTTTCCCGGCAAAATACCCATCCAAAAAGTTTGATCTCTTAAGGTCTCCTGTGTTGGTGTTTCCTCAAGTTCTCCTCCAACTTTGAGGCCATTTCGACGGTGGAGTTGTGAGAAAATCCAAGCCCTAGCTTTGGGATCAAAATATGCCCTAGCATCCCCAAAGGCGAGCACCTTATTGGATCAATTCAAACCTTCAAGTGTATATTCTTTCTTTGATCCATTTGCATACCTTGTCCTGGTTAGGGAAAATCATTGATTACCCTACTCTTCTCCCCTACCCTCTACTGGGTCCAATCAGTCCCGTATGGTCCCGGTCCTTTAAAGAGACAATTCTTCAAGACCAATCCAGGATACCAATTTCAAGAAGGATCTTAGGGATTGAGAAACCCCTTCACAAATCATATCCCATAAACCTAACCCTCAAATCCTCCCTTCCTTTCTCTAGAATACATTGTACCTTGCTTAAAAAGCATGCAAGCTCCATCCTTCAAACTCTTATGGGAAAGCTATTATTTAGGTCACTCATATCCATTCATTGATTTATCTCTTATCGGTGGCTCCACAATATATCGCATCTCCTCCCATCGGTGAAATTTCGTAAATAGAAGGGAGCCTTAACTGAGGTGACAATGGGCTAAGTCTCCATTTATTGCCTTTGGTCTAGCATTTGCCCTTTAGGTCCCTTGCTGGTTTGAGTGGTAACATGCATAAATTTAGATTTTGATAGCTAGTAGATCTTGAAGATTTAATTATTAGATATATTCCACACCTTCATGTATCCTCTCATTTTCTGCATTTTATATTTCATCCTTCATGAGGGTATGGAGAGAAATCTTGTAGATGTGCAATTTTTTTAGTAGTTTCCTATAGGAGGTCCAACAAATTTATGATACAAAGGGGCATAAAGAAGTATGTAATCATCCCTAAAAGCATTTATAGTATTTCAGTTTTAATATTATTGCATTAGTTTTAAACTTCTAGAGTAAAAACAAGTGATTTCCACCACTATAAGCCTATTTTGCTTGCTGAATTTTTTTCTGGGTTTTAACTCAAAGGGGAATTTAACCCCAAATCACTGGAAGTGATTTTCTGGAAATCCATTCCCACTTGCAAATTTGAGGTTTTGGTCTGCCAATACTTTCATATACTTGCTGTGCAAACCTTTTCACCTATAGTTCCACCAATCTCCATTTGTGGGTGGCCCTGAAAAGGCAATTAACTTGCCATTTTCTGCAGACTTGAAGTTACAAGACATAAAGGAGATTAGAATTGTACAACCACTTATCCAAGGGCAGAATGAGGCAATCATCAAAAACTTGGTAAGGGTATTTACCTACCTTTCTGTGTTGGTTTAGAGGTAAAAAATTTGAAATTTGAGTGATTTTTTTTTGCTGATCCACATTTTTTTGCATTAATTTTTATTTATAGGTCAGTAAGTTTAAACAATTAATCCTACTTGCTCCTTAGATACAAACTTTAGGCATTGGTCTTATCATTGTTTTTTGGTGGAGATGCTTGTGAATGTAGGGAAGCTTGGTATTGTCTTTTATAGGAGTTGGAACTTGGGCTTAAAGAGTGGCGACTTGTGCTGAGGACACAATGGGCACTTGCCTTATGTGGTAGCCTAGCACCTTGTGAGGACCTTTACGAGACCGCTAAATCGATCGATAATAGGGACATCAGTCCACACTGACCAAACTACCTAATCCAAGCCTTAAAAAATGGCAGAAAAAAGCTTAATATGCATGATCAATGATTTTGGTTTGAGTTAACACTACATTTTTGTTAAGGCCATGATAAATGAGCTCAACAATTGACGCCACCAACATTGGGGTACATATAGGGTTTGGTGCTCTTTATTAAATGACATATGAGATAGAATCCAATCAAAATGCTGGAAGCACATTGATCTTGGAATCCTGAAAATTGTTAAGTTTGCTAAAGTTTGAATGGGATCTGAAATTCTTTTTTTTCGATATGAAGTCCGATGAGGTTGGAACTACTCTCAAACATCGTGAAACAATTAATGGTTATGTGTTATGAATAAATATATAGGAAATAATGTAAATGATAATAATAAAAAATAATGATTAGTTAATTAGTAATTAGTAATTAGGTTGAAGAGTCATGTCTAAATGAGACATAACTCTCCATGAAGAGACACTTGATTGGTATATAAACAAGCATCTCACTCTCATTGTATCATCATTTCTATTCATACATTTAATATATAATGTTTGTATCCCTCATGAATAACTTTATATTCCAAGACTTCTAGAGTAATTAATCTGAAGAATGAACTTTGTTCGCTTCCTTTGGTATTAGAACAATCAATCCTCTGGCCACTCCACCATTGCACAGAGCCGTTTTCTCTGATCTAGGTCTTTGACTGTCAAATTCATCAACATTGTTGTCGATCCAGGTCTTTCACTGTCAAATTCATCAACATTGTTGTCGTTGAAGCGTTTCGCTACAAGAATTTGGAGAGAAGAGAAAAAAAAAGAAAAAAAGTAAATATAAAGATTGAAAAATAAATAAATAAATATAGTTCGATGTAAATTTTGAAGGAGAACATTCATATATATAAAAAGGTTCTACATTATTGATAAAAATTGCATGGTAAAGTTAAGAGGGAACCTTTCCAAATATATTTAAAACTATACGTAAGAGAAAGAAGAGTAAATAATATTATTTCATTAAGTGGTTTACAAGTCGGTGGTTTTAGAAACCCATGGTATTTGCCCATGGTATTTCAAAAGTAAAAGAAAAACAAAAGAAATACAAAATCTCTTTATGTGAATTGTAAGTTTTACTTTTTACGTGGAGAACATTAACTGAGTTTTTAGAAACCCATGGCAATTGCCCATGGTATTTTAAAAGTAAAAGAAAAACAAAAGGAATACAATATCTTTTTATGTGGATGGCAAGTTTTATTTTTTACATGGAGAACATTAACTGAGTCAAAAGTACATAAGTGAACATATATTTTATATTATACCCCAAACTGGTTTCACTAGGGTTGTAACTTTTCAAATAGAAAAAAATATTATAAATAAAAGATATATAAAGAGAAGTATTATATTATAAAGGGGGATTTAAAGAAAAGTACAAGCCATATAATTATTGAAAATATCTTTAAGTACAAAGTGGGTATTATTATAAAAGGTTACATAAGGAGAAAATATCAGTTAAGAGAGTTTACGTTAAAGTGAAGTTGAATTAAACTTTAAAGAGTTATATGAAAGTAAAAAGTAAATACAAAGGACAATAAGATATTTAAAAGAAGCCAATTGAAACAATATTTAAATATTATTTTTAAATTACAAAAGGAAAAAAAAGCATAAGTAGGAATATATAAAAACAATACAAAGGAGTTTTGAAATATTAAGGTATCCATAGATAAATTGGATATTAAAAAAAATAAAAGGGTAAATAAATATAATAAAAAGAAAAGAAAGAGGCCAGATTACATATATATTGAAAAGATTCAAAATTCATAAAACATTATTAGTAAAAAATAAGAGTTAAAATATATATATATATATATATATATATATATATATATATATATATATATAGAGTCTATATAAAAAGAAAGGGAGTTAAATTTAAATAAAAAGAGAAAATATCAAGTAAGTCATTAGGAAACAAAATTTAAGAGGAAGTTGGTGGAATTAGGGTTATTTGGAAAAAAACGTAAATAAAAATATGGGTTTCTTTGCAATATGTCCTTTTTGTTCAGAAGGATAACCTAATTGTCAAGAGTCATTCAGAAATCAAATCGTTGTTTGTGTAAAATGTTACAATTTTTTTACCTTAGCCGAACTTCTAAGTGATATAGAAAAACAATCATTAGCAAGAAATATATGAAACAATTAATGACAACAATTAGATAACAACACACTGATTTTAATAAGGAAATGAAGAAAACAGAATCCACATTGCAAGTTGAAAGCCCATCATCACTTTACCAAACGATGTAATCCAGTGCACCAAGAAATTGCAGCGAGAAGATCAAGAGAACGAAAACATAGCCAAACTTTGTCAAATCAAGGAAGCGTTACAACAGGGACATAAAAATCGTGTGGATATGCATTGCAAGGAAGTAATGGAAAAGGATGAATAAATCTCTCGCCTCAAGGACCATGTCGAAAAATTACTTGCACAAATGAAGAAGACTAAGGTCACAAAGAAAGAACTCAAAAAGCACTTATCAGAACAAGAAGATGAAACCTTGCATTTAAAGAACGTTAATAAAAATTTATTAGAACAAATCAGAGATCTAAAAATGGAAAACTCAAAAGTCAAAACATTGAAAATAAGGTTGATGAATCATAAACCAAAGAACTTTTACGTTTGAGAAACCATAATCAAAATCTACTCACTCAAATTAAGAAAGTTAAGGATGATAAGCAAGCACTAAAAGACAAGTTAGAACAATTTACTCAAGAAAAAGTATCGAAATCTCCCATCGTAACTGTCCAAGTTGAAGATAAGGGAACGAATACCGATCCAGTGAATATCAGAACTCAAGAAGAATGCAAACTAGTTGAAGAAAAAACAGATTTAGATGTTGTAGTTCAGATGATAAACAACCCAAGTGAAGGTTCTGTAACCACCTCAACAACGTCGTCACCTGAAGTAAAGAATTTTCTTTGCACACTTAATAAGGGAAAGTCAAACCAAAAAAGTTCCTTATCGACATCCGAATCATGAGAGTAGACAACTCAACAATGCTACGTATCGGGACCATCCTGACTAGAAGCAACAAACCGATGTTCCAGAGAATAGTGATGTAACCTCAATCTCGTCCTATGATGACAAGTCGTTACAAAATTCCAATGATCAGAATATTCCACAGAAGCTTAATCTAGGATGGTCTGATCCCTTCTCAGTGTGACAATTTTGTTTGTCACTTAAAAGATCATATCAACTTGTATCGACGAAGATGATGGTTCCGAGACGAGAAGACATTCGAAACCGAAAAAGAGATCAAACCTTTTTCATCGACAAGCTTTGAGGACAAATATTTTTGAGGGGAAAGGCAATGTTATGAATAAATATATAACAAATATGTAAAATAATGTAAATGATAATAATCATAAATAATTATTAGTTAATTAGTAATTAGGTTGAAGAGTCATATCTAAATGAGACATGACTCTCCATGAAGAGACACATGCTTGGTATATAAGCAAGCCTCTCACTCTCATTGTATCATCATTCTTATTCATACATTTAATATATAATATTTGTATCGTCATAGATGACTTTATATTCCAAGTCTTCTGGAGTAATTAATCTGAAGAAGGAACTTTATTCGCTTCATAATGTTAAGAAATTATGTAAAAGGATTTTTTTACTTTAAGAAAATTTAACATTACCATTAGGGAGTGCCTAGGGAATGCCTAGGAAGCACTAGGGAATATGCCTAGAGAGCATTGAGGGAGCACCTTTGCAATGCCACACTCCTGAATTGGCAGGGAGTGACCAATGGTTTGGAGTGTGCTCCCAGATTTTGGGAGCGTGCTTCTGCTTGGAGCACAGTTCCAAGGCCAGAGTGATTGGGAGGGTGTTAGGTGGGCTGGGGGGGTGTGGGGGATGCTTCCTGCGACTATGGTCAGTATCCTCCATTTTGATATGGGTATTAAAGCCTATGATGCAGTTCTGTTTTTTGGAATTTGTTAATTAAAAATTTAGAAACATTGGGATATGATTTGCAAAAGGATCACAAGGCATTGGCATGTGAGATTGCTCTAGAGAAGTTAAATTTGCTTCTAATCAGTGTTTCAAGCAATGTTTTAAAAATTGGAACTGGTGACTGAACCTGTCTACCTAATGAATCGGGTTTCGAACTGGAACTGGTCAAACATGGACTGGTCAGGTCTAAATGAGAACTGGTTTAAAAAAATACATTAAATAGTTAATTTTTAATGAAAAAGACTATTTTTAAGATTTAAAACCATGATTCCAAGCCAATAGAAACAAAATATGCAAGGTTTGCTCATCTATATATCATGTAAAGGTATATATATCAAAATGGCATCAAGTGCAATACATATCCGCAACAAAATACATAATCAATGAGGCTCTAAATGGCCTCTAGAGTCCAAAAACAATGCTCTAAGCTATGGGGTCACTGAACTACTACAAGTCTACATATTAGTGATCAACAACATGATCACTCCTCATCATGATCGAACTCATCACCACTACTAGACAAGAGATCATCAACATGAGCTACATAAATAATATGCCTCCGAGTTTGAGGACTCCTAAAACTCCTCTACAACTTTAGTAGTAGCAAAAATAGACGTCAAAACTACAAATCACTGATCAACATGGTCACTCATGAAACTCATCATTGATTCAATGCTACTAGAAATACATAAACATATTCAACAAGAGATACATGAACATCATCTAGCTCAAAGTCTTCAAACTTGGATTGCTCACCTTATAACATGATAGAAATTGAAAAGGTTTAACATGCCTAACCAATGATTTTGGTTTGAGTGAAGGGTTCATCTCCTCAACCTTATAATGTGGTAGAAAAATATTAGCATGCCTAACCGGTTGTTTTCCTTTGAGTGAAGGGTGCATTCTTGTTAAGGCCATGGTAGAGGAGTTCAACAATCAATACCACCAACATCAACAAAGTTCAACAATCAATGCCACCACGATCAAGGTTCTTAAAGGGCTTCATGCTCTTGATCAAATGACAATTTCATACCCTCATGCATGATAGAATCAAATGGAAACATTGCAAACCCCCAAACCATGAAATCCTGAAAACCATTAAGTTTGCTGAATTTTGAGTGAAATCTAAAATTCTAGTTTCTCCATTTGAAATCCAACGAGGTCGAAACCACTCTCAAACATCTTGAGTCATTTCATGGTAATGTTAAAAATTTAAGTAAAAGTGACATTTCTTTTAATTTTCATTTTCATCCTTTTACTTTAAGAATTTAACATTACTATTAATTGCCAACATTGTTAGGTTTGAGATGTGTCAGGAAAATGAGAGGGTAGGCATATTTTTCTTGGAGGGACTATTTTTGAAGGAAAACAACCCCAAATTTCCCTCAAACCAGCTTCAAAACTCACAAAAACACATTTTGAGGGGGTTATAGTTGCTCTGGCAATAAACTGGCCGGTTTAGGACAAAATTGACTGGTTTGACCACAAAACGGCCGGTTCCGTCCTAAACCGGCCGGTTAGGGCAAAAAGAAGGCGAAATGAGGAGGTAAACCGGGTTTTGCCGGTTTGACCTGGTGGGCTTGCTAACCGGCCAGTTTGACCGGTTACCGGTTTAGACCGGCCGGTTTTTAAAACACTGGTTTCAAGTTTCCACTGTTGAATTCCTCAAAGTTTAGGTGGGTGTAGTAAGTTTATTTAAATCATAACTTGATTTCTCCTTTACAGATTAGAATACGAAAAATAAGTTATCAGATGAGTTTGAATGCAAGAATAGAGAATGGGCCTCACAAATATATGATGTCTTTTTCAGATTGCTATTTCTGATGGATATGCATCTTTCATAGATTTTTGTCATCTTATGCCAGGAAAGGAAACACCTTGGTCCTCTATATCCTTAAAATCATATAATATTTGTATATTTAAGTTACCTTGGCTGCAATTAGAAAATGGCTTTGTAACATTTTTCAGAAATTGTGTAACAGGTTGAATATCTTCCTGTTGTATTTCCATTGAAAGGCATTAAGGAAACTCCAGTTCATCTTGCCAAGAAGGTAATTTTATCGTCTACTTCCACAAACAGTTGAAGCAACAGTAGGAAATATGCTTTATAACTGTGATTGCATGGCCGTGCAAGCTTATTTTTAATTTATGTCCTCTGAGATATGATTTTTTCAAAGAAGCTTGTGGTGACATTAAATGACAATTAAGTGTGTACTTACGTTCTTTTATGGATCTTTGTGGTGATAACATGGACATCACCTATGATGTGTTGAGACAACTATCTAGATGTTCCACTTGCAGTACAAAGCTGTTGTGCCATAGTGCATTGTGTAATGCTCAGACAATTGCCCTCAACGATTTTCTTTTTATTAATATTGTTATGTGTTTCATCACAGGCATAGACTGGCCATTTTAAACCATTCATGTTGATATATCTTTCTAAATAGGTACAAGTTGGAGACATGCATTTCTGAATCTGTAGTTGCCTTGTCGATAATTTTTGATCATGTATATATTATTATACTTTTTTCTTTTTTGCCTAAAAAGTGAAGCTTTGCATTTCAGAATTACAAAACAAAAACATTTACTGTGCAAGAATTTGCTTCCTCTTCCAAAGTTCAAACCATGCTAGATGAGCCGAAAGATCAGATGGAGCACACCAAAGCTTGGTATCTTATGACTAATATATTTTCTAAAGTGAAAACCTTTAGCAGCTACCTGAATTGCAAGTTCATCCATGAACCTATGGACCACTAATCTTCCATATGAGTTATTGCTACCTTCAAATGCATTTTTACCATATAAGACTAGAGTAGGGAGAAAGTGGTTAGTCTAAGTAGCGAACAGATGGGTCAATAGATATCTGTAATTGACTCTAAGTCATGGAGACATTGTAATACCCCAGTTTTGACCTGTGGATTATATAAAATCACATATGCATATATAATGATGACATGGCTGGATGCCTAGACTCATGTTGGATGTTTAGCATGTTATGTTTTGATACATTGACTAATCCTGATGTGGGTAAACAACACCAGGGTACTTTTTGTTATGTAAATAGTTACAAGAATTTTTCTTAAACCACCAAAAGGTTGCAAATGAGCACAAGGGGAACATGTGCCCATGGGAGGGGAAGAAAGAGGGTAAGTGGAGAATAATGTATTTTATTGTTGTCATATGTCACATGCCTAAAGTCTCCATCTTTTTCCCAATCATTGAAGTCTTATCAACCTTGGTTCTAGTTGTCCAAAGAGGAGATTTATGGTCTTCTTGCAACCTTGGAGGCTTATTCTTCTTCTACCATTCAGGTCACCCAAGCTATTACCATTAGTATGTGTGAACATGCTTGCATTTACCTGAAAAATACCAGCACACTGTTGCAGAAATTCCATGGCTATCAGTGAGAAAAGAGACGAGCGAGCTAGCAAACAGAAATCCCTATGCCTGTGCCAGATTCAGCTCTATCCAAGCAAAGGTCTACCACCACAAGAATTCCATTGGGCAACAAACAGAAGAGATTCTCTTGCCTTCATTGGAGCATTGGAGGGAAAGTATTTCTCGAGAGACTGTGTAACGGAGGGGGGAAGTTCCTCTCCTGGTGTTGTGTTGGCTGAGAGGGAAGAGTTGTAGCTGGTTGAAGGTTGTGTATGATGCCCGGGGAAGTTTTCACTGTGATTGAAACAGATATCTGGTAATATTATAAGCTGAGCATTATGGGATGGACTCTGTGTGAGAGTTAGAGCCACAACATTTCATTCACCTTTGTGGTCTCATAGCTTGACTCCAGGTTGGCATATACAGTGAATTGTGAAATTTCCTTAATTGCAGCAACTGGAAATTAATCTTCTAAATTATGCAGTTTATTTGTCTTCAGAAATTATTATGACAAATAACAATTAATTCATCACTGCAATCTTCACAAAAAAAAAATACAAGAACTGAGAAATAGTGCACACACATAAAATTTTGACACTTGTATTTTTGGACAATAGTCCTTGGAAAAACCTCAATGTGGGGGAACCCAGTTCAACAGATGAGGGTTTTATTGTTATTTCTTCAACAAATTAAAGAGTACATCAACTGCTTGCCTGACATTTCGCAAAGCTCCAGTAAATTTGTCCACTGGTAAAATAATCTGGAAACACAGTTTCCTTTGCAAATCAAATCAGCTTCCTGCCTCCAACTTGCACTCTTTCCTGCAACTTGCATTGGCAAAATATGGAAGTGCGTACGACCCTCCGGGAATTCGCACCATCTCAGGAAAATTGTTCTTGCAACTCCTTCCACCTGCAACTCGACTGAGCTATTTTCTGTTCCTCTTAGAAACTGTTTCCTACAACTAGAAATCTAACAATTGCCCAGTAATGCGCACCGGCTAACTCGCACTGGCCAGTGTGGCCTATCTGTAGAATAATTCAACCTCTATTCCTTCCTCTCAGAATGCTGGAATCTCGTGAAGAATTCTTCTGACAATCACTCCTCAATTCTTCCTGATGAAGCCCTTGCTGTCGGTGCCCCCCTCTACTTCAACTACTCCCTTGCTAATCACTGCAATTGCGTAAGTCAAACTGCTTAAAGGATCTCCAATTTCCCATCGACTTGCGCTTATAATCTCTCATTGAACAACCAATGTCGATGATCTAGTCACTACTGATGGCTAAGATCATCTTGACCTCATCAATTAACTTTTCTAGAAGTCCCTGGAGTTAAATTGTATTTCCTCAATTAATCGGATTTAATTAACCGATTTCCTAAGTTAGACTTAAGAAAATATTTAATAATTGGCTAATTATTGTAGTTGAGGTGTTTCTTGCGAAACCTTTTCTGGGTATTGGAGAAAATGTGCTCCTTGGTCTCATAGACACCACAGAGACTAGAACATGTGTCTGCTGCTACCAAAAACTAACACTCCCTATTAGTGAGGAAGGTGTTTTCCACTACGTCCATCTTATCCTTGAAGTAGACAAACTTTACCTTGCCCAAGGCTTTCATGAGAATATCCATCTACCACATCTCTAATCCTAGGATGTAATGCATCAGTGCCAAGTCCATCTCGAACTTTGCTACCAAGTCACTCTAATAGTCCTCTATGAACCCTGATGACCCTGTCAAGAAGAGATCATCAACATATAAAACCAATTTGAGTGGCTCACCTCCTACCATCAGATAGTAGAGGTTGGAATCAACTTTGCTCTTCACGAAGCCCATCCGCTGCAAGTAGCTATCTATCTAACCATACCATGCTCTAGGAGCTTGTTTGATCTTGTATGGTGCCCTCTTCAGCCTATACACATGTATATCTCTCTCATGCGTTTCAAAATCCTTTGGCTGTTTGATATACACCTACTCCTCTATCACCCTGTTCAAGAATGCAATGTTGATGTCCATCTGGTGAATCTGCCATCCCATCTGCGTTGTCAATGAGACCACTGCCCAGGTAGAGGTACCTCTCTGGCCACTAGTGCGAAGGTCTCCTCATAATCCTGCCTTCCTTCTACGCATATCGCTTGGCCACAGACCTTGCCTTATACTTTTCCACGTTGCCATCTGCAACATACTTGATCTTGTAGATCCATCAAGAGCCTAGAACTGAACTATCCACAGGCCTAGGCATGACCTCTCATACATCGTTGATCATGGAGTTGTACTCCTCCACCATGGCGTTTTGGCACACCTAATGCTGTGCAACCTCATCATAACTAGAAGGCTCTTTGTCAACGATCTCTATCACCAATGCCTTGTACCTGTCTAGTTGTCTGAGCTCTCTGGTTCTCGATCTGGGAGCTCCAACTCCTACGCATCTCTCAATGTCTGAAGCACCTCTCTACTTCTTCTTTCGCTGGTGGTGGTTGGAGCTTCATGTTCTTCATCTCACCCTTATTGCTCCATCTGCTGTGAACTCACAGGACCTCCTACACTTGAGCTAGTGCGTGTGCTAGTAACTGTACTAGTGCTTTGTTGTCCCTACGACTGTTGCTCAACCCTTGGAGCTTTTGCTGGCCCACTCTAATCATCTGTTGGCAACTCATGAGATCTCTTGAAGGCTTTCTCGTCCTGGAACCTCACGTCTCATCTCACATTGATCCTCCTGCTACTAGGAATATAGATCATGTATGCCTTGGACGTTTCACTGTAGCCAACAAAATATCCTTTATCTGTAGTGTGATCCAATTTGGTCCATTTATCATTCAACACATTACAGTATGCTATGCTGCCAAAGATCTTGAAGTGCTCGACCTCTGGCTTCTTCCCTGTGAAGACTTGCTCTGGTGTTATCTTCCCCAAACTCTTTATGAGGAACCCTGTTCTGTATGTACACTATTGTGCTACATGCCTCTGCCTATAAAAACATGGGCATATCTTGGTCACACAACAGTGCCTTTGCTGCCCCAACAATTGTGCTATTCTTCTGCTCCTTGGTAATGCTGCCTTTGTGAACTTTACAAGTACGCACCACCTGCTCATATCATCGTGTTTCGTGCTCAATTCTGGAAACCATGCCATAGTCTCCCTGAGCAACCTAAGTGCTCCATGGTGCAATTGTTCGATCCTCCTATGCCATAACTCTCCCAAGTCTCTGCCACTGCTATTGTTGCTGCTAACTAGTGCCTTTGGAGAATCAAACTGCAACTTGTATAGCTTGTACTGCCTTTGAAGAATTTAGCTTCCTTGACTAACCTCACCAAGGCAGAAAGACAATCTTTGTAGTTGTAAACTGCTAATTATTGTTTGGTGCAAGGTGGCCTTTGATGGAGGAATCCCGATTGTATAATTCTGAGGTGTGTGGATGTTGCAATAAGTAATACTTGATTGATTATTGAATGATTGAATGATGCCTTACATTCCCTTGGACGGTATGCCTAAATAGGTAGTGACTGGTCACGAGGGTAAATGGTCATGTCTTTTGACAATGAATTTTCATTATTTAATAATATTAAAAATGTTTAAATAAATAAATAGATAATTAATTAATTAATTATTTATTTATTAAGTATATTTATACATAATTTATTAACTATTCTATTAATTATTTATTCATAACATTGCCCCACCCTTAAAAATTGCTTTGTCCTCAAAGAAAGGGTATCGAGGGGTATTACTGTCAGAACTTCTCAGTTTCCCATGAGGAGACATCTTCTGGAAGTTTTTTCCACTTGCTCAAGTATTCTCTAATAGTTTTGGAACGTAGTACCTTCTCTCTGGTTGCAAGGATACCTTTAGGTTCTAAGATAATCCATCCTTCTTCATCAACTTCAGATATCTCGGTTTGAGTTGATTGGTTTTGACCAAGTACCTTTTTGAGACACGAAACATGGAATGCGTTGTGGATTTGACAGTTATCTGGTAGTTTCTATCCATAAGCTACATCATTGATTTTCTAGATTATCTGGAAAGGCCCATAGAACTTTGGAGCTAACTTATTCTTCCCTTGTTGTTTCAAGGATAACTGCTTGTAAGGTTGTAGTCTTACAAAGACCCAGTGCCCTTCGAATTCTCATTCTGAACGGTGCTAGTCAGCTTGTTGCTTTATTCAATTTCTGACAATTGTTAGGTTTTCATTTAATATCTGGATAATCTTTTGACTTGCTTTGAAATGGCTCTTCACTGCTTGAACCTTAGTATCATTTAATGCAAAATCCTTCCATTTCAGGGGTTCATAACCATACAGGGCCTGGAAAGGGGTCATTTTGGTTGAGGTATGATAGGTGGTATTGTACCACCATTCTGCTAAATGCAACCATTGTGACCATTTGCTTTGCTTATCAGATATGAAGCATCGTAGGTATGTTTCTAAACACTTATTTACTATTTCTGTTTGACCATCCGTTTGTGGATGGTAGGATGAACTCATGCTAAAGGTTATTCTGGCTTGGTTGCAAAATTCCTTCTAGAAATTTCCCTAAAATTTTACGTCTCTATCACTAATGATAACTTTAGGTAGACCATGTAGCTTGTAGATGTTTTTGCAAAAGACCTCCGCAATTTGCTTGGTTGAGTCCATTTTCTTGACTGTCATAAAGCATGCATATTTAGTGAGTCTATCTACTACAACAAATATTTTGTCCTTGACATCAGACATAGGTAAACCGTTGATGAAATCCATGGAGATTTCTTCTCATTTCTGATTTGGAACATGTAAGGGGTGTAACAACCCAGGAGTTGAGACGTTTTCGCTTTTACTTCTTTGACAAATGTCGCATTCGGTGACATATTTATGAATTTCCTTACTCATTCCCTTCTAGTAGAACCACTGACATGCGTTGTAGCATGTCTTAAAGAACCCAACATGCCTAGCTGCAGAGAAATTGTGTGATTCCTTTAGAGCCTTTATTTTAAATTTGGATGAAGGACCTAGGTAAACTCTACCCTTATACCATAGTATGTCATTTTTCGATTCAAAATTAGGATATTGATTGATGTTTTTATTATCGAACAAGAGTCTAGATCCTTAGCATATTCAGTTCGAATCTCATCCAACCAATCAGGACTATTACCAATACAGAACATGTTGTAGTGTCTTCATCTTTACGTGAGAGAGTATCGACAAACACATTAATCCTTCCCCTTTTTGTGCAAAATTTCCATGTCAAATGCGGTCAGTTTTTCTATCCACTTATGTTGTTCTGTTGATAAGGTTTTTTGTTGTAATAGGAACTGAAGACTATCATGATCTGTGCGGATTGAAAATTTGCTTCCTAATAAGTATTGACGCCACTTGCTTAACGCATGAATAATGGCCAACATCTCCTCGTGATAGGTAGAGTTCAAGCTTTCCCTTTTATTAAGCTTTAGACTTTCGTAAGCTATGGGGCGATCGTCTTGCATCAGTACTGCGCCAATCCCAAATCTCGAGGCATAACATTCTACCACAAAAGGCTTGGCGAAATTTGGGGTTGCCAGAACCAAGGTAGATGACATTATCTCTTCTAAAGATTTAAAGCATTCGTTTGCCTTATAGTCCCATTAAAGCATTCGTTTGCCTTATAGTCCCATTGAAAGGAAATTTTCTTTAGTAAATTTGTTAGGGGAGCAGTCACATGTGCGTAATTTTTTATGACTCTTTTGTAATATCCAGTTAATTCAAACAATCTCTTAAGTTTTGATAGATTCTTCGGCTTGGGACACTCTTTGATCGCTTTAATCTTGCTGGGGTCTACTTTGACTCCTTTGGATATGATGTGTCCCAAATATTCAACTTCCTTTTGTCCAAAGGTACATTTTGATAGTTTTGCATAAAATTGATTCTTCCCCAATGTGGAATGTACTTCTTCTAGATGCTCGAGGTGCTTCTTCCATGTTTCGCTATAGACGAGCATATTGTCAAAGAAAACCAATATGAATATTCGCAGGTATGGGCGAAAGTGTTCGTTCATGGCTGCCTGGAAGGTGGCTGGTGCATCTGCTAAACCAAATGGCATTACCTTAAACTTATAATGCGCTTCATGAGTTTTGAACACAGTCTTCTCGACATTTTCTAATTTTACTCGGATTTGATAATAGCCTGACCTTAAATCTAATTTTGAAAAATATTTTGCGCCATGAAGTCCGTACAACATCTCATCAATAAATGGAATGGGAAATGTGTGTAATAGTAATCTTGTTTAATCCTCAATAATCTATACACAACCAGAAGGATTCATCCTTCTTTTGGACTAACACTATTGAAGCTGCATATGGACTTCTGCTTTTCGTAATGACTCCAATTTTTTGCAAATCTTGTATTACCCTTTTTTTCTCTGTTTTATGATGATGGGGATAGCGATATGGCTTGACATTCACAGGCTTCACATTCGGTTTAACTTCAATGATGTGTTTGATCTTCCTTTCAGGAGGTAATTTCATGGGCAAGTCCTGAATTACTTTGTCATATTTCTGGATTAGGGATGTAACTTCACACTGTTGGCGAGTCCCCTCCATAGATAATTACTCTAACTATTGGCATTGTGTGATGAATACCGGAGCTCCTTTGCGAATAAGTTTCTTCATTTGTTGTGCCGATATGATTTGGGTAGGAGGAGCTTGGAAATCGAAGAGATTATACTTCCTTCTATTCCACTTGAACTTAATGAATTGTTTCTAATGGTTTGCAAAATGCGTTCCCAATGCTTGTAACCATTGTATTCCCAGGACGACATCTACACCTCCCAAGGGAATTGTGTAAAAGCTAGATTCCATTTCGTAATCGTTTAGTTGCACTTTAACTTTATGGCACTTCCCTACTCCATCTATTCTTTTTCCATCTGCCACCATAACCTTTATATCTGTTACAGGATATGCAAATAGATTTAGCCTCTTTGCAACATTGACATCTATAAAACTATGGGTGCTTCTTAAATCTATTAACACAATAACGTTTTGCTTCTGCATATGTCCCTTAAACTTTAATGTTTGTGGTTGGGCTATCCCTATGATAGCTGCCAAAGAAATTCTCGGCATATTTTCTTCTTCTGGATCTGAATTAGGAATCTCATTTTCTTCATTAGTTTCTTCGTAAGAGTCACTATCTGAATATTCCTCTTCTTGTTCTGCTTTGTAGTTGTAGAGTTTTTGTTTGTTGCACTTCTGTCCTGGAGAGTATTTGCCTCTCCACGTCTAGTATTTGCCATCCTTTTTCTTTGCAAAACTTGATTGTTGTTTTCCTCATTCTCGCGACAGGGGTGGAATGTACTTGCGACGTTTGTCTTTTCTTTTGAGTAACTGTTGGATTTTTCATTATTGGCATGTCGTGTTTTATGGAATTTATATTTTCACTCAATAATTATCGCTGCATGTCTGGTTTCTTTAATAGTTTTTGGATTGTACAACTTCAATTCTGCGTAGATATGTTCCTTAAGTCCATATCTATCCATTTTTAGCAGTTTTTCATCAGAGAATCATCTTTGTCTTACATCTAATATTTCCCATTCATGGGTGTATTTGCTTACATACCCTTTTTGCTTAAGATGAATGAATTTTTCGTAGACATTATCCTCTTCTTCGTCATGAAATCTCTTTAGTAAGACATCCACAAAATTCTTCCAAGTAAATGAACGAGCTTCACATTTGTTGTACCACCATAAGAACCAATCATGTGTTTCAACTTCCAAGTTGTTGGATGCGGTCATGATTTTCTCCCGCTCACCTATTGGCGGGTTTGACTAAAAAATGACCTCCATTTTATTAACCCACACAATAACACCTCAATGATCTTTACCATCGTACTTAGGTAATTCTATTTTAATTCGTTGGTAGTCATTTTCTAGAAATTTTGTATAGTAATAACTTCCTTGGAAGTGTATTTGTGACATTTGCAGAATTTCATGATTTAAAAAATCTTCGCCTTCTGGAGTCTTGGGACTTTGTGTTGGTTCTTGAGGAATTAAGGGATTAAACACTGGATTGATTCCTCCCATTAACTGACTCAACATTCTCTCAACGTTATCCATTTTTCTAATATCGCTTGCCATTTTCTCTTGATTTACAATTATCCAGTCTTGACACTCCCTTAACTCTAACTGCTTCCTTTCGACACTATCGAGGTTCCGTTGCATTTTATTAAGTTCTTCTTGAAATTTCCTTGAATTGGCATCCTCATTATTACTAACCATCTTAGCTTTATTTTTTTTTTCCTAGTGAAACCAATTTTTTGTTTTTGTAATTTCTGGTTTCTTCTAGTTTAAATTAAAACTATAGAAAATATAATTTAATAAATGTAAAGTTTTTATAACTATATTGTATAGTTATTTAAACTTATGATTCAATCCAACGAAAAAAAATGCTACTCCCGAAAGTCAACGGGGACGTCGGAAGGGTGAATCGGTCGCCCGAATGACGTGATGGGTGGAATTGGGTTCACACGAAACACGTCTTTTGATGGGGACAAGGAATATCAGAGAGACAGGAGGGATGGCAACTGGTTGGTTGGTCGTAGGGGGAGAGATGCATCAGATGAAGTAGGGAATGGTGTGGTCAGGGTAGCTGCACATAAAAACACACGCGGATCGACGGGGACAGAGAACGACACAGCGACAAGGGTGTCGATGGTTGGGAATCGATGAAGACAACAAGTTGGACAGTGTGGTCTCGACTGTTGGTAATGGGTGGACTACGCCAGATAATGGCTACAACAGCGAGACCCTCCAAACTGTAGATGCTAGGGACATGAGTGAACAACATATGGATACTACGTGGTCGACGTGAAGTGAAAACAGGGGAACAATGGAATAGGAAATAGGGGAATGATGGCAGCGGAACATGTGTGACAGAGTGATGCAATGGAGCAAAGTTGGAGGTAATCGACGTGGCTTTGATACCACTGTTGCAACAAAACTTAGAGTTTTTTGTGCTTTAAAATGTAAAATACAAAATTGTATTGTAAGTAATATTTTATTGATTATTGAATGATTGAATGATTGAATGATTCTTTACATTCCCTTGGATGGTATGCTTAAATAGGCAGTGACTGGTCGTGAGGGTAAATGGTCATGTCTTCTGACAATGACTTTTCATTACTTAATAATATTAAAAATGTTTAAATAACTAAATAATTGATTAACTAATTAATCATTTATTATTATATATATATTTTATACATATTTTATTAACTATTCTACATATTACTTATTCATAAGGGTGGACTGAGATGAGTCGAAAGAGTTGCTAAAAGAACTACATGCAAGGGTGTGTGGTGGTCACTTCTTTGCTTGTACCACAATGCACAAAATCATGCGAGCAAATTATTATTGGCCAACACTATTCAGGGACTTGCATAATTTTGTGGGATTTTGTGAAGCTTACCAAAAATTTGAGGTAAAGCAAAAGTTACCTTCTTTACCTCTTGAGCTAGCTATTGTATGGGCCCCATTTTAGCAATGGGGATTGGATTTTATTGGGCAGTTCCCTTGGAAATCTAGCAATGGTTACAACTAGATATTGGTTGCTACGCATTACTTCACAAGATGGGTAGAGGTTGTCCCATTGAGATCTTCATCCACTTCACATTTTGTTAGCTTTTTGGAAGATCACATACTTACAAGGTTTGGACTTCCACAAAAATTACAATGAATAATGCTAGTGTCTTCAGGTCAATTGAATTGGTATCATTTTGCTCTCAGTATAGCTTTACGCTGTCCCATTCAACTAATTATTACCTGTAGGGGAATGGGCTAGCAGAGTCTAGCAATAAGAAGCTTATCAAAATAATAAAGAAGACCATTGGAGATAATAAGCAAGCTTGGGATAGCTATTTGATGCATGCACTCTAGGCTAACCATATTACTAAAAACGTGCCATTGGTAAGAGTGCATTTGAACTTGTTTATGGTTTGGATGTAGTTGTGCTTGTAAGCTTGAGGTTGCCAATTTACTGGATGTTGGAGCAATTCTTGAGTAACGAAGAGATGTTACAACAACATATCAACCATTTAGTACATTTGAATGAAGAGAGGAATGTGTCATATGCCCATTTATCTGATTATCAACGTCAAATTAAGAAGACATTTGATCGCAAAGCTAGAGGGAAAGCATTCAAAGTTGGTGATTTAGTATTGCGATGGGTCAAAAGAAATGAAGGACTAGGAAACCATGGCAAGTTTGATAGTCTTTGGTGTTGAGAAATGTAACTAGTATCGGTCTTCATAATTATTTTTGTGTCTTGATGTAATGTTTTTTTTCAAAAGAAGGGAAAAATAAAATTATTTATAAAAGAAAAATTATTTAGTAGCATGGGTTTCATGCTTATTTATTTTTGTTCTAAGTCAAGCCTCCATTGAAGGCTTCTAGGATTGAGTCATAAGTCATTGACCATGTCATCATGTTGTAGACCCTTCTTGCACTTTGTGTATTGAGAAATAAATTTGTAAAAGAGTCAAAATTATAAGATTAGCCTCCTCCATCAAATCGGCCTCACAAAGGAGCCTCTCACCATTATAAATAACTAAGCAGTCGACCTATTATGGGACCATCTATCTATGAATTCGATCTATAATTTTCCAAGTGAAGAAGGAGGTGCGAAGAAGTCTAATAAGCGGTCTTTATCCTTACAAAAGAAGAAATAACCATAGCGAAGAAGGAAGAGATCTTTGGGTGTTGATATTCTACCACACGTGTGAACTAGGGTTTCTGCAGGTTTGTTCTATTGAAGGCCGAGACTTCAGATGCTGCAGAGAGGGTCGAGACATTGTTTGACTAAGATTTTGGAGAATAATTTGTGTTGACTTGTGAAGAACTTGACTGAAGTTTGACTTGACTACATGGGAGGTTGACTTGATGGATTGGAGGAAGTATATGTCTTGGTCAAAAGGTCTAGGTTGTCTCATTTGATCTGATTCTAAAGAAGAGAAGAATTTCTTTGGGTTTTCCCAGAAAGAGGTTTTGCCTTGGCTGAGTGCCTACATCTTGTGTTCATGGTTGTGATCTTCGTGTTTTTGGCATTTATTTGATGATAACAACACTAACTTAATCTACAAAAGAAAAATATAATATCACAAGTAAATGTCAAGATAAGAGAAATCAAGAATAAGTTGTACTAATGCTGCGCTAATGGATTTCTCAACATTTGGTTGGGTCTGTATTGCATTTAGACTGTTGTAGGACCAAACACTTTAAGGCTGGCTATTTTGGATGAAAATGTAGAATTTTTTTTTTCCTCCGTAAATGGGTACCAATTGAAGTGTTATTTTCAGTAAAAAAGAAGAGAAGAAGAAAAGAAAATAAAAGAAAAGAGAAGGAAATTTCAATAATGGGTACTTTGGGCATTATTCATTAGTTTAGGTTGTCCCATATTTGCACGTGCATTTACAGTCAATAGGAGTTGTGCTTTTGTGAAATTTTGACTTATTTTGAGGAAATATTTCTTACCATGTATCCCTTACAATAGAGTTTTTGCATTAGTTCATTTTGAGTTTAGTTGCATGAAATAAAACCTTTTAAAGGTCAATTTTTTGTACTTTCATCATTATGCATTGATACTTCTAGTCAAGTTTGGATGTAGGATTTGGTCCTAGTCATTTTCCATGATTGATGTCTACTAGGATGGGTAGTTTGATAGGCTTTTGGGGTTCTAATGACTCCTCATATGAGTTGCCTCTTCATTGAGCTTTATTGAGTCATACTTAGTGAGTCAGTCACCTCCTATCCAAAATTTAGTGACCGATGCCAATTGTTTTCTGGTACTTATTATATCTTGTTTTGTGTTACCAGAAAAACCTACATCATTGTCTCTAACAAATTGTTTCTCATCAACTTCAACAATGTGAAAATGCCTAAATCTAACAATCTCAAGAATCCTACTACAACCAACTAAATCTACTTCACCTAAATTGTAAATTACATTACAAGATTATTTCAAATTTCTCCTTGAAACATTGAAGGAAATTACTGAAGCAGCCTACACAAAATTAAATATGATTCTGAAACATAGAAACCGAGCAAGGAAAATAGAAACACAAAGGACACTGTTATTTTTGGATAATAGTCCCTGGAAAAACCCAAGGCTGGAAAATTGGTGCAACAACTCTGAGGGTTTTATTCCATGTTGTGGGGGAGCGCCCCCCCCCCCCTCGAACCCGCTCCCGAATCGCGCTCCGGGCGGGAGCGCGCTCCCTTAAAAAATTTGCGCTCCCTGGTCTGTTAGGGAGCGACATAGGGAGCGATCGCTCCGGCGCTCTCGGAGCGATTTTTAATGCCCGGGAGCGATCGCTCCCTGATCTCTCTCGAACATTAAAAATCGCTCCGGGAGCGATTCGAGCCGGGCCGGGAGCGGTTCGGCAGAAAAAAAATCCGCCGGACCCGAAAATAAAAAAAATTTAGAATTTTTTTTTGGTTTTATAAGCCCAATGGGCCAAAAAAAATTCATTCTAACTTCATTGAGCTTGAGTTTGGAGCTGGAGCAAGAGCAAAGGAGCGAGGAGCAAGCTTGCAGAGGTAAGTAACTTAGTAATTTAGTTAGTTTAGCTGGTTAGGTAGTTAATTTAATTTAGCTGTTTGAGTTTAAAGATCATGTATTTAAATTAAATTAATAAATTAAATTAATAAATTAAATTAATTAATTAAATTAATTAATCCCAATAAATTAAATTAATTTGCAGATTCAAGAATCAAAACCCTACAAACATCAAACACCATGGACTTGGCTATATTTATTGGCATTTTCCTCTTCCTGGTCCCTTTTATGGTTATTATGGTGCTGGAGAGTAGGAAACGGAGGGGGCCCCAAACTGAAGAGGGGGATGAAGAAGCCGGAGAAAGTCAAATGGGTGAAAACCCCAGTGAGGAGGAGCTGGAGGAGGGTGAACATGACCCTCAAAAAACTAAACAAGACCAAACTCCATTGTGGAAATATGTTCACAGGGCTGAAACAGGGAGAGGGGGTGGTACCACTAAATTTCATTGCCCCCATTGCAACACTGATTACACAGGTTCATACACCCGTGCTAGAAGACACCTCTGCGGGAAAAGGCCATGGGATGGAGAGAAACAAATAGGAATCAAAACTTGTACAGCGGTGTCAACAACAGATAGAGCCAAATACATAAGGGAAGAGGAGGAAGCCCAATACAGAACAAAAAAATCAAGGGGTTTCTTTGAACCAAGCTCACAATCACAAAGAACTCCTTCAGCATCCTCCCAAGGCAGTGGATATGGACATGGAGGCACAGGGTCATCATCTTTAAGGCGTAGAACCATATCAGATTTCCTTGATGAGGGGTGTAGGAATGATGTGGATTCAAAAGTTTACAGGTTTCTCTATGCATGTGGGATACCATTCAATGTTCTACGCTCACCTTATTGGCACGAAATGGTTTCTGCCATAAATGATGCCCCTAAAGGATACAAGAGCCCTGGGTATGACAAGGAAAGAACCGTTGGCCTTGATCATGAAAAAGCAAAAATATCACATTCTTTGAATAAAATGACAAGTTCTTGGACTGACCATGGGGTGTCCATTGTATCTGATGGATGGACAAATGTAAAAGGCAAGCCATTGATAAGTGTTCTTGCTGTGTCTGTTAGTGGTCCCATCTTTCTAGCTGCACATGATTACTTAGACAAGTTCAAGACTGCCATCAACATTGCAGAAGCATTACTTGAAACAATTGAGCGTATTGGCCCATACAATGTCATCCAAGTCATCATTGATAATGCTCCTAATTGTAAGGCAGCGGGAGCAATTATTGAGGATAATACCCGAACATATTTTGGTCTGGATGTTTGGTTCACACGTTGAACCTTCTGTTGCATGATATTGTCAAAAACAAAAATGAACAATACCAATGGATTGGTAATTTGTACAAGAAAGGCAAACAAATGATAAAATTTATTACAAATCATAGCAATACCCATGGCCTTTTCCGCAGTCACTCGAGATTGGAATTGCTGAAGATTGCGAGGACTAGATTTGGTAGCTATTACCTCACCTTCAGGCGCCTTTTGAAGGTAAGAGAGGCATTAGCTAGCATGGTATCAAGTCCACATTGGCAGGTGTTAAAGGAAAGGGCTACAAATGTAGCTGACATGGCAGGTTTTGAAATGGTGGAGGAGGCCGCTCTTGATGGGCAGTTTTGGACAAGTGTGAGGCAGGTATTGGATTTCACCAAGCCAATTTATCACATGATTCGGTTTGCAGATACAGACAAACTAGTGATTGGCGAGGTGTATGAGCAAATGGATACCATGTTGGGGGAAATAAAAGACATTGTTCATAATAGAGATCCCAACTTGTACAAACTGATTCATGATTGTGTGTGTGAACGGTGGAATAGGCTTAACCTTCCACTACATTTCTTGGCGTATATCCTTACGCCAAAATACTACTCTACATCTTGGTTGGGCCAACCTGCAGCAGGGGGTGGGGTTAGGACCAAACCCCATTTAGATCAAGAGGTAACTAAAGGATATTTGGAAGCATTAGAAAAGTTGGTACCTGACAGGGAGGAATGTGCAGCTGTGCGCCTTGAAATAGGCAGATACTTCAGTGGCACTGGTTTGTATAGTAACTTCCATGCAATGGACGACAAAGATAAATTTGAATCTCTCACATGGTGGGAAACATATGGCGGCCACGGACTTTTGCCAAAATTGGCAAAAAAAGTTCTTTCACAGGTTGTAAATTCTTCTTCTGCAGAGAGGTGTTGGAGCACCTACAGCTATATACATAATGTGAAAAGAAACAGACTCAATGAAAACTGAGCAGAAAGCTTGGTTTATGTGCTCTACAACTTGAGGTTGTTGAGTCATTACTGTGATCGGGCTAATGAGGATCCCACATATAAAATTTGGGACAATCACCCAGAGGATGACAATTTGGAGGATGGCATTGTACATATTGAAGAACTAGAAGAGGAACTTGTAAGGGATGAAAATGAAGCAGCAGCCATGCCACCTCCACCTCCACCTCCACCATCCAGTAGCAGTGCTCAAGGTTCGAGTCTTGTTCCTTTGCTGTCGTCACCTCCATCTACACCCTCGCATGGAGGTTCTAGTTCTGGTCGTCGGTCTGTGCGGGAGACTCCTAGAAGACCACCACGACTTGCTTATACTCCTGGAGACTCTCGTGGCAAGGGGCACATGTAGATTTACAGTTTACTTGTCTTTTTTAGTTTCTATTAGACTTTAGTTTTCATAACTGTTGAGTTTTGAGTCCTTGACTCTTGACTCTTGACTCTTTCATATCATAATGATATTTTTTGTAAACATTATATCACTGTGACAATGAAAATTTGAAGTTTGAAGTTGGGCCTTGGCAATTATAACTCATTGGTAATGATTGTGTATTATGAATATGATGCTTTGTGAAAGACTAAATTTGTTTCATTTCATCTCATTATTCATGTTTCATTTTATAAATTTTTAACATTTCATATCATGTTAACAGTTAGAAGTTAGGACTTAGAAATATCTTCGATATTACTTCTTGTAATGGTTAAACTTAGCTTACAAGTACAACTTTGGTGATCAATGATGATAAATGTTATTGAATTTTCAATTCTGAAAGCTTGAAGTTGAAACTTTAATATTGAATTTGATGAATCATGATTTATAAGACTCAATATGTTGCAGTTGTAATATGTATTTTACTAACTTGTGGACATGGTTGATGACGATTATAATTTCTAGATGATTGATGTAATATGGTTCAATGACCAATCTATGTTTTTTTTATGTTTTTTATGTCTAATTCTTCATTCAACATGTTTTTGTTGACATATATGTATCAAAAATTAAAAAATATAAAAAATATATATATTTTTAAAAAATCGCTCCCGGATTCGCTCCCAAACCAGGAGCTTCTGAAAATGGTCGCTCCCGCTCCCGTTTTCGCTCCCGCTCCCCCCTCCCGCTCCCGCTCCCAAGTAACATGGGTTTTATTATTATGCAGGAGAAAATATGAGTACAATTCTAGGATGCTCAACTAGCAATCTGATATAGAGAGAATACTGAACAAAAGACTGGTGAAATGATCTCACCCTGTCACTGGAGAATCAATCACTGATTCTGTTGCTCTGGAGGCTCTGCGTCACCCTATGCGTCACCCTCTGCGTAGAAATTCGTCACTTTGGGCAGTTTTTGCGTCACCCCTCCTGGGTATTACATTGCCTCTCCTCTGGATCCTCTGCTGGTTGAGAATTCGACTTTCTGCCTCCTAGACTCGCATCCTGAATTTCAGCAATTGAATTTCGACATCCCTTAGCAGGAAACTCGACTTCCCCTCAGGGATTGCACTGCCTCTGTGTCAGCACTGCGTGGGCCAGCGTCAACCTTCCTCTGGACGTCTTTCTATTCTCCCTTTGCCTCGTACTTTCCAGAAATTCTTTCTTTCGGATTCTCACTGCCCCTCTGCTACAAGAAATCTCCTCAATCAATTTTTCCTCCTAAGAACTTCTTGCTTTAGAAAAAAAGATTTCCTTCATCTCTCAGTGTGTTTTCCAAATGACCCTCAAGCCCCTTCTTGTATCTTCTTGTTGGATAACCAATTGCCTAGATTAAATCATAATCAAAGGCTCAAATCGTTTTGGCCTGATCCGTGTCTTTTTCGAAAAGTTTCACCCCTGATTAGATTAATACCCATTAAAAGTTTTAATTTTCCTAAGTTTAGACTTAGGAACCTCATTAAAAATATTAATAATTTTAATAAAATCACTTCTGGGTGGAATTTCCCAAAACTTTTTTTGGGTTCTTTGGAATAACTCCCTACAAAATTTGAGGCTTAGAGCACATCCCATGCTACCCCAAATCAACACTCCCTCTTAGAGAGGAATGTGCTCTAGCGATACACTGCTACTGCATACTGCTCTGATTTTGAAGCATCGTTCTCTATGCTGCTGATGTCTGACATGTTGTCCACCAACTACTGTGTTGTTGCCGCAATTGTACTGCTGCCTTTGACACTGCCACTGCCAATGCTACATCTGTACTACAACTCCCTCCCAAATGTTGCATTTGCTATGCTGCTAGCACTGCCATTGCTAACACTGCATCCGTACTGCAACTCAGTTGCTGAGAGAAGCAACTGAAAACACCCAAGACTGGACACATATACAATGGATACACCTCTGTGCTGAAAGCCTGACTGCTACTAGTCCCATGCTACCTTTTGAAGCCACTACGCTCCTGAAGCTCTGCACTGTGCCTCCATGCACTGTTGCCTCTCTGCTATGTGTTGCTCAAGTTCTGGCGCTACTAACTACTGCATCTGTCGAAACAACACTCCATGGCACCAACTGAAAACTCCTACATCTTGCTACTACTGATCACGGGCTCCCGTAGCAAGGTGATGAACCAAGAGGTAGGCTCCTCAAGGATCCTGCCCATTTATAGCTTTATCGAACTACAATTCTATATCAGCCCACCTCCCTCCTGGAGGTAATTTGGTTGTCATGGCGAACTCCTTGTCCTGTTCGATTTTTGCTGCTGCAACCTTAGGATCATGCTTCTCATCCTTGTCCTTTTTCTTCAAAGGACACTGGGATGCATAGTGGTCCATCTCGCCACATCTGAAGCACTTCACTTTGGAGTCGTCTTTCTTTCGTCTCTGTTGCCCCTGTTGTCCCTTTGATGCAAGGGTTGCGTTATCCTGTTTCTCTACTTTGGGCTTTGACCCACTGCTATTGCTGCTTCTGTTACATTTGACCTTGAGCAGGTCTCTCCTCAACTCTTCTTGTTTTAGAGCTGCCCACATCTCATCCCAATTTGGCAATGCTGCTCTGCCCAAGATACTCTGGACAAAGACTTGCCATTCATTCGAGACAAAATTTAGAGCCAGTCTTACTAACTCCGAATCCTGAGGTGTGTGCCCCACAACCGACAACTCATCATGAATCTCCTTTAGTTTTGTGAGGAATGGATCCATACATTCTCCCTTCTGCATTTGAGCAGATCTCAGCTTCTGCTCTAAGTACATCTTATGCTGCTCGGAAGATCCTTGATACAATGTGGTCAAGGCATCCCACATCTCCTTAGCAGTCCCTTTGCTAGCAACATGGCACACCACATGATCCTTGACTCCATGCAGGGTCATCCTTTTCACTTTAGCCATTTCAGCTCTGTACTTTATCAGCAGATCTGCATTTGCAAGGACAACTACCACACTATCAACATACGTCTTGAGGGCATGCTCGTCTAGAAGGAAAGACATTCTAGCGTTCCAAATGACATAGTTGGAAACTCCGTCCAACCTATCCTGTTCCCTCAAGCCACTGGTTGCCATATCCTCCAAAAAATGTCGAACAACTCCCTCTTTCTCTCTACTGCGTAGCTCAGAGGCTGCCTTTGTCATGTCCCTTCTCAAATACGTTTGTAACAGGGTGCTTCTACACAATTTTGGCTAAGGAAGAGAAGCCATCATTTTCGACTTAGGAGGCAATTCCACTTTATTTGGTTGCTAGTGGAATGTGGGGGTGACCGACATGGGAGTTTGAATTGGCCCATTCGAATAGCTAGAAGGGAAAGTCGAATAGGTGGATGGAGGGGCCCACATGAGGCTAGGGAGGCCCAAGGAGTTATAAGGAGGGAGCAACTCTCATTTTGGGATTCATTCTTACATCTTGCAAACAAAAATACTTGACTGTTCGTTCTGTTGTTTAGTTGAGTCAATCGACTGTGTAGCCACGAATCTCTCAAGCGGGAGATTCAACCTCTACTTCGGGGGACCAACCGTGCTCGCCCTAGAGAGGCAGTTCCACAAGCTTTTCAGGAGTTCTAAGATTGTGAGACAGTACAATCTTTCAGCATAGAGCAGGGAGTGCGTATTTCTGGGTAGCTAGAGAATACGCAGAGGGATCTAGGAGCCATCAGAGATCAAATATTTGCCAGGAGAGTTAGAGGGTTGAGAGAGCAATAATAAGCCAACATTCTTGCTGATTTTTACAGCGAGCAGAGCCAACATTCCAGTAGTTCAGATTGATGGGCTAGGGGACAACGCAGAGGCCATTTCATGAGTTTTCGTGGAGCTTGGGGGCAGGTGCCATAGACTGGAAGCCCATTCGAGAAGTAAGGAATTGGATAGCAGGGATCAGCCCAACACTTTGGGACCATTTTTGGGAGGATTTACAAGCAATTTCTAGCAGGTTGAGTTTAGCAGTTGCAGCTAAAGTTGGGCTCCAAGGGGGTTGAATTTCAGAAGTCTGAACCAGCCAAAACCTTCCGTAGGTTTTTCTGGGTTTAGGCCAAGGAGTCCAGGGTTAAAAGCATATAAATTGTTGGGCATAGGAAGTGGACCTTTCAACCATTCGAACTTCAGTAGAAAGAAAGTTTTCTGGGCAGCGCAGTGTAGTTTGGTGCAACAGTTGGACAACCTTCAGTTCAACCATTTTCTCACCTGGGTTTGGTCATGCTTGTCCATTGAGACAAGCCCAGATGCACCATCTTGTTATCCATTGTATTTTGCCTTCAGAAAAGTAATAAAATGGCTCAATAGTTCCATATTTGCAGCTTTTCTATGGATGTTTAATGTGTATTTCGTTTTTATAGTTTGTTGCACAAATTATTTGCTTTATATCACTTGTATCCCTATTTAGGATCATTACAGTGGTATCAGAGCCTAGTTCTTAGCTCAGTTGTGGGGATTGTCTCCTATGAGAGAAGGGGACCAATAGAACATCACCTACCGAAGGAAGAGGTACTAGAGCAGAGAAAGAGAGCTAGAGATTACTCTAGACACGGAGGACAGAGGGAAAGTAGTGGCAGAGGAGGACGACATGGTGGAACCCAAGAGCAGGGAAGAGATGGCTTTTGACAACCCCTCCTGAGGGCCCTGAATGACTTAGCCAAGGGTTAGAAAGACATGATCGAAGAGATCAAGTCGCATAACAGGGAGAGGACCACTCCTAGAGGGTTTCTGTTTGGGGAAACTTTTGGGAACTCTTAACCATTCGGTCATCCCTCACCAGCATCGCAACACCCATCAGCGACTGGGCCAACTCGTGCTACACTGCCTTCTTTCGTGCCAGTGGCACAAATCGACCCTGCAAGGGTGGAAGACCCCTCTCAGATGGGAGACTATTTCAGAGAGTGGCTGTCGATAGATGAAGGCTTTAAGGAAGCCCTCTCCTTCAGAGAGATTACTGCAAACTCAAGTAGAGTGAGAAGAACAAGGGTTATGGAGGACAGGGGACCAAAACTACGAGCTGTAGAGGACCATAGGGAGGATGTATTTCCCTACTTTCGGTGGCACTGCCAAGTGCATACCTAGGGCTTAGGTTGTGAAGATGGACACCTACTTCCAACTCAATCGGATGATAGAGCAGGAAGCCATCAAGATGGCCACACTGCACATGGAGGGGGAAGCCCATGATTGGTGGTTTCATGGCTTGACCATGCTAGGGCATGCCCACGTGGCTTCTTATGAGGACTTCACCAGGAGGGTGATGAAGAGTTTTGACGAGAGAGATCCAGAGGCCCATTTCAAAGAGCTGACCGAACTGCGCCAAACAGGCAACTCGGAGCAATGCATCTCAGAGTTTCTGCGAGTATCAGTGATGGTTCCAGATCTATCTAAGGCTAGGAGGGTGTATACCTTCATTAAGTTCTTGCTTGAGCCCGTGTGTGGACTGGTGAAGTCATGCATAGCCTCCACGCTACAGGAGGCAGTCTTGTACATTAGAGATCTATAGGGGGCCATTCCTAAGACTATAACACATTTCTTGCACGGATCCCTTTTCCACGAAAGGGGCATGAGACTAGACCTCCACCTTAGAGGACCACACATGGGAGGGGGCAGTTAGATGATGAGACACGAAAGGACCTTAGGAGGAGGAAGCTATGCTTCACATGTAGGGAACCCTGGGCACCAGTTCATCGATGCACTGTGGGTAGAGCACACTATATTGAGGTTTTTTTTTATAGTGACTAGGAGGATGAGGTGGAGTAGTATTGTGGTGTGGCAGATGGTGAGAGTCTGGTAGATAGAGGGCCACCACCACCACCTCCACAGGGTGGGGCATCCCTTGCCCCAACCAGGGGAGTCCTTGCTTCCTTATGTGGGATTCCCAAATTTTTGACACTGAGGATCAAAGGCACTGTACATAGGCAGAGAATGTCAGTTCTCGTTGATAATGGGGCTACCAACAATTTCATAGATGCCTAGTTGGTTCAGAGGAGGGGCCTCACCACGGCCAAGTTCGAGGGCTTTTCAGTCCTAGTACCAGGTGACCGTACCATACATTTCCCTAGATATATGCCTTCCTTGATAGTAGTTATGGGGAACTACTTGATGACAGACCATTTCTTTGTGGTCGATGTGCCAGACACCAATGTGGTGATGGGTGTCCAGTGACTATATTCCCTTGGGCGAGTCATGACAGATTGGAGGAAGCCAGAGATGGAGTTCTTTGGGCCAGATGGAAAACTGGTAGTTTTGAGAGGCATGCAGTCTTATCCACCTCAAACAGTGTCGGCCGAAAGGATGGAGGCAGACCTGCGACATGAGGACATTGCATGGGCAATTGAGCTAAGGATCTCAGACGTTGGGGAATAGGCTCAACCACCACCACCAGACATACAGGCTTTGCTGGATAGGTACGTAGTGGTGTTTGGGGACATTCCACCAGGGCAACCACCAGACAGGTGATTTGAGGACACTATTGACTTGGAGCCGGGTGTGCAGGCAGTGATCAACACCAGTTATAGGCATCCCAAGGCCTATAAGGACGAGATAGAGAAGGCGATCCAGGAGCTGCTAGCATTGGGCCATATCATGCCAAGTTCCAGTCCCTTCGCTTCTTCAATGGCACTGGAGAAGAACAAGGATGGAACCCTTAGGATATGCATTGACTATCGGGCCCTCAACCGAAAGACACTGAAGAATTGGTACTTGATTTCCCGCATAGATAAGCTGATGGGCGAGCTTAGAGGAGCCAAGTACTTCTCTAAGATTGATTTGCGTTCAGGGTACCACCAGATCAGGGTGAGGGATCAGGATATCCCTAAGACAACTTTTTGGTGCCATTTGCGCTGACCAATGCTGCAGCTACCTTTTATTCATGCGTGAACCATGTCTTCCATGGACAATTGAGGAGGTTCGTGTTAGTTTTCTTCGATGACATTCTGATTTACAACTGGACATGGGAGGAGCACTTCCAACACTTGGAGGAGGTACTATGCATTCTGGAGGAGCAACAATTTTATGCCAAGCTCTCCAAGTACGAGTTTGGTTTGACAGAGATGCTCTACCTAGGGCATATCATTGGTGCTGATGGGGTGAAGGTCCATGAGGAGAAGATTCGGGCCATCTGGGATTGGCCAGTACCTCGAGATGTGACTGCGGTGAGAGGATTCTTGGGCATTTGCACCTACTACAGGAAGTTTGTCAAGGGGTTCTAACAGCTGACAACACCGTTGACCGACTTGACCAAGAGGGGCTTTTGCATGGAATGATGGAGTACAGATTGCCTTTGACGCCTCAAGGAGGTGATGAGCAGTTGCCCGGTCTTGGCACTTCCAGATTTTTCCCAGCCATTCACCGTGGAGTGTGATGCATCCGAGGTAGGATCTGGAGCATTATTGTCATAGGAAGGGCATCCCATTGCCTTCGAGAGTTGGAAGGTCCTACCACACGAGCTGTGATATTCCATATATGACAAAGAGATGCTGACCATCATGCATGTATTGGTCAAATTCCTCCAGTACTTGGTGGGCAACAGGTTTCGAGTGAACACTGATCACAACAGTCATCATCACTTCATGGGGCAACATGGCCTCAATGATAGGCAACAAAGATGGGTCAGCAAGGTGCAGGCTTATGACTTCGATATAGAGTATGTGCAGAGGAAGCACAATGTGGTGGCTGATGCTCTATCTCGAAGGCCCACTGGGTTTTCCCTCATGAGCATCTTGCCATGATTGGAAGGCTCAACAGTTGGTGGAGTACTCCAAGGACAAGAGGACATGCGAGGTATTGGAGGGTATCCATGCAAATGAGCATTACTGAGTGATGGATGAGGTCCTCTATTACAAGGGGTGAATTTTTCCAAAAAACTTATATGGCAGTCAGGGAGAGATTCACGTGGAAGGGCCTCAAGGGGGACGTGTTGTAGCACATACGAGAGTGTGAGGCATACCAGAGGAACACGAGGGAACTGATCCACCCCGCAGGATTGCTACAACCACTTCCCATCCCTGAGGGGAAATGGGAAAGTATTTCTATGGATTTCATCACAGGGCTCCCCACATTGCAGGGGAAGGATTACATCTATGTAGTGGTCGACAGGTTGACCAAATTTGTCCACTTTTTTTTCCATCTCCACCAGATAAACAACTGCACAGGTTGTAGAATTGTTATTTCGAGAGATTTTCAGGTTGCACGGGCTCCCCAAGAACATAGTAAGCGACAAGGATAGCAGGTTCATGGGAGGCTTTTGGTAGGAATTCTTTAGAATGGTAGGGACTGAGCTCACTCTTAGCACCAACTACCATCCTCAGACAGATGGCTAGATTGAGAGGGTTAATCAGTGTCTGGAGGGGTACTTGAGGAACTACGTGACCGGTCAGTAGAGGGCTTGGATTCGGTGGTTGCATCCAATGTTGCAAGAAGCGGGAGCGTTTTTTGGAAGCAGGGACGCGGAAGCGTCATTTTCCAAAAATCTAGGAAGCGAAGCGTCCGCGGAAGCGTCTGCTATATATATATATATTTATATTTTTTTGCATTTATACTCAAAACAAACATCCCAAATAGCAAATTAATTGTAGAAGACATGAAAACATGCATATTTTTGCATAAATCAAGATAGATATGGAATCCATGATTCCATTGTAGTTACTAGTATGTACAACAATCATCTATATTCTAGCTATTACAAACATACATCAAATTTTTAAGCATATTATAAAACATAAAACATTTAAGCATATTATAAAACATAAAACATAGTGCATATTATGATTTAGCTAGCAAGTGAGCAACTATCAACATTTGTCATGTCCAAAATTCAAATAATAATGTTTACAAAATATGTCACTTGGTCACCGCCAAGACAAAAAAGGTTCAAAATTCAAATTCACAAGCCTACAAGTCTAATGAGTAATCTATGACAAAAGTAGTAGATTGTGAATATATCTACTAATCTCTCCTCCTTCCACCACGAACAGAACGTGTCAGCGGGCGGGGGCCTCCACGTGGTCGCAATGAAGAAGATGGTGCCGGTGGAAGTTGTGGAAGTGGCATTGAAACTGATGAAGAAGAACCCCCTGTTGTTGGTGTTGAACCATGGAACCTAGGAACCAAGGGACCAGATGGGGGTGGGGGTGGCATATCAACACGATCATCATCATCCTGGAATCGCTCAAAAAATTCATGCAAAAAGAAAAACACTAGTTAACAAAAACATTAAAAACATGAAGTAGAGAAATGCTTTATAAGGAAAAATTGGAAAATTCATACCACAATGGACATACCTGGATAAGAGCATCCTCTAATTGCTCTAATTGCAACACTCCATCCTCCAAATTGGGCTCCTCTGGATTCTTGTCCCAAATCAACATGTCTTTATTAGACTTTGCATCTTCACAATAATGGGACAACAATCGCAAGTTGTAATGAACATAAACCAAGCTCTCTGCCCGGTCTAAACTCAACCTGTTCCTTTTAACACTGTGGATGAAAGAATAAGAGCTCCAACACCTCTCTGTAGAAGAAGTGTTTACCCCCTGTGATAGCACTCGCAATGCCAAAGCCTGTAGAAGTGGAGTACCCCTCCATGCATGTTCCACCACTCAAGAGAAGAAAAAGTCTCTCGATCTTTAATTGCATGCATGCTCCCAAATGGACCAGTGTTAAGCATATAGTTGCTCACCTGTCTCCGTACCAATGCAGCCTCCTCCTCATCAGGGATTAATTTACTCCATGCAGCCATATATTTTTTGTGAACCTCTTGATCATGGTGTGGTTTTCTCCTGCTTCCCCCCCCAGGCGCTGGTGTTGAAAGCCATGATGGATGATAGTATTTAGGTGTCAAAACATATGCTAATGCATGCAATGGAACATTTAGCATTTCCCATCGGTTTTGCACCTCTACACGAATATAATTGTACAAGGTGTTATCTCTAGGCTCAACAATGTCTTTAATCTGCCTCAATATGCTATCCATGTACTCATAGACCTCCCCAATTACTGGTCGATCTGAATCTGCAAACTTGATCATGTAATAAATTGGTTTGGTGAATTGCAAAACATATTTAACCTGTGACCAAAAGTAACTGTCAAGAACAGTGTCCTTGACTGCATTAGCACCATCTGTGTCAGTGTTAATTTCATCCCATGTTTCAGCACACACCAGATTAGTTAAAGCTTGTCTCACCTTCACTAGCTGCCTAAAGGTGAGGTAATAACTAGCAAATCTTGTCTTTGCAATTTTAAGCAACTGCAACTTGGAGTAAGTGCCATAGAAGTAGTTTACCCTTGTATGCCCTTTGATGAATTTAATGAGTTGCTTCCCTCTCCTGTAAAGCTCAATAATCCACCCACATTCTTTGTGCGTCACAATATCATGCATCAAAAGGTTCAATGTGTGAACTAGCACCCAGACCAAAAGATGTGTGGATGAGTACGCTCAATAATTTTTCCTGCTGCCTTACAATTTGCTGCATTATTTGTGATCACTTGAACCACATTATTCGGACCAACATCTTTGATTGATTTCAATCGAAGATCTGCAATGTTTTGTGCAGATGCAGTGATGGAGGAGGAGTCATGACATGTAATAAATACTGCACCACTAGAAGAAACACCAAGAACATTTATCAAATGTTGGTTTCTAATATTTTTTCATTTGGTTGGACTAGAAGATGATAACTTTTATCATATATATATGTGATGATTCCGAATATTGAATAATAAGTCTTCTTATTAGAGTAGTGTCATAATTATAGGAATAGGAAGGAGAAGAGAGGATACTCCCTCGGGAAGGGTAATAATATAAATATCCAATGGGGTAGTTTACTATCCCTACTAGTTACTAGTAGCTAGTTATCATCACCAGTCAGCGGGAGGAGGGAGATGGATGGATCTCCAAATGTCATTGTAAAGGGAAAAGGGACGGGGATTGGATCCTCGAATGGGAATAGAAATGGGACTTCCCAAATTGGCAAGGTAAATGCAGTTGCACCAAGTGGAAAAGCACGCTCGACTAATAAGGCCGCCATCGGCTCGACTGATAAGGATGCGTAAGCAGGCTCGACTGTTAAGGAGAGGACCCTTTAGGGGGCTCGACTGATAAGGATGCGTAAGCAGGCTCGACTGTTAAGGAGAGGACCCTTTAGGGGGCTCGACTGATAAGGAGAGGAGAGGAGAGGAAACGACCAACTCTCTTTTGGGCCCCTCACCAAATAAGCACCCCATACGAACCCACTCTCCCGACCAAAGAAGGGCCCTTACTTCTTCATAGGGGTCACTCACTATTCATATGGTGAGGGGGAGGGGCCCCAAAAGAGAGGTCCGTCAGGGTGCGTAAGCACGCTCTACTAATAAGGCCGCCATCGGCTCGACTGATAAGGACCGGCAACGGGGCTCGACTGATAAGGATGCGTAAGCAGGCTCGATTGTTAAGGAGAGGACCCTTTAGGGGGCTCGACTGATAAGGAGAGGAGAGGAGAGGAGAGGAGAGGAGAGGAGAGGAGAGGTACGTTAGTGACTTTTTTAGTTACTTATTTGATAGGGGCCACCCAATAAGTAAAATGAAACGAGAAGAACTAATAAGGCCGCCATCGCTCGACCACCGGGAGAGGCATTATATATGTCATTATGCATTTCTGATTCTTTTTTTCGACAATGCTGCTATGGGCATATGTCATTATGCATTTCAATTAGTAATTACGCTTTAGCAGAAAATGCTGCTATTATATATGTCATTAGCTCTTTGAACCTTAGCTTTTTCTCTTTCTAATAACACTGTTCTAGCTTTCTCATAGTTGGGGGCCTTGTATCCTTTTGGGGCTTCATTGATGGCCTTTACCATTTCATGCCAATAGGGAGAGCGAAGCACATTGAATGGTACACCGCAAGCACAAAGAAAACGAACTATCTTTCCATCCACATCATCCCTCCCAACAACATTAAGGAAATCCCCTATTGTTCTTCTACCTCCAGAGCTTGCAGAAGTACCATGAGGAGATGAGCAGCTACCAAATTTAGAGGTTGCACTTGATTCAGAATGAGTTCTTTGTTTCTTGTTTTTTTGTTGTGCAACCATCTCTATTTGGATGTATTTTCTTCTTTCTTCAGTTGAAATGTTTGGGCAAATTTGTACCCCCACAGGACCCTTTTTTTCATCACTGTCTAGCACCCCACAAAGATGCCTCCTCAAACGCGTATATGAACCACAATATGGTTTTCCTTCATGACAACCATGAGGGCACACAAATTTGTAAGATCCACCACCCTTTCTCCCATCAAGTTTGGTCACATAGTTCCACAAGGGTGTTGATGTAGCTTTCCCATCTTGTGTTTCAGTGTCCTCTTCAGGTTCATCCCCTTCCTCTTCAAACTCTTCCTCCTCATCATACATTGGGTCACTCATATTGGGACCACTGTCCTCTTGTGTTTCTTCCCTTCTATTCCTATTCCCCTTTGCCATCATTAAAACCAAGAGTGGAATGATACATAGAAGCCAAAAGAACACCATCTTGGAATATGGATATAGGTGGTGGACAACCTGTAAGTAAAGGAGCAAGTAGAAACAATGGGAAAGAGTAGGAGAGGGAGGAGAACAATACAAAAAAATTGTCAAAAAATAAGGGAGTTTGGGGTTTGAACTTACCTCTTTAGCTCTTGTAGATGAAGTCCTCCATGCTCTTGCTCCAAGCTCCTCCTCCTTCTCCTAGCTCCTCCTCCTTCACTCCTCCAAGCTCTCCTCTCTTCTCCTCTCCTTTCCTCTCTTCTCTGCTCCTCTCCTCTCTTCTCTTCTCCAACTCTCATAAACTCAAAGTGAGAAAATGAGGAATGAATGGGGGCTTTATTCTTTTCATTCCTCACCTTAATCTCACTCTAACCTCACCCTAACCCACCCCCTTTATGTTAAGTTAACATAAATTAAAAAAAAAATTGTTTTTTTTTGCCTTGTGCGCGGCCTCCTTTCTGAAGCGTACGCTTCCTCCTCCGAAGCGCCACGCTTCTGAGGCCCGAAGCGCCGTACGAAGCGCGCTTCGGAGGCCTGGAAGCGGCACTTCCGTACCGCGCTTCCAAATTTCCAGGAAGTGGCTAAAAAACAGGAATCAGCGCTTCCGAATTCGGAAGCGCCGCTTCGTGCTAGGCTTCCTACGCGCTTCCGTACAGGACGCGCTTCAGGGCTTGGAACCGCTGGGGGGGGCACTTCGTGCAACATTGGTTGCATCTGGGCGAGTATTGCTACAACACCACACACCATATGCCCATTGGTATGATTCCTTTTCGTGCTCTAAATGGATATGATGCATTATCTTTTGTTGACATTGCTTTTGGAGACAGCCGGGCCTCAAAGGACAAAAATTGGGTCCAAGAGAGCCAAGATATCCTTAAGGCTCTCAAGGATAATATGGTGACAACCCTAAATCCGCAGAAAGTAGACACATACCGACACAGGACGAAGAGGCACTTCGAGGAGGGGGACTTAGTATACATCCGATTGCAGCCTTACAGTTAGTCCACACTGAAGCAAAAGGGGGCTGAGAAGCTATAGCCACTTTTCTATGGGCCCTACTGGGTGATTATACGAGTTAGAGAGGTGGCCTATGAGCTAGAGCTACCTTAGGGGAGTAGGATCTACAATGTTTTTCATGTCTCATGCCTTAAAAAGGTGTTGGGACAATAGTTGATAACAACCATTGATTTACCCCCACTAGATGATGAGGTCCACTTGGTCTTGGAACCAGAGGCCATATTGGAGAGTAGGGAAAGGAAATTGAGGAGATGGACCATTAGAGAGTTTTTGGTGCATTGGAAGAACTTGTCGGATGAGGATGCCATCTGGGAGGGTGAGCACATATTGGAGCACCCAACATTGATTTTGCTTGAGGGCAAACAACATTTGTGAGGGGAGGATTGTCGTGTCCCTTCTCAAATACATTTGTAACAGGGTGCTGCTACACAATTTTTGCACAATTTTGGCTAAGGAAGAGAACCCATCATTTTCGACTTAGGAGGAATTTGACTTTATTTGGTTGCTAGTGGAATGTGGTGGCCACCCACATGGGAGTTCTAATTGGCCCATTTAAATTACTAGGAGGGAAAGTCGAATAGGTGGATGGAGGGGCCCACATGAGGCTAGGGAGGCCCAAGGAGTTATAAAGAGGGAGCAACTCTCATTTTGGGATTCATTTTTTACATCTTGCAAACAAAACGACTTGACTGTTCGCTCTGCGGTTAAGCTGAGTCAAACGACTGTTTAGCCATGAACCTCTCAAGCGGGAGATTCAAACTCTACTTTGAGGGACCATTCGTGCCCGACCTAGAGAGGCAGTTCCACAAGCTTTTCAGGAGTTCCAGGATTGTGGGACATTACCATCTCTTCAGCGCAGAGCAGGGAGTGTGTATTTCTGGGCAACTAGAGAATACGCAGACTCCAGAGGGAGCTAGGAGGTATCAAAGATCAGATGTTTTCCGGAAGAGTTAGAGGGTTGAGAGAACAACAATAGGCCAACATTCTTGCTGAGTTTTATAGTGGGCAGAGCCAACGTTCCAGTAGTTCGAATTGTTGGGCTAGGGGACAACGCGAAGGCCATTCAAGCAGTTTTCGTGGAGCTTGGGGGCAGGTGCCATAGACCGGAAGCCCATTCGGGAAGTCAGGTATTGGATAGCAGGGTTTAGCCCAACACTTTGGGATCATTTTCAGGAGGATTTACAGGTAGTTTCCTGCGGGGCGAGTTTTGCAGTTGCAGCTAAAGTTGGGCTCCAAGGGGGTCAAATTTCAGAAGTTTGAACCAGCCAAAACCCTTCATGGGTTTTTCTAGGTTTAGGCCAAGGAGTCTGGGGTTAAAAGCATATAAATTTTTGGGCAGCGCAGTGCAAATTGGTGCAGCAGTTGGACAACCTTCAAGTAAGCCATTTTCTCACCTGGGTTTGGTCATGCTTGTCCATTGAGACAAGCCTATGTGCACCATCTTGTTATCCATTGTGTTTTGCCTCTAGAAAATTAATAAAATGGCTCAATAGCTACATATTTGCAACTTTTCTATGGATGTTTAATGTGTATTTCATTTTTATAATTTGTTGAACAGGTTATTTGCTTTATATCACTTGTATTCCTATTTAGGATCATTACAAACTTACACACTCCCTAATGGAGCTGGTAAGGCTGCTGCTCCTCTGCCATTTAGTAACAAAGAAATATTGATTTCCTCGGCAAGAAATCATTGAGGAAGTATTCTCTCACTATGCAATCTGCTTCCTCCTTCTGACGACTTTTTTTGCCAGCACTTAGCTTGTAGAAAACTCTGTCCCTCTAGCTCTGCGTGGCTCCTTCTACCTCAACAAATTCTCGATTCGACAGTCTTACCTCTCTGTCGGATCACTTAGAGAGAGACACCCACGAAAATATAGCCCTCCTGGCTAGAACTACGTAATCCCTCAAGGGTTTCAAATTGCTGCTATTGCAGCAAGTTGCCCGTTGCTTCAGTGCTAGATCTGCGATTCCTGTTTCACATCAACAACTCCGATACCGTGTGAAAATTCCTAGATCTAACAATCTCAGGAATCCTACTGCAACCAACTAAAGCTACTTCACCTAGATTGTAAATTACATTACAAGCTTATTTCATATTTCTTCTTAAAACATTGAAGTAAATTGCAGAAGGAGCCTACACCAAATTATTAATGATTTTGAAACATAGAAACTGAGCAAGGAAAATAGAAACACATAGGACACACTTATTTTTGTGCAATAGTCCCCGAAAAAACCCAATGTAGGAAAACCGGTGCAAAAACTTTGAGGGTTTATTATTATCAAGTAGTAGCAAATTCTAAATACATCACTGAATACCTAACATGGTTATTCAATTACAAAGAGAAATGCTGGATGATCCTTACCATTGTTCAACTTCAAATCATTCATTCACAGGTGGTTGGATGTGTTCGAACTTCATACCTTGGGGCCCATTAGCCTTATTGGTGGGTACCTTCACACTTAGCAGAGGTCTCCATCTTTGGCATTTGACTAGGTGATCTTCTCCTATGCGTCGAATTCAACACATTTTCCACAAGGAGTGAACACGATGAATGCGATGCATGTAGCAATCTTTTCTTCTGGTATGCATGGGTAAGATCTCCATTCAACCGAATCGCTAAGTCACCATAAAATACTTTGACTCCATTTTCCAAATGGGAAGATGTTGATTTATTTACAGAAACTTCTATGGTTTTATATTCATATGGAAGATCATGATTAGATATGTCGAGGTTGTCAATGTTTCTGGTGAGACACCATCCCCTTGGGTCGCCATTGTTAACCCCTTGATCTACTTCCTATGAAATCTAGAGGGATAAATGCTAGCTCGCATCATCTTGCTAGTGACCAGTGATGGATTTTTACGCATTGGTATATGAGTCAAGCATTGTTTGCATTTCGATGTTATAGGCACAAGGTCATTTGATTGACCCTATCCTATTTTAGAGACATGTTACATAGATAGAGAGATTTGTTTTAGCAGCATGATTCACAGGTACTTCCCTGTTAGTTTTTATTATTTAATGGACCTCTGGGTTTCCCTCACATTATTCTGTTCAATGAGTATAATATTAGGGGTTATTCAGAGTGTTTCTATTTTTTTGCCGGACATGAGTGACATGTGGTAGCCCTAAAATATGACACACGACAACCTTCCTATGGCGACACATGGCCTTTTCATGGAATGCCATTTGGCATCTTGAGGTGTTCAAAAGCTCTATTGTCATTGGGAAACATGCGTGAAGTTAAATTGAGGTAACTAGTGTGCCAACATTAGTTGGAAGGTGAGGTGGCAATTGGTGATAATCTTGAGGAATATTCTCTCAGTTAACTGGGTTTCACACAAGTTGACTAAAGCATGTGCACGTAACTCACAATAACAAGTATGTTAACATGTCCTTCCTATTTCTTATGAGTTTCTTTCTCTCATAATTCACCTTATCACTCCACTTCTTGTCACCTGATTCATTATGTTCGCTCTTAACTAGTTCAACCTCACTTCTCCTTTGAGTTCAATTTCCACTTATTTGTCTAAACTACCTCTCTCTCTCTCTCTCTCATTGCCTCGCTCATACATCCACTAGGATCATATGGTCGGATCCATCGCTGGCCACAGGGGACTTCAATAGTGAACTTGTACCTAATCTGTCTTCCTTGTCGTCAATTGTTAGACTCAGGAGTCCCTGACATCTTTAGCTCCATTTCCAAACCTTATTATCTCTCTCACTCATTCCTTTTTAGCAAGCCATTGTTATTTTGTATCGTGCTATAGGGTATTGAGTATTTTGTATTATACCACAACCTTTTATCTACGTCTCACAACAACACTACTACTGGTTTCTTTCTCTTTATATGTTTTTTTAGCATTTGTTTAGGAGATGCTCTTGCACTCCCACATTGTAGTCATATTGGCTGTCCTCTACTTCAGTCCCATTGACCTACTTTTGTGGGCATAAGTTGGACAACCAACGACCTAGATTAAATCATAATCAAAGGCTCAGATCGTTTTGGCTTGATCCGTGGCTTTTTCTAGAAGTTTCACCCCTGATTAGATTAATACCCATTAATATTTTAATTTTCCTAAGTTTAGACTTAGGAACCCCATTAAAATTATTAATTATTTTAATAAAATCATTTTTGGGTGGATTTTTCCAAAATTCTTTCTAGGTTCTTTGGAATACATGTGCCCAAGCCTCCCTGCAAAATTTGAGGCTTAGAGCACATCTGATGCTATCCCAAATGAACACTCCCTCTTAGCGAGGAATGTGCTCTAGCAATACACCGTTGCTGCATATTGCTTTGACTTTGATGCATCATCCTCTGCATTGTTGACGTCTGACATGTTGTCCACCAACTACTGCGCTGTTGCTGCTACTGTACAACTGCCTTTGACACTGCCACTGCCAATGCTACATCTGTACTGCAACTCTCTCTCAAATGCTGTGTCTGCTATGCTGCTAGCACTGCCACTGCTAACACTGCATCCGTACTACATCTCAGTTGCTAGGAGAAGCAACTGAAAACACTCAAATCTAGCAAGTATCCAGTGGATACACCTAGGAGAAGCAACCGAAAACACCCAAAACTAGCAAGTATCCAGTGGATACACCTCGGTGCTGAAAGCTTGACTGCTGCTAGTCCCACGCTGTCTTCTGAAGCCACTGCGTTGCTGAAGCGCTGCACTGTGCTTCCACGCACTGCTGCCTCTTTGCTCCGCCTGCTCACGTTTTGGTGCTACTAACTACTGTATCTATCGAATCAACACTCCATGGCACCCACTGAAAACTCCTCCATCCTGCTACTATTGATCATGGGCTCCTGTGGTAAGGTGATGATCCAAGAGCTGGGCTCCTCAAGGATCCTACCCATATGTAGCTCTATTGAACTACAATTCTATATCAGCCCACCTCACTCCTAGAGGTATCTCGACTGTCTTGGTGAACTCCTCCTCTTGTTCAATCTTTGCGACTGCAACCTTAGGATTGTGCTTCTCATCCTTGTCATTTTTCCTCAAAGGACACTGGGATGCATAGTGGCCCATCTCGCCACATCTGAAACATTTCACCTTGGAGATGTCCTTCTTTCGTCTCTGTTGCCCCTACTATCCCTTTGATGCAAGGGCTGCATTATCCTCTTCCTCTACTTTGGGCTTCAACCCACTATTGCTGCTGCTTTCGTCAAGTTTGACCTTGAGTAGACGGCGGACGCTCCTTAGCTCTTCTTGTTTCAGAGCTGCCCACATCTTGTCCCGATTTGGCAATGCTGCTCTGCCCAGGATACTTTGGACAATTACTTGCCATTCATCCGAGACGGAATTTAGAGCCAGTCTCACTAACTATGAATCCTGAGGAGTGTGCCCCGCAACTAACAACTCATCACGAGTCTCCTTTAGTTTCGTGAGGAATGAATCCACACGTTTTCCCTTCTGCATCTGAGCAGATCTCAGCTTCTGCTCTAAATACATCTTTGCTACTTGGAAGATCCTTGATACAATGAGGCCAAGGCCTCCCACATCTCCTTAGCAGTCACTTTGCTAGCAACATGGCACACCACATGATCCTTGACTCCATCTAGGATCATTTTTTTCGCCTTAGCCATCTCAGCTCTGTATTTTTTCAGCAGATCTGCATTCGCAGGGACAACTAACACACTATCAACATACGTCTTGAGGGCATGCTCATCTAGAAGGAAAGACATTCTAGCCTTCCAGATGATATAGTTGGAAGCTCTGTCCAACCTATCCTGATCCCTCAAGCCACTGGTTGCCATATCCTCCGAAAAATGTCGAACAAATCCCTATTTCTCCCTACTGCGTAGCTTCTAAGCTAGCTTATGTACTCCTTGATGGAGGTGGTAAGTTTGCTGCTCCTTTGCTGTCCAGCAAATGAGAAATACTAATTTCCTCGACAAGAAATCACTGAGGAAGTATTCCCTCACTATGCGATTTGCTTCCTTCTTCTGACGAATTTTCTGCCCAACACTTATCTTGCAGAAAATTGCATCCCTCTAGCTCTACGTGGCTCCCTCTGCCTTGGCAAATTCTCGATCCGACAGTCTTACCTCTCTGTCGACTCTCAGAGAGAGACACCCACGAAAATATAGCCCTCTTGGCTAGAATTGCGCAATCTGTTAGGGGATTCGAACTACTGCTTGCTACAGCAAGTTGGCCCTTTCTTCAATGCTAGATCTGTTCTTCCTGTTTCACATCATGCTGCCTCTGATACCATGTGAAAATTCCTAGATCTAACAATCTCAGGAATCCTACTGCAACCAATTGAATTTACTTCACCTAGATTGTAAATTACATTTAACATTACAAACTTATTTAAGATTTTTTCTTGAAAAATTGAAGTAAATAACTGAAGCAACCTACACCAAATTAAATATGATTCTGAAACATTGATATTGAGCAAGGAAAATAGAAACACATAGGACATACTTATTTTTGGACAATAGTCCCCGAAAAAACCCAATGCGGGAAAACCGATGCAACAACTTTGAGGGTTTATTATTATTAAGTAGTAGCAAATTCTAAATACATCACTGAATACCTCACAGGGTTATTCAGTTACAAAGAGAAGTACTAGCAGAAAACTTAGTGAGATTACCTCATACAATCACGTAGAAGATCTCGACTATTCTGACTATTGGATTTGGTGCCCCTGGCTGGCCTTGCGCTGTCTCTGCCCTACCTCTACATTGTCCCAACGTCAACCCTTTTAGGCATTGCATCACCCAACTGGGGAATCAATTAGTAGCTTAGAGTCACTGCCCTCCGCCTTCTTGTCTCACACCTCGGCTTTTGTTTAATAAAACTGACTCGTCTCTGATTTTCGACTCTCTCACTTTGCACTGCTTCTACGTTGCCCTTCTGGCCCTGCGTCAATGCTACTGGATCACTCTATGCCTCTCTCTGCTGATGATTCTCCGGTTGAGAATCTCTCTCTCTCCGGAAGCTGCTATCCCTGCCCTTCTGCTGCAAGAAATCTCCTCAATCGATTTTCTTCTTGAGAACTTCTCTCTTCAGAAGAATCGATTTCCTCGATCTCTAAGTGTGTTTTCCAAATGACTGTCGGGCCCCTTCTTATATCTTCCTCTTGGACAACCAACGACCTAGATTAAATCATAATCAAAGGCTCAGATCGTTTTCGCTTGATCTGTGGTTTTTTCTAGAAGTTAATACCCATTAAAATTTTAATTTTTCTAAGTTTAGACTTTAGGAACCCCATTAAAAATATTAATTACTTTTATAAAATCACTGTTGGGTGGAATTTTCCAAAACACTTTCTGGGTTCTTTGGAATACATGTGCCCAAGTCTCCCTGCAAAATTTGAGGCTTAGATCACATCCGATGCTATCCCAAATCAACATTCAACTCCCAGACCTTGTAAAATAGTGTAAGGACTGTACTGTGTATTTAAACTGTATCCATGTAGAGAAATTAACACCTTAATTATGGTCATCGAGCCCTTTATTATTCCTTGTCTATCTCATCGGTTCCGTCGAAAATTTGCTTGAATCTTTGATTTTGCTTTAATCACTGTAAGAAGGTATGGACAAAGCAATGAATAAAGGTGACAGAGAGTTATTTTATTCCCCACCGATACCGACGATCATTTCTTACCGGAACATGGATTCAAATCTTATCAGTGTTGTTGTCTATATTACATTTTATAAGCAACATCTATGCACCCAGGGGAGGCATACTTAGATAAGGCCGTCTTTATAAGTTTGTTGGTGAGCTTTGTTTTACTAGAAAACCTTTAAGTTAGGGTTGACAGTTGGAAAATACGTTGTCATTCATGTGGTAGGATTTTGAAATTTCACAAGGGTTTAGAACAAGCATATTTTCAAAATTTGGAAGGTTTTAGGGCAATTTTTTTTTTTTTTTTTTCTTAATTGGTCTACTATTATATTGATACAAAAATGTTATTACAGAGAGGCAGATGCCTCGATAGTTTTAGCCATGGAGTTGGCATTCTTACAAAAAAACACTTGACATTCTTACTAGAGAACTTGCGTATTGACTTACATCAGGATTTGTAGTATCTGAAAACATTAGATTCCGAATCTTGACAGTGACCAAAACTGACCCATACAGTGACCAAAAACTGACCCATACAGTGACCAGGACTGACTTGTGAACAGCTAGCTCTTGGACAGATACCAACATAAACATAAACATAAACAGACACCAACATATAAGAGAATGCCGCCCTCATAGTGGAGACCGACATATAGAGTTGACAGAGACCTGATTCAGCGAGCTTACAAGCATGAAAACTATGTATCCAGAGGGAGTTGAACTTCTTTCTTCAGCGACTGACCAAAAACCAAAGGCGCAGACTCGTTCAATCTTCATCCAAGGTTGATGGCTGTTCTTCTACAATTCGACACCCAAATTGGTTTGTGTCTTTGGAATTAGAAAGATGGGCCGCAGAACTTGAAGGGTCACCTCCCGCTGGTGCGCTAGGGCCAACATTTGCATTTGAATTCATAATTGGCAAGCCGCCTATATCTCGGTGCTGGGAAATGCTCTGGTCTGCCATGCAATGTTCTAAGGAGCCCCAGGATTAACCTCCCCCGAACCCACACCGCCCTCACACATCTCGACTATAACTAAAACGATGAAGGATGAGTTTCCAAGAGAACAGGGAATGCGGAAGCGGGCTGTATGCGAGTGAGAGTGATGTGAACATACTTCAGCTATGACTTGCCCTCTTCCCCTGCCCCTGCCACTTCTTGTAGCAGGATATCTGTTGCCGCCGAACTCCGAAGCGTCCGATGTGGTAGAGGATGGCTGGCGGGAGACTCTGCCATGAGAACTGCCCCATCTGCACCCCATTCTGGGTCGTTCTCTTGGCATTTTGTGAAGAGCAGGACTGACAAACGGAGAGGGAATGGCAAGGAGGCGACTGAGGGGTAGGCGCACCAAATGTAATGGAGATTGAGCGCGCTGTTAACTGTCAGCACCATGAACCAGAGCCGAAAGAAAGCAGGGGATGGAGTTAGCGCTTGAGGAACAACAAGGAGCTGCCACCTCGTTGAACCTGAAAGCGCGCGGAGGAGAAACAGGAATGAGGACCAGACCAGGCGCCATCGCAGATAAACCGTGTTCAAGGGAGGGCAACGTTAATGCTGCAATGAATAAGATTGTGCGAAACCATATTTCCGTCCTCCTGCATTTACACTTGGCATTTATGAGCGGCCACGTGCCCACCCTCCACGCCACCTTCGTACCCTTGAGCTGACTATTCACCCGCATCCGGGAGAGGGCAATCTTATTTTATTCATGTTTGAAATTTTATTTAATTTAGTTAAAAAAAAGTTTTTGTTTTTAAAGACGTTTAGTTCAAGTGTGAAAGAAAGAAAGAAATAAATTATTTTAATGTCCACGACTAAAGATAGCCTATGGGACAAATTGCTTCTTCATCTGCTTGATGTATTCTGCCATTTTTCTATGAAGCTTCAAAATAAATGCTCCCAGCTTCTCGATAAACCCCTCGCTAAATAGATTATCGCAAGAGCTAGCTGCCAACATATCTACATAATTTTTTCTGTTGTCTTTGAAGGCCTCACATTCTAAAATGAAATGCTTTTCTGTTTCCACTTTTCCGGACGAAGAAAAAATGCATACTCTTTCCTCCCACACTTCTTTTGGCCTTTTCCAGCGCCCTGTTTCACAATGAAGTTGATGAGAATTAGTCCTTAACTGAGCAATAAGAATTTTGGCTCTCCAAGAGATATTGGCCTCTATGTATGCTTTTGGTTGATGACTATGAGTGGGATTAAACACTTCAATATAGTACTTTTTCTTTCTTCCTAGCTCCTTATCCCAAGTACACTTGTGGAATTTTCCCATAACAAAAGCTTTTATCTCTTTGTTGTTTATGAGACATGCGTTCAAGCAAATACCCCATTTACTAAACCATTTGTTATTTTGTTGCATCCAAGTATTTTTTCTCTTGCACAATCTGTCATTTAAAACAACCTTAGGCCATCTACCCTCTTCCATTTGCTAATTTTTTTTTAAATACCTTATGATTCGCAATATAGCAATTGCTTCAATAGGAGCTGTCCGTGTTTCACTCAACAATATAGCATAAGGAACTTCACTTTTAATCTTGAATTTGTTTGTAATCAAACGCTTCTGAATTTTCTCAATTTCTCTCTACTGCATGTCAAATGTACTGTTGGCGCATAGTTCACAACCATAGAGAATCACCGGAATCACTAGAAGCCCAAAAAGCGTTTGAGTGGTTTTCCAGTCCCATAACTCTGCCTCTACACCTATTTTGAAAAGCATAAAATGCTTTCCAATCCCCCAAAGTTCCTTTTTTCTACAACCATTCCAACTTAGATTTTTGTTGAAGTCAATTCCGAGATATTTGTAATCCCCAACTTCTTCCAGAATGTTGCCTTCAAAGGAAAACTTATGTTGGTTATGTTTTCTTTTCTTAGAGAAAACCACTACTTTCGTTTCGCTGTTATTGACTTGCATTCCCACACTTCTACAAAAATGCTCAAGGGATAGTAAGTGCTCTTGCAAACCAAGAGCCGATTTGGCAAGCAGAATAAGGTCATCTGCATACAAAAAAAGCCTAAAAACAGACTTGTCTGCATACAAAAGAAGCCTTATAACAAACTTGCCCAAATAGATACCATCTCCCCTTTGGTTAATGAGTTTTTAATTTTGATTTTATATGTATAATTTAATCGTAAAGATGTGAATTACGCTGAAAAGTTGAAAACATTTATTTATGCATGGTATAGCTTTGGGTTTCTTCGTCCTTGCATTAATATGCATTTACCGATGGTTAAGGGCAACTTAGTGATGGCCACTGGCAAATATTTTTATGCATTCCTTTTTGTGTTAGTTATAGTTTTCAGATTCTTTGTCATCAAATTAATATGCATTCACTGATGTTTCCACGAAGACCATTGAATAAATATTATGAATTAAATTGAATGACACATAAACGATATATATATATATATATATATATATATATATATATATATTTAAAAAAATTACTATGCCCAGAATTTGATATCACGTTGCCATACAGAATAAATAGATAAATAAACGCTCATGCCCAGGCGAAAGTAATTTGATTTTTTTTATCGACTTCAAAAATTTAAGTTGAAATGTTTGAATTCAGGTAAAGTGGGTGGTATATCCACTATGTTTCCTATGAATACCATGGCATGTATGGGTTGGACATGGCCAAGTACGTTATATGAACACAAGGATTAATATCGTAAATAGTAACATATGTCAAATACTCAGAAAATGTTATTTAAATATAATTTATTTTGAATATAGGGATGCATATGTTATAATATCTGAAACCAGATTCGCTGTTAGAGGGCCACATGTCTGAATCTATAGAATCCGATACGCTTGGACCTAAATCATGTCCGGATTTCGTGACACGTCGTGTTCGATTGGGACACGATCGATTGCAGATAGTGTCCTGATCAGACATATCTTGTCATGAAATTCAGACATGAATCCGAATTCTGGGACCCGCGCGGCCAATAAAGGGCGGAAATGACTTTTTTTCATCATTTGCTGTCATTTCTTTTGCAATAGTTTAGCTGCGGGTTTGCTGTGAGGAATTTGGAGCAAGGAGCCAAGGGTTTGGAGTGTTTTCAAGGAGATTCAAGCAACAGGTAAGTGCATTTCCTCTCTATTTTTTTGCATTTGTATTACAACAGTTTGTATATGCATTTCTTTTACAAATTTGTGCATGTTTTGTTTATTTTTTTTACATTATTCATGACTCAATCAAGGGCAACAGGTAGGGGACAAAGGAAGGTGAATAATGCCCCTCCTCCTCCAATTTCATCAGAGTTTGCTGCAAGTAATGTTGAGGGAAGACTTCCTCCTAAAGGTAACATTGAGAAATATCCCTTGTGGAAATATGCCACAAGAGAGGATGGGCCAAGCAACAAGGTGATGGGAGGAGGCAATGTGAATTGGAGATGCAACTTTTGCCATAGTACTTTCACAAGCACATATTTTCGTGTGAAAGGTTATTTGTTGGTTTTACCAGGTTGTAGAGTTGGAACGTGTACACAAGTTCCTTTACAAAAGAGGAAAGAAATGGAAAAAGAGTTCACTGTTGGTATGACAAATGTGGCTACAAAATAGAAAAAACCAAGAATGATGACCCCCTTCCATTTTTGAGGAACGACAATACAAATTTCCATTTGAGAGTTCTAGTGGCGGACAAACAGCAAAAAGAAAGACAATTTCACTTGGTCCAATGGACAAGATTTTTTAAAAAGAGAAATGGAAGAGCTTGATCTCACCATTTCTTTTTTTTTTAATCAAAACTTCATATCCTTTAATGTTGCACACTCACCTTTATTTATTGAGATGTGTGGAGCTCTAACTCACGGGGCTCCATCATGGTATGTGCCTACTAGTTCAGAGAAGCTTAGAACTACATTGTTGACAAAGGCAAAAAAAGAGGTGCAAAAATTGCTTGAGCCTATTAAAGCATCATGGCCAACATCTGGGGTTAGCATTGTTTCTGATGGATGGACAAATTCAGTGCGACACCCACTCATCAACTTCATGGTGTCTTCCTTGAATGGTCTAGTTTTCTTGAAAGTGGTGGATACACTTGGAGAATACAAGGATGCACAATATATGGATGAGTTGTTTATTAAAGTTATTGAAGATGTAGGTGTTGATTCTTGTGTGCAAATCATTACAGATAATGCACCTGTTTGCAAGGCTGCTTGCGTGATTGTGGAAGCTAAATATCCACAAGTGTTTTGGACACCTTGCATTGTCCATTCATTGAACTTAGCGCTGAAATCCATTACTTATGATGTGCTTTGGATTGATAACATTATTGAGGATGCACTACATATCCATAACTTTGTACAAAATCAGACAAATGCCCTCACTATCTACAAGGAGTACAATAATCTATCATTGTTGAAGATTGTAGATACACAATTTGCCTCTTCATTTATCATGTTGAAAAGGTTGAGGGAGGTCAAGATCGCTCTTGGGGCCATGGTTATTTCAAAGTTTTTGTCTTTTTGGAGAAAGACAGATCAAGTAGCCTATAAAAGAGTGAAGGACACAATGCTAGATGATGCATGGTGGGAGGGGGTAGATCTAATTATTCAGATCATGGACCCTATCATTTCTTTGCTTCGATTTGCAGATACAAACAAATCCATCCCATGAGAGGTTTATGAGGGATGGGATTCCATGATTGAGTCTGTGAGGAGCATTATATAGAGTGAGTGCCTCGAGTATGAGATATCACCAAAGGCCTTCTGTGGTACTATACAAGATATTCTTGTCAGCGGATGGGACAAGAATTCACACCTTTACATTGTTTGGCTCACTCATTGAACCCAAAATACTACAACCATGAGTGGATGAATGGTGGAACTTCCCGCAGATTCCCTCCTCTCATGGATGGTGAAATCTCATAGGGGAGGAAAGATGCATTCAGGCAGGCTTTTCAGGATAAAGAATTGCATGATGAGGTGGAGGATACCTTTGCAGAGTTTTCCATTAGCACTGGTCGATTTGCAGGATATGATGTGATTAGAGATATGGGGGCTAGGAAGCCTATTCTTTGTGGGCAAATCATGGGGCAACAAGCCCTCCTCTACAGCAGTTAGCCATGAGGCTCCTCTCTCAGGTGACTTCATCCTCTTCTTGTGAGAGGAATTAGAGCACATATGGGAATTTGTATAGTGTTAAGAAGAGCATGCTTGAGCAGTCCAGGGCAAAGACAATGGTGTATGTGCACACCAACCTTCATCTTATTTCAGGCAGAGGGAAGAGTGGTTGAAGGGAAAGACAAATATGTGGGATGTCTTTCCTGATGATATGGGTCTTGACAATAGTTTTGAGTTGGCATTGGCCAACATGGATCTCAATGATCCAGTGCTAGAGCCTGTAGAGGGGTCATCCTCCACACCAGCAGATGCAAGGACGACTTTGGATACATGGGAGGAAGAGGATGCAGAGGAGAGCAGTGGTGACCATGATGATGAGGACAATGATGCTGATTTTGATGATGACTAGAAGATTGATGACTCATGAGTCATAGGCTACCTACTGCCTTGAGGCTTGTATACTTGTAGTTGTTTTGTATTTTCTATTTCTATTTGCCATTGGCATTGCACTACCTATGTAACACATTTTGATTTTGATGACTTAATGAGAAAACTACAACTGTCAATGTCTTTATCTTACTATCTTGTCTTTTTTTCCTGTTGGATCACTAATGAATTGAATATGTATTATGATTTATGATTTATGAATTTATAATTTATGATTCATTGATTTATCATTTATGTGACATGTATTTGAGTTTTGTATGTACTATGCATGCTATAATGTCACTAACTTACTTTGTAAACAGTAAAACTTACATCTAGATGAAGATCTATGTTTCAAATCAATGAAATTGTATCATTAATAAGAATTTTTGTAAGAAATATTTAATTATATATATATATATATATATATATATATAACGTATCCAAACGTGCCCTGTTTCGGGGGGTCAACATGTCTGAATCCGACACTCGAATCTCCGTATCCGACGAATCCCAAATTCACGTGTCAGGTTACTTAGGTTATAATGTATGGACAAGTGTTTACATTGCATATAGCATCATTATCAAAATGATCGCATGATGACAAAATCTCCAAGAACAATTGATGATCAATGAGATTCCATGATAGAGTGTTGACCCTGGTCCCCTAGGAGGGGTGGAGGTATGGCCCACCTTTATCCTCCAAAACCTAGAGTCATGGGAGGACTGTGCAAATCACGCTCCCCTAGACGTGTGATGATTACTTCCATATGCCTATTGGAAAATTAGGTCGATGTAGTCGGCGCTATTAGCCTTGAGGTTTATGAATGGCCAGATCAGTATCGCTGATGCCATGGCATATTCCAGTAGAGGACAGATAGGATTGGAGAGGAAGAGATTAGGAAAGAAAGGGTAATTCTAGAATAGCTTGAGTGCTTGGCCGGGGTTGGACTTCACTATTAAAATTATAAACTTATCAATAAGTATTCAAAATATAAAATTTGAAGTGCCTTCACAATTATACATGAAAACTCAATCACAAAACACAATTCTTACATGGTCACACTAGTCATTAAAACAATTACTGATAAGTTTTCTGAAGGAAGGGAGTATGTAATGACCCATTTTGGTTCATAGGCAAAAGGGTATTAACATGTACACAATGTATGCATATGATAGTTACATATGCATACATCACATTCCTTGCGCTAGTATACTTATTAAATAATTATGGGAGATGTTCAAGTACGTAAATTATTTAAGAAGGGGAGTATTACCTAAAATTCGACACTCTCAAAATATACATATTAAATATTTCCTAATTATAAGGTTTTAAGCAAAGTCTTTCGGTAGAAATCACATAAAATAAATTTTTGGCCCCATATTTTATTGTTGACCCCGTTTTATTTATTGATTACTTACATATATATATATATATATATATATTTGTTTCTATTTTTATTTATTTATATATTTCTTTTGACTTGTGTATATTTTTGTTTTAGTTTATTTATTTTTCCATTAATTATTTTTAATTTAGTTTATTTTATTTTCATTAATTATTTATCAAATGATCTTGTCTCGATTAGGATCTTGGCTCATTTTTATATTTTTTTTACTCAACTTCTTTAAAGTTTTTTTTTTGTTAAATAAATAAATTTAAATATTATTTCTTAGAAACTAACTTTTTAATATAGCAGTTACTTATTAATATTTGTTTTTAATAAAGTAATAAACCAATATTACAATTTAAATATTATTTTTCAAAAACTAGTAATATTTGGTTTTAATAAGTTAATTTAAATATTATTTTTCAAAAACTATCCATTTAATATAGCCGTTACATATTAATATTTGTAATAAATTAATAGAATAATATCATTATTTAAATATTATTTTTCGAAAACTAGTAATATTTGGTTTTAATAAATTAATTTAAATATTATTTTTCAAAAACTAGCTGTTTAATATAGTCGTTACCTATTAATATTTTTAACAAATTAATGAAATAATATCAAATATTTTTTAAAAAACTAGTCGTTTAATATAGCCGTTACTGAATAATATTTGTTTTTAATATACTAATAAATTAATATCATAATTTACATATTATTGTTCAAATATAGCCGTTACTTGAAATTATGTCTCTACATTGCTCTCTATTTAAGCCTTTGCCATGGTATGCCTGTTCATCTGGTCCTGATAATGAACCACACTTGTTGGTTCTAAACGCGTAGGCCAAAAATTTCTCTTATGTGATTTCTACCGAAAGACTTTGCTTAATTCATTATGGATCACAAAAGCTTAAATACAAAAATTATAAGGTTATTAAATAAAATTAACACTTTCAGTTCTCTTAATGTAGATATGTACAAATATTCATTTGATTTAAGTGTTATAATTTAAAAATCTTAAAAGTTAAAATTATCAATTTAATGTAACAATAATTTGATATATATATATATATATATATATATATATATATATAAGTATTCATATTATTTAAATATTTAAAGTATTATAATTTAAAAGTTACCGTTAAACTTAATCCAACATAAACAATCAACAACCTTATATTAAAACATACGTATCTCACCTTGAGGCAACACACAAAGCAGTCGACTAGTACAGGTAATTGGATGAAGGCAGTGGAGGAGTGTGGAGACTGCCTAAGAAGAGGTAAGAAGAGGTATTTATCCGAGTGCACGAAGATCAAGTGGGCAGGGGGGAAATTGGGAGAGTTATTTTTGGAGGGATCGAGAAGGAAATTGCAGCAGAGAGTCACAGACAGAGTAAGGATCACTGAGCCTTGATTGTTTTTGATGCTTTTGGGCACAGGGCCAGAGTGCTGCAATTCTGAAGTATTTTGGAGCTGGGTACCGAGGTTGTGCCTAGTTTGGCAGGGAGGTTTTGGTCTTTTGGTAATGGGAGCAAATTTGGAGCTACACCAGCGGAGGATTGACTTCAAACACAAAAAGCAGGTATGTATGAGTGAATTATATTGATAAATTCCTATTTAAATTACAGTTGTTAAAATCTTGTAGGATTTAAGGAATTTATTCTGGTTAGGTCAGTACACTTTCAGATTTGAAGGTCAAGGTACAACAATCCAAGGACACCCCCTTCTGACTGACATGCACCAGTCCAAAAGGAGAGGATGATCTGTAGTAACTGCATAGGACACGTTTCTTCTAAAATTTGCAGTTGAAATTCATCAATTTGGTTTAAATTCATAACATTTTTGCGGTGCAAACAAGGTCCTTACTCAAAGATGAGGATAAAGGGTGTTAGTATTGATAACAAATGACTATGAACCCGAAGAGTGGAGGTGGATAAAGGGACAGATGGAAAGTGATAAGTATAGATTTTCATGTGCACACTACATCAATCAGTGCCTCCTATTTCTACCCCTCTTGAATAGTTGAAAGAAAGCCTCAAGGAAGGTCACACTAAACTAGAGGCAAGGGAAACCACCATGGTGAAGCATTGGAACAAGGATACAATCAAGAGCAGTGAATCATCCAAGTCAGCATGTGATTCATACTAGAATTCCCTTAACATTAAATGAAAGCACATGATTGCATAAATTGTTAGTGTACCTTCTAATAGATGACCCTTCTTCCTTCAAAAAGTAAGCTTGATGATGGAAAGCACCGACTGGGACATATTGGAGAGCTCTGAGGCATAGCTATATATGGATCGTCAGGGCTGCTGGCTGCCAAGCTGAACAAATAGGAGAAAAAATTTCTTCTAGGGGTCACTGACTTGGCTGAGGAACAAGCACTATTTAGTATATAAACATTCATTTTTGGCTGATACATTGATTAGCAAATGCCGTTCAGTGTATTTTGCATGTACTTGGTTAAACATGATTTTGAAATCCTTTCTCATGAATCTTATGAATTTTTCATTTATAAATTGCAGGTCATGATGTTACGATTAGTCATGAGTATTTTAGTATCATTAGTAGTGGATAATATTATTTTATGTTTTAAGTTTACTGATTCACAATTTTTCTGTTTTTTTTTCAAATTTCCCTGAATCTTGGCAGCTTTGCCAATTCCAGAATGCTGCCACTTCTCTCCATCTGTTTCAGATGCAAAAGACTGATGTAACATCCAGTAATCGATTTCGAGTAGAGAATCCCAATTCTCTCTTTTGTGTATTCTATTTTAAAATTACATATCTTTTCTCTTTCTCATTTCATATTCAGATTACAATGGGATTACGAGTTGAGCACTATCAGCTCATTTTAATTCGTTTTAATGTTCTATATACCTTTAACGTCTTGAATTTTCAATGCTGATTTTAAGTGGTTGCAACATGGGCATACTTCAAGTGGTTATCTTGGAACTCAAGGATAATTGCTCTTGCTTTATTAAAGTATACCTTAAGTTTGTTTCTATGTCTTTATCATGGGGTAGAAGTAAAATATTACAACTTTTGTTGTATTTAAGAATGGAAGAAAAGTCTTTTAGGAAAGGAAACACCATCTTAAGGCAGGCATTAGGGAGATTTTAGATGTTGGAATCAGTGAAACTGGTTTCATTTCAAAGGGGTAGATTTTGTTTCTAAGTTTATTGAAGAATAGTAAATTTAGAGATGTAATAAGAGATATACACTGTATCTCAATTCATTGTTTCACACCGTTACTATCTCAATTAAGTTTTCATTGCATCCTTCTTGTCACTTAGTTTATCAGGCATTTTAATCTCACTTTAGATTTGTGCAGGTCAGGTATGCTATGTCAAGGGCCCTGAATGTTGTACAAACAGAACATTCATATGGTGATCTCATGCTAGCTTCAAGAGCATCAGAAATAGGAGTGGTGAGAAGCAAAAGATTTTATATTCTTCTAATTCACAAATAAATTTAATTCAAGGGGAAGTGGAACTTCTCTGAGTCATTTTGCATGACTTTGTTGGATATAAGAAAGGCCAGGTTGTTTGGATGCCACTGTTTATGAAAGCTTAGTATACTATATTGTTTTTCTTTGTTTCATGTTTAAGATTGCTTCTTATTATCTTATTCTTTAGGTTCAAGTTATGTTACATCAAATGTTTTAGAAAGTTTAAGTATTTTATCGATTCGCAATCCCATATTTTCAAATGCATGGTGGTAAGAGATGATAGCAATCTATATAGAGACACAAGCATGATCTGTTTACAAGGATTCATAGAGACACAAGCATGATCTGTTTACAAGGATTCATCACCATCATTTCCTGATGGAGTTACAAATGTTTTCTGGAGAGTCAAAATTCTAGTAACATATAGTATCGTCTCCAATTATCTCGTCATCCTCGATTCTGTCAAGACTCAAAAGTTTAGTTCCTACATATTGAAGCTTCCAGTCATATGCTTTGAAAATCCAATAATCTAGAAATTGTTCTATGTGGTTTCCCTTTCCTGCCATTCATCTCGTCTTCTAGAAACTCCTGGGTCAAAGCAGAACCTTTGATTGCTGACCTTGATTTGATATGGCATAAATATCCAAATCTCCCCTTTAGTTAAAAAAAGGATCAATAGGAGATTGCTATATTCCATGGCAAACCTCTTCCCTCTGTACCAGCACTTGCTGTGCTATCATTTTTCGGTAAAATCTCTCCTATCAGCTGCCAGGTGAGTCCTCTATGGAGTGGCATATCACAATGAATGGCCGCCTTATTGGGAGACATTAGCAATGTTAGTATGGATATGCACACAACGAAGAATTTGATGATGTAAAACCATATTTATGTGAGTGGACTGTGGTCTCCTTTTTTCTCCTATTGTTATGTCAAAACTCTTTTTCACATAACTAATGTTGTCCCGTAGGTTGTTCCTGCTTTCACGGGTCAATGCTGGGGCATAATATTTTGGAAAACTTCCCATGTCACTTTAGCCCTTCAAGTTGATCTCAGGTAAAGGTGGGGTACCCTTAATGAATCAGATATCCTCTTGGAATGCACAAACTGGGTTTCAAGAAGATAACATGGTTGTAGCCTCAAAAACAAACAGAGAGAGGCATTTGCAGAATGCACAGGCCAGGTTTGAAGAAAATAAGATCATTATAGCCTCAAAAAACTAGAAAAGAGATGCCATTGCCTTTGTACCAACTGAATGAGGTCCAATTTCTTGAGTGCAATGATGAGAAGAGGAAGCAATTGTGGGGGCCTGGGTTACCCCTTTCCTATTGCTGTTTGTAGTTCAGACAGGTATTTCTGCACAGGCCCTAGTGTCTAGGCATGCATAAGTCGTGCAATATCTCCTTAGACACTTGCTCTAGTGTGAGCAAGTTTCATTTGTAAGTTTGCCTAAGTCTAACTTAGGATGTTGTGAACATAAATATATAATTAATATTTAATAATAATTAGTATATTGAAGAGACGTCATAAAGGACATGACTATCCGTGAAGGGCTACCTTGCCTAGTATATAAATAGGGCCCTCATTTGTAACCAATCATGTCAATTGTACACTGAAATATTCTTATATAAATATATTACTTGTTCTGTGATAGATATTCTCATATTCTAGATATTCTAAATACTTGTGTGTAAGAACTTTGTTCGGTAAATGGGTATTAGAGTCCCATTCTCTGATCTTAGACATTAGACAGTGTGATCCAACGTTTGGCCATCAACCCATCATTGAGTTCGTTGCCATTGTGATTGAGGCTTTTAGCCACAAAGTTTTTTTTGGAGGGTTTCCATTCTGCTGTCAGGCCCTTGGCCATTAAAAGAGAAAAATTAATAAAAAAAATCGTTGATATTATTTTGTTGCCATTAAGAAAAAGTACTCGACCCCGGAGAAAAGAAGTCATTAGAAAAATAAAAAAGGGAGAAGGGGTAAGTTGTCGATCAGCTCCGGTGCCGCCACCTTGTCCTTTTCCCACTATCAACAAAATCAGAATGCGCTAAAGCAATACCTTTAGTGCAAAAGGATGATAATGCTTTAGGCATAGATGGGAGAATCAAAAAAGCAAGTGAACAGATTAACTGGACCAACACAACGATTAAGGGTCTGGAGATTAATACAACAAAAGCAACAGAAATAAAGGAATAGTTTGATACTGTTCAAGTTTCAATAATGAGGTAAATAAAAGCCTCAACGATGTACAGTATACTTCATCTGTTGTTCGTTCTTATGCCAAAGAATCTTTGACAAAGATAGAGGAAGTAGAAGAAAAAATAGTAGATCATCTTGACACTACTAAAACTCTTATATCTGGTTTGACTGAGAAAGTTGAAAAGATAAGTGTGGCAAAAACAGACAAACCAGTTCCTACTTCTTTTCTGTACAAAAGAAATATAAAGATTCAGGATCCTGTAAAGCCAATTAACAGGTTCTCGACACTATTTCCTAAAGAAGTAGCCACATCTTTTGAAGAAAAACCAGAGGCTGCAAGGAAAGTCACCATTGCTTCCTTGTTCGAGGAAGAAGAAGAAGAAAAGAAAGAATCTGACTCTCAGATCTTTCTTATATATGAACCACTTGAGAGTAGGTTCAACAAATATCCTGCACTTGATCTAGAAGGTAAGGGCAAGCTTCCAGAAGCTCACACTTTCTTCCCAGATTCACATAGAGAATGGAATATTGATAATCTGAGCATTGGCCAAATTAGACAATTGATTGATATGATGTTCACTATTCTGTGTTTAAGAGGGAAAAGTGAAATACAAGCCTGCAAAACTATTATTCAATGTTTCACAGGAACATTGCTCAGGTGGTGGGAGACAGAATCATCTCCAAAATTTCTAGCTAAAATGGAAGCTAAAGTGCTTAAAGATGAAACTGGAGATGTGATTCATACTTCGTATGGTACAACTATAAGCAACATGATAGGTGCTTTGACATCTATGATTCTTGAACACTGGTGTGGCAGCGAAACAGAAATAGCAGATAAGAATGAGGTCATTCTTATGAATTTAAAGTGCCACAAGATGTCACAGTATGAAGATTTTCACAGAGACTGGATGTAGAGGATCTATGAGGTCAAAGATTCAAAAAATCTATTATGGAAAAAGGTTTATCTTGTTGCTCTTCCATCCAAGTTTGTTGATTACATAAGATTGCAAGAAGTTTTCCAGTTACCATTTGAATCTTATACTTGGGGTGAGATTTATGCTCACATCACAAAAACTTTGGTGAGTTTATGCACAAGCTCCAAAGTAAATAGATCATTGGAGAAGCTTTCAAAATTCCTAGATAAGAAGTCCATTTGCAGCAAATATGGACTTACAGTTGATGACCCTTTGGTCAAACGGAGGAAAGCAAAGAAAAGAGCCCAAAAGGAGTATAAGCAGAAAACCAAAAGTTACAAAGATCGAAGGAAGTATCCTCAACGATCTAAAGGCCACTCCTCTAAAGCCAAAAAAGGCTATTACCGGTATGTCCCCAAGACTCATTATTACAGACCTTCTGACATCCATCTCCATATATCTAAACAGGAGAAATGGAACAACCTTACCTGTTGGCTGTGTGGAAAGACTGGACACACATCTTCAAGATGTCCAGAAGGAGAAGAGTCTAAGCAGAACCAAGGCAAGAAGTCTCAAGCCTCTATTCAAAGGGGAAAAAGAGTCAAGCAAGAAGGACAGGGATCCATACAATGCATGAAATGTGGTTCCCGTTCTCATAGAACAGAACGCTGCCAAAATGTAGTAATAAGAGATCAACTTCAGCAGCAACAACTTGTAGAATCATCTTATGATTCTTTTAGTTCTTCATCTCATGAAGAATTACAAGCACATATGCAAGAGTACCCAGACTCAGAAACTACATCTTGTTCATGTCCAAGATCTGAAGAGTGTGCTTGTCAGATGCATTATGATTCTGATACAGAATCATACAGTGATTCCAATTCTGAAGAAATAACCTTTAGACCTCAAAAAGAAAATATCTTAATGGCTGCCACAGAAGAAGATGAGATAAAAATCTTATCTCAAATTCGAGCAATGGAAGACGGTGATATGAAGAATCGGTTGACTGAAGCCTTCATGGATCAACTCAGAACTAGTTCTTCTAAGAGTTCATGTAAGAAGCCATTATTTATTGATGCTTCTTTTGAAAGAAATGCTAGATCTTTTCAGAAACACCAAGAAAAGCCAGACAAGGTGCGATCCCTCACCTTGGGGGAAGTAAGTAGGGAGATTCACAACATCAAAAATGAGATCTCTGTTCTAAAATCTCAAGTTGTAGAGATAAAGAAAGGAAAGAAAACAGTAGAAAAAGAGGAAGAAGACTCCCATGCATGGGACACTACTGAATATATCAGTAATCCTAATATAGAGATTGCTGAAGGAAATACAGACCTTGTGTATGGTGTCAAAGAAATGAGACTCCTAGCTATATCCTATCAGCAACATCATGTAAAAGTAAACATCTGCATCAAAGGAGAAATGATTGAGCTCATAACACTCCTTGACTCAGGAGCTGATGTGAACATTTTAAACAAGAAGATTATACCAGCAAAATATTGGGTCTATACAAAAAGGAATGTTGTTGGACTGGGCAATAAAATGCTCAGGTATGAAGTTCCCAAAGCCTTTATCTGTTTTGAATATCACTGCATAAATCTAAAGTTTGCAGTAGCAGATATCCCAGTTGACTGCATTCTAGGAAATATTTTCTTAGCAGCTGTTGAGCCACATGGGTCAACAAGATTGAAAGATAATAAAGCTGGTTATTTTATATCTGTTCCTACTTCAGAGGGAATGAAAAAAAGGATCGAGTTGCCATACATCTCGAATCCTCGGATTTCTACAATGGTTCAGACTGTCCAAAGCCTGGACAAAGCAGAAGCCAAATTGTTAGATCTAAAAGATCTGAAATCTACACTCAAAGTTGAAGAACAACTTAAAAATCCTCAGGTGAAAAGGAAGATTGGGGATTTGAAAAAGCAAATTGAAGAAGAATGCTGCTCAGTGGAACCAAATGCATTCTGGCACAAAAAAAAGCATACAGTTGAGCTCCCATATAAAGAAGGATATACAGGTAAACCCTGTAAAAGTAGAGCCATTCCTATGAATAAGGAATGCAGGGATCTCTGTGAAAAAGAGATCGAACAGCTCCTGGACAAAAATCTCATTAGGAAATCTAACAGTGCATGGAACTGTTATGGCTTCTACGTCAATAAAAGAGCAGAACAAATTAGAGGTATTCCAAGGCTGGTAATAAATTTCAAACCTCTGAATTCTGTTCTTGCAGAGGATACCTATCCTATTCCTCATAAAGGAGATCTGATAAGTAGGATAGCTGGAGCTAAAGTTTTTTCCAAGTTTGATTTGAAAGTAGGATTTTGGCAAGTTGCTATTGCATAAAAAGACAAGTTCAAAACTGCTTTCAGTATTCCAGCAGGCCATTACGAATGGAATGTGATGCCTTTTGGTATGAAGAATGCACCATCACGTTCTAGAAGGTAATGGACAAAATCTTCAAACCATACTTTGACTGGCTCATAGTATACATTGATGATGTTCTGATCTTCTCTAAGAACATCCAAGACCACTTTAAGCATGTACATACTTTCAAGCAACTGGTAAAATGTAATGGTTTAGTTTTGAGCAAAAAGAAGATAGAAGTTTTTTAGACTACTATCAAGTTCCTTGGCCACACCATCTTCAATGGCCAAATCTCTTTACAGAAGCATGCACTGGAATTTGCTGACAAGTTCCCTGATGTTATTACGGACAAGAATCAATTGCAACGATTCTTGGGGTGTCTGAATTATGTCAGTAATTTTTATCAAGATTGTGCCACTGACAGGAGTGTGCAAGAGACTTAAAAAGAATCCACCAGAGTGGACAGAAGTTCATACCAAGGTTGTTCAAAATATTAAAGCCAAGGTAAAGTCTCTTCCTATACTATATGTTTCAGATGATAATGCATTCAAGATTGTCGAAACAGATGCAAGTAATATTGGATGGGGAGGAATCCTAAAACAGAGAAATGGCGACACTGAACAAATTGTTCAGTATGCATCTGGAACTTGGAATGCAGCTGAGCAAAATTACTCCACCATTGAGAAAGAAGTCAAAGCTGCATGGAACTGCATCAACAAATTTGATGTCTATCTTATAAACAAACAGTTCTTGCTCAAAACTGATGCCTCAGCTCTTTAGAAAGTTCTAACTAAAGACATCAAAAAGCTAGGAGAAGCCAAATTTGCCAGGTGGCAAGCACTCTTTGCTAACTTCGACTTCCAAGTCAAACATATAAAAGGAGCAGAAAATTGCCTTCCAGACTTCCTCAGCAGAGAGTACATCTAGCCTCAGACCATATAATGATCATAGTCACTGAATGGGATCAATCTCAAAAACAAGAAGTCCTGCGCACTATCCCTGACAATCAGGACTGGGAAGAATACAAGAAAAATTGGAGGCCTACTTGGCAATTAAGGAATACAAAAGTACTGGATGCCAATCTGCAAGCACATACTGACATTCAACATCTTGTACCCGAAAGAAGAGTGTAGCATAAAGGCAACAAATGGATACATGATATGATTTATACAAAAGCAAAAAGAGAAGCCAGATTTGCAGAAGATGCTCTGCAACAAGATTTTCATGATATATCCGGCATATGGTGTCATGGAGGAATCCACACCGGAATATATGAAAAATACTTCTGCATCCATCGAACCAGGAATTTGGAATGGTCATGGCCTACACATAATGCTGCTCTTTGGCCAAAAGGAGATCCTAAAATTATTTTTCCTAACACAGTTTATGATTTTGCAGGATACAAGCAGCTATGGTGGGACCTCCTTAATATTGACGATAACAAAGAGACCCACTATACTAAACTAAAATTTAGTACAATGGGAATCTTTCAAAGAAACCAACAATGTGACTGGCTCCAAAAGTGGTGGCTCGACTATGGTGTTAACAGGTTCGCAATGGACCCAGTTTATCATGAGTCATACTGTAGAAACCATTGTGACATATGTTTTGAGCATAATATTCCAGAATGTTTTCACACTATTTATAAAACTGTTAAAGAAATGACAGTTGGAGAATGGTCACCCTTCCATGATGACAATAAAACTCTCAGAGAATACATGTGTTGTCATTATGAATGGTTGGTTTTAACTAAAGTAAAGCACCAAATTGTTCTGGGAAAACCAATGATAGTCCGGAGGATTTTTACTAAAGCCTGGGACGAATTATTGTACAAAAAATATAGATTCCCCGAAATCACTGTATTCTGATGGTTCTCATGGGCTTATCTGTTAAAAGCATCCATTATTGTAATAATGTTGTCCAGTCACAAGGACTTAATTGTGGCCAGCTTTTCTCATGGGCTTTGCTGTACAAAAGCATCCACTTTGTAAATAGTTGATCCACTTAGTAAATAAGCGAAGATAGCATATCTTCCCGTAAGATTTACTTTTCCAGACGAGAATCTTTGTGCGGATGTCACCTCGGTGTTACCCAAAAGCAATGATTCCATCCACCTGTCTGATGCTCTACAGGAATGTTTGTCCCCTCTCATTTGCTATAAATTGAGGGTAAGGCTCATTCATGAGGCATTCACATTTGGAGAGTCTTAGAGTCTTAGAGATCTGAGAAGCCTGCGTATCAGTGTGCTCGGCACTGGTAAGAACCTAAAGTGGCCAGATCTATTAGCATTGAGTCGAGTTTGTATATGGGTCAAGCCTGTATATTTTGAGGTAGAGCCTATCTGTTGCCAGGTAGCCTTCGGTATTGCTTGTTCCTCCGTGAATGGCATAAAGTCTGATAAATGCAACAATAGTCCATCTCTGATAAGTAATTCTCTCTATCATAAATGATCTGTAATCCGAATCCATTCTGATTAATAATATGAGTATACATTTCCGCATTTGAATACCTGTGCACATTTTTCATTGTCTGCTGTGGTAGTAGTTGTCTTACAATCTTCATTCGAAGTTCACTGGAAGTTCATTAGGGGTTCGCCAAAGGATCGAAGGGACGCCAGACCGTTGTTAGGCGAGGTAGCCATGTGTTGAGGTCGTAGAGCGTGAAAGATCTGAGTAGGTTCACACTAAGTTCACCACAAGTTCACCGGGAGTTGATTTGTGAAGACAGACGAAGAGACAAATCAAGGCCAAGAGTCAAAGCAAGCTTGTGACAGAAGCCCCTGCATTAAAAGAGACTGGATGCAGAGGATCTATGAGGTCAAAGATTCAAAAAATATGTTATGGAAATAGGTTTATCTCGCTGCTCTTCCATCCAGGTTTGTTGATTACATAAGATTGCAAGAAGTTTTCTAGTTACCATTTGAATCTTATACTCGGGGTGAGATTTATGGTCACATCACAAAAACATTGGTGAGTTTGTGCACAAGCTCCAAAGTAAATAGATCATCGGAGAAGCTTTCAAAATTCCCAGATAAGAAGTCCATCTGCAGCAAATATGGACTTACAGTTGATGACCCTTTGGTCAAACGGAGGAAAGCAAAGAAAAGAGCCAAAAAGGAGTATAAGCAGAAATTCAAAAGCTACAAAGATCGAAGGAAGTATCCTCAGCGATCTAAAGGCCACTCCTCTAAAGCCAAAAAAGGCTATTATAGGTATGTCCCCAAGACTCATTATTACAGACCTTCTGACATCCATCTCCATACATCTAAACAGGAGAAATGGAACAACCTTACTTGTTGGCTGTGTGGAAAGACTGGACACACATCTTCAAGATGTCCAGAAGGAGAAGAGTCTAAGCAGAACCGAGGCAAGAAGTCTCAAGCCTCTATTCTAAGGGGAAAAAGCGTCAAGAAAGAAGGACATGGATCCATACAATGCATGAAATGTGGTTCCTATTCTCATAGAACAGAACGCTGGCAAAATGTAGTAATAAGAGATCAAATTCAGCAGCAACAACTTTTAGAATCATCTTATGATTCTTTTAGTTCTTCATCTCATGAAGAATTAAAAGCACATATGCAAGAGTACTTAGACTCAGAAACTACATCTTGTTCATTTCCATGATCTGAAGAGTGTGCTTGTCAGATGCATTATGATTCTGATACAGAATCACACAGTGATTCCAGTTCTGAAGAAATAACCTTCAGACCTCAAAAAGAAAAGATCTTAACGGCTACCACAGATGAAGGCGAGATAAAAATCTTATCTCAAATTCGAGCAATGGAAGATGGTGATATGAAGAATCGGTTGACTGCAACCTTCATGGATCAACTCAGAACCAGTTCTTTCAAGAGTTCAGGTAAGAAGCCATTATTTATTGATGCTTCTTTTGAAAGAAATACTAGATCTTTTCAGAAACACCAAGAAAAGCCAGACAAGGTGAGATCCCTCACCTTGGGGGAAGTAAGTAGGGAGATTCACAGCATCAAAAATGAGATCTCCGTTCTAAAATCTCAAGTTGCAGAGATAAAGAAAGGAAAGAAAGCAGTAGAAAAAGAGGAAGAAGACTCCCATGCATGGGACACTACTGAATATACCAGTAATCCTAATATAGAGATTGCTGAAGGAAAGACAGACCCTGTGTATGGTTTCAAAGAAATGAGACTCCTAGCTATATCCTATCAGCAACATCATGTAAAAGTAAACATCTTCATCAAAGGAGAAATGTTTGAGCTCACAACACTCCTTGACTCAAGCGCTGATGTGAACATTTTAAACAAGAAGATTATACCAGCAAAATACTGGGTCTCTGCAAAAAGGAATGTGGTTGGACTGGGCAATAAAACGCTCAGGTATGAAGTTCCCAAAGCCTCTATCTGTTTTGAATATCATTGCATAAATCTAAAGTTTGCAGTAGCAGATATCCCAGTTGACTGCATTCTAGGAAATCTTTTCCTAACAGTTGTTGAGCCACATGGGTCAACAAGATTGAAAGATAATAAAGCTGGTTATTTTATATCTGTTCCTAATTCAGAGGGAACGACAAAAAGGATCAAGTTGCCATACATCTCAAATCCTCACATTTCTACAACGGTTCAGACTGTCCAAAACCTGGACAAAGCGGAGGCCAAATTGTCAGATCTAAAAGATCTGAAATCTACACTCAAAGTTGAAGAACAGCTTAAAAATCCTCAGGTGAAAAAGAAGATTGGGGATTTGAAGAAGCAAATTGAAGAAGAATGCTGCTCAGAGGAACCAAATGCATTCTGGCATAGAAAGCAGCATACAGTTGAGCTCCCATATAAAGAAGGATATACAGGTAAACCCTGTAAAAGTAGAGCCATTCCTATGAATAAGGAGTACAGGGATCTTTGTGAAAAGGAGATCAAACAACGCCTAGACAGAAAGCTCATCAGAGAATCTAACAGTCCATGGAACTGTTATGGTTTCTACGTCAATAAAAGAGCAGAACAAATTAGAGGTATTCCAAGGCTGGTAATAAATTTTAAACCTCTGAATTCTGTTCTTGTAGATGATACCTATCCTATTCCTCATAAAGGAGATCTGATAAGTAGGATAGCTGGAGCTAAAGTTTTTTCTAAGTTTGATTTGAAAGCAGGATTCTGGCAAGTTGCTATTGCAGAAAAAGACAAGTTCAAAACTGCTTTCAGTATTCCAGCAGGCCATTACGAGTGGAATGTCATGCCTTTTGGTTTGAAGAATGCACCATCAAAGTTCCAGAAGGTGATGGACAAAATCTTCAAACCATACTTTGACTGGCTCATAATATACATTGATGATGTTCTGATCTTGTGTAAGAACATCCAAGACCACTTTAAGCATGTACATACTTTCAAGCAACTAGTAAAACGTAATGGTTTAGTCTTGAGCAAAAAGAAGATAGAAGTTTTTCAGACTACTATCAAGTTCCTTGGCCACACCATCTTCAATGGCCAAATCACTTTACAGAAGCATGCATTGGAATTCGTTGACAAATTCCCTAATGTTATTACAAACAAGAATCAGTTGCAATGATTCTTGGGGTGTCTGAATTATGTCAGTAATTTTTATCAAGATTGTGCCACTAATAGGAGTGTGCTAAACAAGAGATTTAAAAAGAATCACCTGAGTGGACAGAAGTTCATACTAAGGCCGTTCAAAATATTAAGGCCAAAGTAAAGTCTCCTCCTATACTATATGTTTCAGATGATAATGCATTCAAGATTGTGGAAACAGATGCAAGTAATATTGGATGGGGAGGAATCCTAAAACATAGAAATGGTGACACTGAAGAAATTGTCCAGTATGCATCTGGAACTTGGAATGCAGCTGAGCAAAATAACTCCACCATTGAGAAAGAAGTCAAAGCTGCAGGGAATTGCATTAGCAAATTTGATGTCTATCTTATAAACAAACAGTTCTTGCTCATAATTGATGTCTCAGCTCTTTAGAAAGTTCTAACTAAAGACATCAAAAAGCCAGGAGAAGCCAAATTTGCCAGGTGGCAAGCACTCTTTGCTAACTTCGACTTCCAAGTCGAACACATAAAAGGAACAGAAAATTGCCTTCCAGACTTCCTCAACAGTAAGTACATATAGCCTCAAGACCATATAATGATCATAGTCACCGAATGGGATCAATCTCAAAAACAAGAAGTCCTGCGCACTATCCCTGACAATCAGGACTGGGAAGAATACAAGAAAAATTGGAGGCCTACTTGGCAATTAAGGAATACAAAAGTATTGGATGCCAATCTGCAAGCGCATACTGACATTCAACATCTTGTACCCGAAAGAAGAGTGTATCGTAAAGGCAGCAAATGGATACATGATATGATTTATGCAAAAGCAAAAAGAGAAGCCAGATTTGCAGAAGATGCTCTGCAACAATATTTTCATGATATATTCGGCATATGGTGTCATGGAGGAATCCACAGCGGCATATATGCAAAATATTTATGCATCCATCGAAACAGGAATTTGGAATGGTCATGGCATACACATAATGCTGCTCTTTGGCCAAAAGGAGATCCTAAACTTATTTTTCCTGACACAGTTTATGATTTTGCAGGATACAAGCAGCTATGGCAGGACCTCCTTAATATTGACGATAAAGAAGAGACCCACTATACTAAACTAAAGTTTATTACAACGGGAATCTTTCAAAGAAACCAACAATGTAACTGGCTCCAAAAGTGGTGGCTCGACTATGGTGTTAACATGACGACAATGGACCCAGTTTATCATGAGTCATACTGTCGAAACCATTGCGACACATGTTTTGAGCATAATATTCCATAATGTTTTAAGTTTTAACACTATCTATAAAAATGTTAAAGAAATGAGAATTGGAGAATTGTCACCCTTCCATGATGACAATAAGACTCTCAGTGAATACATGTGTTGTCGTTATGAATGGTTGGTATGAATGAAGGAGGGAGCAATCATGGTACATGAGTTACCTTGATCTTTGTTTTTGCACCCTGTTTCATATGTTTTTTCCTTTTATTGATTTTTCTTTTATAATTGCCGAGGGCTCTAGGGGATGAGAGCGTGATGTGTAAGATATAACAATGAATACCCGCAGTACAAGGGTTGTGGGAAGGCTCCAAGTCACTTGGCACCATAAAGGGTAGCTATGATAGGGTAAGCCTACACTTGTGTGTATGAATGAAGGAGGGAGCAATCGTGGTACATGAGTTACCCTGATCGTTGTTTTTCCACCCTTTTTCATATGTTTTTTTCCTTTAATTGATTTTTCTTTTATAACTGCCGAGGGCTCCAGGGGATGAGAGTGTGACGTGTAAGATATAACAATGAATACCCCCTTTAGGTGGGGCAGTTCATCGCCCACCAGAGGTTGGGACAATCATGGGTTCCTTAATGAGGATATGAGGGGCCCTAGGAACCAGGGTGATGGCCATAGTGATAGGGGTAGAGCTCATGTTTGGCTTTTTGCTAGGTTCTAAATTTGTATGTGCCAACCATATTTTTGCATTTTGTGGTATGTTTCCTGTTGAGACTGGCCAAATTATGCTTTTTCCTTTCTTTTTCGTTGTATCAACTTCTGAGGCATCGTTATAGGCCTGACCCAAAGTGTGGACAAGGGGAGGGGGAGGCTAACCCCTTGTGGACCTAGTGGATAAATGTGGACCCAAATGGGAAATATGGTGAAAGGGGTTATAATGGGCAGAGGGGAGTGATGTGTATGGTGTTGGGAAGCAGAGCACGCAACCAAAATCAGGGTTTCCCATGCACTGCCTCCCCTAATGCTAGTAGCAAGTAAAGATGATCCCACTGGATTAGGACACAAGGTTAACCATCAAATTGGACAAAGGAGATAGGAGCACATATCAAACCCACTCTTTTCGTCGAATCCCCCCGCTAATCCATGCCCAATAGTGTCCATGATAAGTAAACAAAATACTCAAGTACACAATGAAAAGCCATATCTTCGGGGTTGGAAGGACCACCTTCAAACATACGATCATAATAGATGGGCGAGGGAGCATATGGCTGATTCAGATTGTGAAGATAGTGGCACATCAAGTTATCTGGTGGCTGCAAGGGGGCTGCTGGTTGACCGTTGAGGACCATCTAGGAGAAAAATTCCCCCCCTATGGATATCACCCATAGGTGGTGGGTAACACACTTCAGTTGTACTCACATTTGGAAGAGCTACATGTTTGGATTAACAATTGAATGGAAAGATTTTGGAGATTGGGTATTTTGCCACCATAGCTTGTCCACCATACATCTACAACAAATAGGAGAAACATACTAAAAAAATGAAATTTGAAAGTTGAAGCAAGGTATGAAGATATAATGAAATTTGAAGCAAACTAAATCTTTCTTGTCATTTAGTCTTCCTATCTTGGATAGCCATTTCAAAGCTAAATGTGCCACATGCCATCCTGTATATCTCCATTTCTTCAGAATTCTTTGCATGTTTTGCTGGAGATGACATTATATTTTGAACACAAGTAAATTGTTGGGTCCCTATAATACTAGTGATTAGCCCATTACTATTGTAGTTGTACCCCTTATTAATATTGTTGTGCCCCTATTTTCCCCATATTGTTATTACTGTGCCCCATAGAATCCCTCTATTTTTATTTTTGTGGCTTTATATTATTATTGTTAGGTCTGCTGGGTTATATTGTGACTCCTTAGACTCCTATATATAGAAAGGAGGTTTTGTCATTTGAATCATCCAAGAATTGTTCATTTATGTAATGTAAAGGAGGTTGCCCCCTCGAAGAGGCTGAATTCTAAGGCGTTGATCTATCTTTTCTATCTTTTCTTGAGCTGGTTTCATAACATTTGGTATCAGAGCTTTGGATTCTAGGGTTTCGCTGCTCCAAACAGGTCATCGTGGCATTTTCGTTATAATTTTTTTTCTGCGACGTTTCAAAAGCTAAAAAAAAAAACCATTTGAGAAGAAATCGCGCTGAACCTCGGGTCTGAATTTCAAAGCTTTTCGCGCTATATTTGCGGAGATATGATCTGAGAAAGTTGGTCTTTTTGCAGACTCCTGAATTACATTCCAAACAGGTGACCTGGGGAAAATCGTCATAACTTTCTCTCTGAGCATCAGATTGAAATTTTGTCAGAAGGTAGACAGACTGTAGTTTCTTGTCTATGTTGCACGGGTTCCCGAACCCGGGGGTGGGGTTCTCAAACCCGTCCTGGGTTCTCGAACCCAAGTACCGGATTCTAGGATGGGTGCTTCTGAGAAGAACCCATAAGAACCGGGTTCTTCTATGAAGAACCAGGTTCTCCATTAAAAAAAATTGGGTTCTTTTGTCTTGACAGGTACGAAGAACCCTGATGATGGGTACTTGGAACCCCAAAATCGGGTTCTTTGGAGTTCATTTTAGTTTTAATTTTTAAAATTTAATTAATTAATGGGCTTCCCCTAATATTCCAAGTAGCTAGTTCTGCATCTTTCGAGAGGAATTGGAGTACTTATGTCTTTATCCATTCAGTAAGGAGAAATAGGTTGGGCTCAAAGAAGGCAGAGAACTTAGTGTACATTCATAGCACACTTTGTCTCATATCTTGAAAAGATCTTCGTTACAAGGAGGGTCCTTTCAAGAGATGGGACCAATACACAGATGATGTTATGTGTGTGGGTGAGGAGATACAACCAGATGGCCTTATTGAGCTACCTCCAGTTGCTATGGATGAGTAAGAGCCTCGAGATGAGAGTGATTCCTACCTGGAGAGCATGCTAACTGAAGATCTGAGTGATGTTGATGACATGGCTTGAGGAAGCCATTGTTCACTATTAGCTATTTTTATTTTAGTATTTTAAAATTTCCTAGTTTTTGTTTGGAGATGCCTTAAGGCAAATTTTGAATGTAGAATGACAATGGACATATATCATGATTCTTATTAATATGTAAACTCCAATTCACACTTGATATAACACTAGAAATTTTGAAATTTCATTGTGAATGTTGAATGTTCAATGATGTGCATGTTTAAATATCTAAAGTTTAAATCACAAGTATTTTAGTTTTCTTGTTTAAAGTTGAAAAATATACAATTTCACATATATTAGAATTTATAAAATATAATATTTATATATTATATATATAAATTATAATATACCCCCGACGAACCCACACACCTTGTTTCAAAAAATGATGTCCCCATTCCCGTCCCCGTCCCTGTCCCCGTCCCCGAACCCACGTTTCCTGGCAACATAGTTTCTTGTATATATTTGTCAGAGCCAAAGGTCAAAACAGTGACTCGTGGAACGTCGTACAAGTTCGCTCTACTGAATTAGTCTATAATCAGGTCACTGTGGGAGATTTGGCATAACTCTTCATTGGAGAATCCAATTGGGGTCAGACTGGTGGCATTGGAAAGAGGACATAGAGGGCTATCGTAGGTCGCAATTTCAGAACTGGATGATCCGAAATTATAGAGATACATCAAAGGGAATATCGAGCTCCTACAAAGTGAAAAAAAGGCGTGTAGATTTTTTAAATTTTTGCTTAAGCTTGGTTTGAAAATTATTTTGAAGGAATTCAAAGGGCATAGTAGAGCATTAGTATCGGTAACTGATGCCCCGAGGAAAGAAAATGCAAACACCTAGTAAGAAATCTGAAAGCTCTAGCATGACTCATGAAGAAGAGGAAGAAATGCTACATGATATATCAAAATTACAAGACCAAGTGCAACAAATTTCACTCTCACAAAAGCTAACAGAAGCTAAGATAAATGGCGTGGAATCTAAGATAAAGGGCGTGGAAGCCAAGATTGACGATTTGAAGATAGATTTGAAGGCAGATTTGACAAATTTTCTACAAGAAATACTTACTAATGGTGAAAGGGGAGTAAAGGAAACTCATGATGCAAACAAAGGAAATGTTAATCATGATTTCATAGATTCTAATGTTGGATCGAAGACGCACCATATTCCAAAAATCGATATGAGGAAGTTTGATGGCAAGGATCCCGCAACATGGATATTACAGATGGAGCAATTTTTCGATCTCAATAATGTGCAAAACACACAAAAGGTATGTATTGCAACTTTATATTTGGAACCAAATCAGTTTGTATGGTATCAATGGCTTTGCTTTCGTAAACAATTTATCATGTAAACAATTGCATGGATCAATTTACTTCACCAAGTTGGATCTTCGTTCAGGATATCATCAAATCAGAATGAAGACTGAAGACATTCCGAAAACAACATTTAGAACTCATGAGGGTCTTTATGAATTTTGGTCATGCCTTTTGGCCTTACCAATGCACCCTCAACATTTCAAGGTTTGATGAATTCAATTTTCAAACCATTCCTTAGAAAATTTGTGTTAGTATTTTTTGATGATATACTAATCTACAACAAGTCTTGGAAGGATCATGTTGAACATGTTGACAGGGTGCTACAACTATTGGAGGAGAAACAATTATATGCAAAAAGATCCAAATGTTTCTTTGGAGTACAAGAGGTGGAATATCTGGGTCATATTGTATCTCATGAAGGAGTTAAGGTAGACCCTAGCAAAATTAAAGCCATTAAGGAATGGAAAATCCCCACATCCATAAAACATCTGCGAGGATTTCTCGAGTTGATGGGGTATTATCGCAAGTTTGTTAAGAATTATGGGAGAATAGCAGCACCTCTAACAACACTATTGAAGAAAGATGCATTTTCATGGACTCTAGAAGCAACAAAGGCCTTCGAACATCTTAAAGAGGCAATGTGCCAAACACCTGTCTTAGCTACACCAGACTTCACAAAAACATTTATTGTGGAATGTGATGCTTCAGGAAATGGAATTGGTGCTGTTTTAATGCAAGATGAAAGACCCATTGCTTTTGAAAGTCGTCCAATCAAGGGAAAGTTTTTACACAAAGCTATTTATGAGAAGGAAATGTTGGCAATACTCCATGCACTTAAGAAATGGCGACCCTACCTAATGGGAAGACATTTCAAGGTAAAAACGGATCATGATAGCCTTAAATACTTTTTAGAACAAAGATTATCCTCTGAAGAGCAACAAAAGTGCGTCACAAAGATGTTGGGTTATGACTTTGAAATCATCTACAAAAAAGGGAAGCAAAATGTGGTGGCAGATGCACTCTCAAGAAAGGATGAGGATGTGGAAGCATTGTTGTGCGCCATTTCTATTATCCAACCAGATTGGATAAACGAAGCAAGGGAGGAATGGAAGAATGACGAAGAAGTGTGGGCACTTATTCGAAAGTTACAACAAGATTCCAGTACGTCGGATACATTTAGCTGGCAAAATGATTCGTTATGGTACAAAGATCGCTTATACCTCTGTAAAAATTCCCAGCGAAAGCAAAAGATTCTTATGGAATTGCACACTTCTCCCTTAGGAGGGCACTCAGGATTTTTAAAAACTTACCATAGGGTTAAGAAGGAATTTTTTTGGGATGGCCTTAAATCAGATATTCGAAAGTTTGTGGTGGAATGTTTGGTTTGCCAACAAAATAAAGTTGAAACAATTAAGACACTGGGTCTATTACAACCTTTATCCATTCCAAGCCAACGTTGGGAGGAGGTTTCAATGGATTTTATCACAGGTTTACCCAAGTTTGAGGGTAAGAGTGTCATCATGGTGGTAGTTGACAGACTTACCAAGTATGCACACTTTTGTGCATTATCACATCCATTTAAAGCCAATACAGTTTCTACTGCATTTATGGAAACAATTCAAAAGCTACATGGAAACCCAAAGATTATTGTAAGTGACAGAGAACCCAATTTCACTGGAAATTTTTGGACATAATTATTTTCTTGTCTTGGTACTCAGTTAGCTCATAGCTCATCTTATCATCCTCAATCTGGTGGGCAAACTGAGATAGTAAACAAATGTTTGGAATGATATCTTCGTTGCTTTGTATCTGATAAACGGACACAATGGGTCAAATGGTTGCCTCTGGCTGAATGGTGGTATAACACTTCCTTCCATACAACAACAAAAATGACCCCATTTATGGCACTTTATGGGTATCAACCACCATCCATCATATCATATTTAAGAGAAAATTCTAAGGTTCAAGCAGTGGAACATCACATCGAACATCAAGGACAAGTCCTCCAACTCTTAAAGGATAACCTCGTGTTGGCACAGAATAGAATGAAACAACAGGCAGATCAACATCGCAGTGAAAGAAGTTTTGATGTAGGTGATTGGGTATTCCTACGGCTACAACCATATAAGCATATGTTCCTCAAGCAAGCTAAGAAGGATAATAAATTATTACCAAAGTATTATGGTCTGTACAAGGTGTTGCAAAAGATTGGTACTATGGCATAGAAATTGGAGCTTCGTGCAACTTCTCGATTGCACCTAGTTTTCCATGTTTCATGTTTAAAGAAGGTTATATGCGATAAGCTCCCAGTTCAAACAATATTGCCAGAACTTGACGAAGAAGGAAAAATTATATTGGAACCAGAAGCAGTCACAGAAACAAGAACTTGACAGCTACGAAATCGATCAATTTCAGAGTATCTTATCAAGTGGAAGAACTTATGTGCTGAAGATTCCACATGGGAGGATGAGAATTTTATACAGAAGCATCCCAAACTACTCAAGCGTTGAGGACAACACTTTTTTGAAGGAGAGGGGCATGTTGGGTCCCTATAATACTAGTGATTACCCCATTAATATTGTAGTTGTACCTCTTATTAATATTGTTGTGCCCCTATTTTCCCCATATTGTTATTACTGTGCCCCATAGAATCTCTCTATTGTTATTTTTGTGGCTTTATATTATTTTTGTTAGGTCGGCTGGGTTATATTGTGACTCCTTAGACTCCTATATATAGGAAGGAGGTTTTGTCATTTGAATCATCCAAGAATTGTTCATTTATGTAATGTAAAGGAGGTTGCCCCCTTGAAGAGGCTGAATTCTAAGGCGTTGATCTATCTTTTCTATCTTTTCTTGAGCTGGTTTCATAACATAAATGATCCATCGATGACCTCAACATCAATTATGAAATCAGAGGAGTAAGAAAATGCAAGGTTAAGGTGGATCCCTGCAACACGAATGGGATGATAGAGTGTATTGTTCCATCTCTCATCAATCACTCTCCGTATCAGTTGTTGTTTCTCAAACCCCTCATTCCCCCTATCCTCATAATAGCTATGAATGGATTCTTTGTCCCTACCCATGGCCTCATAAAAGTAGCCCATTGCGGGATTGTCTCCATCTACTAATCGAAGAACCTTTACCAAAGGTTCAGTAATGATAAACACCTCTTGCATTCTTGCCCAAAAACTCTCCTAGTATGAAAGTAGCCTGCATATGACCTCTCCCTCCCGTTTACAGCTAAATAATAAAGCACACCACTCCTCTGAAAGAAAAATTCTCTTCACATCTCACATAGAGTTCAAGAGAGATTGAAGAGATATGAAGCTAGTGGAAAACCGTGTAATAGCAAGGTGATGTGCACCAACTCCTTGTTATTGCTGAATCTTCTCATCAAGCAAAGCATAAATGCTTGATTATATCTAAATCTTGTTATGCTTTTTGATGATTCAACAATATCCCCGAGTTAAGGAATTTTTCTTAAGTCCTTTAACATCAAGACAAAATATTGTGCAATAGGTGTACAAAAAAAGTTAGGATGCCTCTCCATAAGCATCTTGCTAGCAGTGACATAATTTGCAACATTGTGTGTGATGACCTAGAGAACATGTGGACCTACCTCCTGAATGAACATGTTCAACAAATCATATAATAATCATGCATCTTTGATATGTGCAGATGCATCAACAAATTTCATAAGCATTATTCCCTTGAGACAATGAACCAAGAAGTTAATAAGGGATCCATCTTTTTGATCAAGCCAACCATCTAATATCACAATGAATCTCGAGTTTTCCCATGATGTCCCGAATTCCTCCAATCTTGCAGTGCATTTAGTCTTTTTATTTGAAGAATGGGCCCTCTCGAATCATCATAGGAAGGGGCTTTGTACCCCGGGCCAACAATAACAATAACATCAACCATAGGCTAGTAAAATGGATTGTTCCTAGCAATGTTGCAGGGAGTGCCACTCCATAGAAAACACTTAGCCACTGGCTTGTCAGCTTCTTCCTTATCCGTTTTTTTTAAGTGTTGACCTGATAGACATTTGTGCATCAAGTGTTGTTCTAGGAACAAAAGATGATAAGGTAGCTATGGGGCTTGTTCCGCCTAAATCCATACCTGGGATTATCGTGGAGAAAGTGTCTAACTCTACTTGGTGTGGCCTTGGGGGCAAGTTGCAAGTTGGGGCTGTCACCCAATTTGCAACTTGTCCATCTAGGCAAACTCCTAGCGAAGCCAAGGGGGGTAGTCCCTAAAGGATAAAACTAAGGCTTGATTAGTATTGTGCTAAGTTGGTTCTAGGAGTTAATATGAGTTAGACCAATTTACAATTCACCATCAACAAAATAAACCATCACATGTGCTTCAAAATAAATGCACTCACAAGTGCATAAGCATCATTCATGAAGAAACATGTATAAGAGTGTGAAACCAATAAATGAAATACTTGAGCAACATAAAAATATGATCAATAGGAAACCAGTGCCAATAATCCAAATAGGTGCTTGAAGGAAAAGTAAAGTACTTGGAAATGAAAGGATCGAAAACAAAGTACTTGAAAATAACAGTCACTTGAAATAAAGTGCTTTGAGATTGTAAACCAACTCGTGAAAGGAAAATCAATGATATCAAGTACACAATGCGAAATGTAAAGTGTGATGCATGCCCCTTGGTTCATTTTAGAATTAATTAGGATGTCTCTTGAGTTAGGGTAAATTAGAGAAATTGCATCTAATTGAATGTTAGGCCCCTATACTACTAGTGTAACCCCTTATTGTTATTAGTACAACCCCCTTATTATATTGTTGTACCCATGTAGTCCCCATATTGTTATTATTGTGCCTCATAGAAGCTCACTATTGTTATTATTGTACCCTTACATTATTATTGTTATGTCGGCTCTGATTATATTATGACCCCTTAGACTCCTATATGTAGAAAGAAGGTCTTGTCATTTGTACTATCTAAGAATTTGTTCATTTGTGTATGTAAAGGAGGTTGCCCCCTCGAAGAGGCTTATTTCTAAGGCATTCATCTATCTTTTGTATCTTTTTGTGAGTTGGGTTCATAACATTTGGTATCAGAGCTTTGGATTCTAGGGTTTTGCTGCTCCAAACAAGTCATCCTGCCATTTTCGCTATAACTTTTTTTCTGCGACGTTTCAAAAGCTAAAAAAACCCATTTGAGACGAAATTGTGCTAAACCTCGAGTCCAAATTTCAGATCTTGTGTCACTATATTTTCAGATATATGATTTGAGGAAGTTAGGGTTTTTGCAAGCTCCAAAATTTCATCTAAAACAGGTCATCATGGAATTTTCGCTATAACTTTTTTTCTGCGACGTTTCAGAAGCGAAACAAAAAACCCATTTGAGAAGAAATTGGTCTGAACCTCGGGTCCGAATTTCAGATCTTGTCTCGCTATATTTTCGTAGATATGATTTGAGGAAGTTAGAGACTTTGCAGACTCCCGAATTACATTCCAAACAGGTGACTAGGGGAAATTGTCATAACTTTTGTTCTGAGCATCAGATTGAAATTTCGTAAGAAGTTTCAGAAAGAGAACTTCCTGTAGTTTTTTGTATATTAGTTTCAGGTACTAAGATCGAAACAGTGAGACGTGGCACGTTGTACAAGTTCGCTCTACTGAACTAGTCTATAATCAGGTCACCGTGGGAGATTTGGCATAACTCTTTCTTGGATAATCAAATTCTGATAAGACTTGCGGGGTTAGAAAGAGAACTCAGAGAGCTACTGCAGGAAGAAATTTCAGAACTTGGAGATTTGAAATTACAGAGTTACAGTCGTTTCAAGATCGAGCTCCTAAAATCAAGAAAAATCGAGATGAGGAAGTTTGATGGCAAGGATTTGGTAAATTGGATACTACAAATGGAGAAATATTTTGATCTACATGGTGTACCAATATTACAAAAGGTATGTATTGCATCTTCATATTTAGAACAAGATAAATTTTTATGGTATAAAGGGCTTTGTTCTCGTAAACCACTTGTTATGTGGTCAATTTTCACGGAGGAAATTATAGCACATTATGAGGATACAAAGAGCAACACTTTCTTTAGGGCAACACCACAACAATTGGAAAGCAAAATTATGGCAACAAGGAAGTCTGCCTCTCACAACTATAAAGATGGAAGTGTTGTTTCTCCTAGTCTTCCACAACCTACAAGGGTTACACCACAACAATTGGAAGAAAAAAAGAAAAAAAAGGCTTTGTTACAATTGTGATAACAAATACATTAAAGGTCATGAGTGTGCTGAGAAGAAATTATTTTACATTGATTGTGGAGAGGAGGAAGAAAAGGATCAAGAAACGTCAAAAGAAGAGTATATACACCAGGAACCAACCCCAAAGAAAGAAGAAATGAATCCGACCATATCTTGTAAAGCATTAGAAAGAATTACTACTCAAACTCTTGTAAAGCATTAGAAAGAATTGCTACTCAAACTCTTAAGATAGAAGGAAATATCATGAAGAAAAAGTTTCAAGAAGTGAAAAACCACATCAAGAAATAAAAAATGAATCCGACCATATCTTGTAATGCAATGGCCGGAATTACCACTCCTCAAACTATCAAGATAGAAGGACATATCAAGAAGATAAATGTTCAAGAAGTGAAAGATCACATAGAGCATCAAGAAATGAATCCGACCATATCTTGTAATGCACTGGAAGAAATTACCACTCCTAAAACTCTCAAGATAGAAGGACATATCAAGAAGAAAAAGATTCAAGCAGTGAAAGATCACATCGAGCATCAACAACAAGTTCTCCAACTTTTAAAGGATAACGCCACTTTGGTGCAGAATCAAATGAAACAATAGGCAGATCAACATCACAATGAAATAAGTTTTGATGTAGGCGATTGGGTATTTTTATGGTTACATACATACAAACAAATATCCCTCAAGAAAGCTATTTATGAGAAGGAAATGTTGGCAATACTACACGCACTTGACAAATGGTGACCTTACCTAATGGGAAGACACTTCAAGGTAAAAACGGATCATGATAGTATTAAATATTTTTTAGAACAAAGATTATCCTCTGAAGAGCAATAAATATGGGTTACAAAGATGTTGGGTTATGACTTTGAAATCATCTACAAAAAAGGGAAGCAAAATGTTGTGGTAGATGCACTCTCAAGAAAGGATGAGGATATGGAAGCATTGTTGTGTGCCATTTCTATTATCCAACTAGATTGGATAAACGAAACAAGGTATGAATGGAAGAAGGATGAAGAAGTGTGGCCACTCATTCAAAAGTTGCAGAAGATCCCAGTTCAAACAATATTGCCAGAACTTGACGAGGAAGGAAAAATCATATTGGAGCCTGGAGCAGTCACAAAAATAAGAACCCGACAACTACGAAATCGATCAATTTCAGAGTATCTCATCAAGTGGAAAAACTTATCTGCTGAAGATTCCACATAAGAGGACAATAATTTTATACAGGAGCATCAAGAACTACTCAAGCGTTGAGGACAACACTTTTTGAAGGAGAGGGGCATGTTAGGCCCCTATACTACTAGTGTAACCCCTTATTGTTATTAGTACAACCCCCTTATTATATTGTTGTACCCATGTAGTCCCCATATTGTTATTATTGTGCCCCATAGAAGCCCGCTATTGTTATTATTGTGCCTTTACATTATTATTGTTGTGTCAGCTCTGATTATATTATGACCCCTTAGACTCTTATATATAGAAAAGAGGTCTTGTCATTTGTGTCATCCAAGAATTGTTCATTTTTGTAATGTAAAGGAGGTTGCCTCCTCAAAGAGGCTTATTTCTAAGGCGTTCATCTATCTTTTGTTTCTTTTTGTGAGTTGGGTTCATAACATTGAATGTGAATATTTTCCTCCAAAACTTTAACCTAGCAAAGATAAGGATGGCTGCAAGGAAATCTAACGTGGAGAAGCTTTGCTTCATTAATGAGCATCCACTTGGTTTCTCAAGTCAGCCCACTTGCAAATCGATCCAACATTGGGCTTCCCCAATCTGATTTAGCAAGTCGAGTGTTTACCATCTCCAAGTTTGGAAAAAGAAATGGGTGAAAAGGAGCCCTATTAAACCATACAACCAGTTAAACTTGAGGTTAATTTCCCTAAATGCAAGAGAACTTAAACCTAATGGAACTAATAAATTAATAGACTAAACTAAACTAATTGCATAACTAAAAGAAAATGAAAGGATTGCAGTTGTGAAACTTATGATAAAGATGCCTTGAAAAGGAACAATAACAACTTATGAGGAACTTATGAGCAAGTAAGCTAATGGAATTGCAATAGAGCAATCTATAAATTATAGTTAATTGCAAAAAAATATAGATGAAATTTAGTTCATGAGACTCATTCGAAAAGTATGCATGTAAATTTTGGAGACTATGAACTGTGAAATGAAAAGTGAATGGAAGGATTGCAACTAGTCTACGCTACTTTAGTGTTACAGTGATGAAGCAAACCATTCAATCAAGCACATGAAGACCTTCCCCAAATGGGGAAGAGTGGGGTGCCAAGGGAAAAAGGTCCCCAAGCTACCAAAATAAAAAGTTATTTATATGATGAGGATGAGAAAATCGAAAATCTCTTGGTAAGGTTTACAAATTGTCCCTCAAAAGGGAAAAACATCTCTTACAAGTCTACTTACAAAAAAAGGCTATGAATCTGGCAAAGTGTTGGTTAATGATATATCAAATAGACTTTACCTCTTTGTCACAAAATATGATTGATAAATCGTCCTTACAAGACAGTGAGGCTTGCCAATAAAATTACAAAATATCAATCTCTTACAGTGAGGACAATTCTGCCTACTATTTGCTAAAAAGGCAGTGGTCTTAGGTAGAGAAATTCTGCCAAAAGGTGGTCTTTTGCTGCCTAATATCATCTCTGAAAAGGGAAGACCAGATATTCCCATGCTCAGCAAGTAAAATGTGTTTGCAAGGGTGTCACATCAGTCCCTAAAGAAGACTGATTCACTGCCTTCAAGTCTCTTAACGAAACAGTCCACAAGTGAGTTCAGAGGGAGGGTTTCCTTGCTATCAGTTCTGCCCTATGAACCTGTGAACAAGGCAGCCAAGTACCCAAGTTAGTATAGCCCAATTTCTTATGGAAAATTAAAAGCAAACATGAGGTACTCTAGACTCTAAGACTTGTCAAGTTTTTTATGTTAATGATCTAAAAAGAAGAAGCTTTGTTTGCCCAAGGAGACAAGACAATCTTGGTTTCCTTGGACAAAAATGGGACTGATATTTAAAATCAGTCTTGGAAGCACCTAGGGGCTCTATATTTTCGATATGAGCACAGATAAGCAACCCAAAAATATTTAGATTTTAAGTGATAAAGGGAAGAATAAATAGAGGCTTATGGAAATACCCTCTTGATCTTTCTTCTTTGAATCACTTTGGAGAGTCTTTGGCTCTTTGAATTATGTGCTCCTTGAAATCAATGGAGATGGCTAGTCTAGCAAAGGACGTCCCCAACTCCAATGCAATTGGTAACCTGTTTCAATACAACCACAATCTTGCAAAGCCAAATATTAGTGTCAATGGGAACTTGCCATATGATGGCAAAGTTGGATTTGTTGTTCAACCGAGAACATACAAATCTCAACTAAGCTTAGGATATGTGCAAGCCCAAGGAAAACTACAAGTAATTGTAGCTTTCCTTCCCTAGACAAGAATGCCCTCAGGCTATAACACAAAAATAGTTGCAATGCAAAGAAGAACTCAATGAAAAAAATACCATGTTACCTCATGCTACAAGGAGAAACAACATAAAACCCAACTTGGTGACCTCCAAAGACTTTACTTCTTATTACTTGAATAAAAAATTTGACAGAGTTACAACAAGCTTCCAGCGTCCAACCATACCATGAGAAAGCCGAATGGGTCTCTTTATATAAACTTGGTAGCAAATCCCAATGAGGATCCAATGAAACAAGTGGCAATAGTGGTGTGAATCCCAATGCAAAGAGGTGAGAATCCCATTGCATTGACCTCTCCAAGTGGCAACATAACTATTGTTTGAGTGCTGTAGGTGGCACCCAAAAGAACTGCACATGTCCTTCTTTAGTGAGACATCATACCTTTGAAGTTCAACAAGTGTGAAATAGGTGGGGCATAAGTGGGAGCAATATCCCACTCAACTAGTAGTTGCATTGAAATGGATATGGATACGGCAATTTTTTAAAAAGTTCGGATACGACACGACAAGCAACGGTGCATGCACGCACACACACACATATAACAAAATAAGAATTTCATATTACCATTCATCTTTTAGAATCTAGATTCTATATCTAAAATTTAAAAATCATTATCGCGAATTCAACATTCATCATGAATTCAACTGTGAACATAAACTTTAACAAATCATCATCAATTTATTAAAGTTGTGACAGACAATCAATATAATCTACTTTACCAAAGGAAACTATTAAAGTTGTTACAAACGAGCAATATAATTTACTCTACCAATTCGGGATTATTTATTTATTTCTATCTCATCATGCGTTAACTATTTTAGAAAAAGACAAACATATATTTTTATCCTATCCAATGTTACTTATTTTAGAAAAAGAAAAAGGAACCTACATCTTCATCTAGAAAGGAGAGTTGAACTATGCTAGATTTATTTATTTTTCGGCCCATATTACGTATCCACTAACCACTACTTTTTGCCTGCCAAAATTAATTATCAGAGTTCTCTGTGACAATGGAAGAATAACAAACATTTTATCATACCCAATTAAAAATAAAGGAAGACAAGGAAAAAAAACAGATCTAGCAGATCCATGAGTGAAAAAAAAAGTTATAAATCTGATGGGCACTTCGAACCCTAATTACTTGCAAAGCTGAAGTAGATGCCTAATCCATGCGTCCTGCATCAGGGATTTGGGCAGGTTCTAACTCTGACGAGATACATCTCATATCAAACCAAATTTGATATGAAACCTTATTGCGTAATAGCTTTTGTGATATGTATTTTCTGTCTAAGGAGGAGGGAAACTGTGAAGGTTTTTACAAACAATCAATCATCGTAATCTAATCTACCAATTCTAGATTGATTATTACTTTATATTCTTGCATAATAACTTTTTTGAAAGAAAGAAGAAAGAAAGAAATTATTTTAATGTCCACGAGGCTAAAGATAGCCTATGGGATAGATTGCTTCTTCATCTGCTTGATGTGTTCGGCCCTTTTCCTGTGAAGCTTCAAAATAAATGCTTCCAGCTTCTCGACAAACCCTCGCTAAATAGATTATCCCAAGAGCTAGCTGCTAGCATTTCTGCATAACTTTCCTTGTTGTCTTTGAAGGCCTCACATTCTAAAATGAAATGTTTTTTTGTTTCCACTTTTCCAGAAGAACAAAAAATACATACTCTTTCCCCCCATACTTCCTTTGGCCTTTTCCAGCGCCCTGTTTCACAATGGAGTTGATGAGAATTAGTCCTTAACTGAGCAACAAGAATTTTGGCTCTCTAAGAGATATTGGCCTCTATGTATGCTTTTGGTTGATGACTATGAGTGGGATTAAACACTTCAATATAGTAATTTTTCTTTCTTCCTAGCTCCTTATCCCAAGTACGCTTGTGGAACTTTTCCATAACAAAAGCTTTTATCTCTTTGCTGTTTATGGGACACGCGTTCAAGAAAATACCCCATTTACTAAACCATTTGTTATTTTGCTGCATCCAAGTTTTTTTGCTCTTGCACAATCTATTATTAAAGACAACCTTAGGCCATCTACCCTCTTCCATTTGCTCAATTTTTTTTAAATACCTTATGACTCGCACCATAGAAATTGCTTCAATAGGAGCACTCCTTGTTTCACTTAACAAGATATCATAAGGAACTACGCTTTTAATCTTAAATTTGTTTGTAATCAAACGCTTCTGAATTTTCTCAAATTGTCTCCACTACATGTCGGATGTACTGCTGGCCCATAGTTCACAACCATAGAGAATCACCGGAATCACTAGAAGCCCAAAAAGAGTTTGAGTGGTTTTCCAGTCCCATAACTCTGCTTCTCTACACCTATTTTGAAAAGCATAAAATGCTTTCCAACCCCCCAAAGTTCTTTTCTTTCTACAACCATTCCAGCTTAGATTTTTGTTGAAGTCAATTCCGAGGTATTTTTAATCCGCAACTTCTTCCAGAATGTTGCCTTCAATGTAGAACTTATGCTGGTTATGTTTTCTTTTCTTAGAGAAGACCACTACTTTCGTTTTGCTGATATTGACTTGCATCCCCACACTTCTATAAAAATTCTCAAGGGATAGTAAGTGCTCTTGCAAACCAAGAGTCAATTTAGCAATCAAAATAAGGTTATCTGCATACAAAAGAAGCCTTATCACAAAATTGCCCAAATAGATACCATCACCCCATTGCGAATTTAACCACTCTTCAAGCTTGTCGATATATAAACCAAAAGGGTAGGAGACAGTGGGCAACCTTGCTTGATCCCGATATCGCTTCTAAAACTTTCAGAAATGCCTGCTGAAGTTCTAATTTTGACTTTCGCCTCTTCATAAAGCCTATGCACAGCTGATCTCAAATGTTTAGGAACCCCAAGTTCCTCCATTCTGTACCAAATCTTATCCCTAGGAACCTAGTCAAACACTTTTCTGAAATCAACAAAGCAACAAAAGACTTCTTCCTTTTTCTCCCAGACTTTTTCAATGATGTGCCTTAAAGTTATACAATGATCAACTGTGGACTGTTGAGGTCTAAAACCTGCTTGCCCTTTAGCACGCTTATATCTTTCTTCTGCCCACTTTCTAATTTTGTTTTCTAGCATGCTTCCAAATAGCTTTGCAAACAAAGGGTTTATCATGATGGTCCTATAATTGGAGGTATTATTGACATCACCGCTCTTGAAAAGAGGTATTGCCAGGCTAGTTGTCCAATCTGTGATATGTATCGTTTGTCTAAGGAGGAGGAAAATCATAAAGGCTCTTACAAACAATCAATCATCATAATCGAATCTACCAATTCTGGATACTCATTTATATTCTAGCTAGGATTAATTATTTTGGAAAAAGAAAGAGAAACCTATTCATTTATATTCTAGCAGGAATTAATTATTTTGGGAAAAGATAGAAACCTACCTGTTCATTGAGAAGAAACGACTGAGTTGGATTCTTTTCTTTTTCTTCCGCCATGTTTGATACACCCACGCACTGGTAACCATTCCATTTGCATGGGTGTTTTTGGGTGGATCCTTTTCTGGAAATTTGGATACAGATCACGATTTTCTTAGATCCGTATCCAGATTTCCAAAAATAGATCCGAAACTGTTCAAATTTCCTGAAACGACCTGAAATTGGATTCAGCATTTCTGAAAAACCTGAAACGGTTTGCAAACGTTTCAAGGTCATTTCAAATCTGTTTTGTACCCGAATCCATTTCTAAAACAACGAACGACGTTTCTAAAGTTTGTGCTAGGCATTTCCGGTATCCAAGCCTCCAAGCAAGTGCTATTCAACTGTTGTGTGCTGATGGTTAACACAGACAACACATGAAATTGGTTGCCTGACATGTGGGCAGATGACTACTAGAATGGGGAACAACTCATCCATTAACTGCTTTGCACCATCAAGTGAATCTGCTAACCAAAACTCGACTGCCAAGTAATTGATGTGTATCTTTGTTAGCTACCAGCACAACCTCTTAGAACTGCCTGTGTAGACTTTTGTAGGAAGTGGCATCTCAATCCATTGTATGTGTTTGAGTGGGGGACAAGATCAGACATGTTGTCCCCCACTAACCAATGCCAAAACATGCTGCGTATAGTGCTATTTCTCACTGCCAATAAGTGGGGGAAAAGATCTTTCTTAAGTGACAGATTTGTCCCCCACTAACCTTATAGTCAACCTGCCATTTGGGATAGTCAACTCCACTTGAACTGATAGTTAACTGCTCTTAATATTCCATCAAAGTTTACTGACTTTTTTGAAGGAGACAACCAACTTGAGCTCCCCATCTGGCTATGAACTCAACCCCTATGAGGACCCACTTTAATGTGTTGACTAGGCTGCCAAATTAGCCCCAAAATGAACCTTTGATTGATCTTTGTCTTGACCATTATTTTCCATGTCATTTCTTATTTGGTGACATTTATTTTGTCCACCATTGATTAATTTTTTCAAAATTTTCACCAGTTTATGCCACTAACATAGGAAAAGTGGGTTTTGAAGGGGTAGAAGTCATTTTTTGACCCTCAAAGGTGGCCCTTGGATAATGTTGGGGTGGAGAACATTTTATATATATATATATATGCCCCCAACATCTTCTAGGCTTAGTTATTTACAATTTTTGGATAATTTAATTAACAATCCTGTCTTGTGGGAATTTTTAATAATTAAAAACTCCCATCAAAACCTTATCAAATTTCGCGACACTTTAGATATGTCCTAGTATGATAAGATACATCGACTCTAGGCACTAGGACGGACCCAAGGCTCAATCATCAAGCTGTCACTCCAACTTTGGGGGTAGGTGAGTGAGATAACTCAACCAATGGTTGGAAGCAAAAATAATTAGCCATGTGAAAAGAACACTCTAGAGTGTACTGACTTGACGATTGAGTCCCAAGTTTCCTAGGCATTTTACAAAAGGTCCTCATGGTAGGGACATTTAATATAATTCCCTAGAGGGTTGTGAAATTTGAGAGAGAAGAAATCTCGGGAGAGGAGAGAGAAAAGGTCGACATGTGCCTGCTGACTTCTAGACTTTCTGAAAAATTTGTAAGTGCCCTGTACTTTGGGTCATGGGTCTTTAGATTTTGCTTGGCACAACCTAACAGATATTAGGGTTGATTGTAGAAGTTGATGCTAAAGAAGAACCACTCTCATGGTCACCTACCACCACTCCACCCCTTTCCATTTGAGTCTTCATAGCTTCCTTGTTAATTCTGGCTGACTCTTTATCATCTAATGATTTGATGGCAATACAGATGATTTCTGGAGATGCCTTTGGGCAAAGTCCTACTTCATGTCTCGGAATTTGTGCAAGGTGGTATTTCAATTGGAATATTCCCCTTGTCATATGCTTCCCACACAACTTGCAACTCAAATTTTGTCTATTGAACCCCCCATCAGGTTCACCATATTCCCACATAGGGTCCAAATGTCTTGGCATGTTTATTGAATTCTTTAATGTAAGATTGAACCTAGGGCACAAGAAGAATTAAAAAAAAATTTAAAAATCAACATTTTGACAATAAAAAACCCTCTCCACTCAATGAAACAATAATGGAAAAAAACACACTCCTTGCCCTAGCAAAATCATGGAAAATAAATGGGTGACTGAAACCCAAGGAAAAACAAGGAGAAAACAAAAAAAACAAATTTGATGCCCATACTTGCAAATATGTGGCCTGTTGAGGAAAGTCAATCCACAATCTAATTTTCTTTGAGTGGGATCCTAAATACCATTGGTTTTCTCCTCTCTCAGCTTAGTGGATTCGTTCTCCTCCTCCTCTGCTCTCTAACTTGATCTTTGTTTGCAAAATGACATAAAAAACAATGAAAAAACTTTATAAACATGCCTGAGTGCGCACAATTTTTTTTTTTATCACATTGATTCACGATTTAATTGTGATTTTTACGATTAAATTGCATTTTTATCACTAAGGAAAAAATTGCCATAAAAATCGGGGCTTTGAAAAATTGTGATTTCCCGATTTTATCGTGACTAAATCGCGATATTCTCAACACTAGCTTTGACATGGTGTTATTTCTCTTTGTCACATCTTTTCTTTTTGGTCTTACCTTTTTGCATAAAACATGGTGTTTGCTGATGTAGCTCAGACAGGGGTTGTAGCCTCAGATGGTGTTAGTGAGGCTAGGAACACAAGAGCATAAAATATCTCCAAGCCCACATTATTCTTCTGAATGTAAATGTCTTGATTAAATTAACTAATCCGTTTTAGTTATTTTCCTAAGTTTTAACTTAGGGAAATAGATTAATTAATTAGTAATAATTGAGACAAGGCTGATTTTCTTCTATAGACTTCTAGTAAAGTTTCTACGTGATCTTAGCCATCGATTAGATCATTTTAGATCTAGATCTTGGCAACGAGAGATTGTAAAGGAAATCAATGGACAACTTTGGAGATCGATAATGATCATTGAGATTTGGCACCAGCGAGGGTTTTAACAATAGTTGAAGCAATGAATATTTTCTGAGGTTTTCTTTCATTAGTATCATTCCGATTTTCGAGATTCAGAGGAGAAATTCAACTAGCGTTTTTTCTGCAGACAAGGAGGCTAAGTTATTGAGGTCATGAGGGTTCCAGGAGGGCCAAGTTTTCTCTAAGAGAGGCTAAGATTCCTTGTGGAGGTCGAGATTGCCAAGAGGAGGTCGTACAAATTGCTAGGAAGACGTACAAATTGCTAAGAGGGCAATACGAGTTGCCAACAGAGCTGAGAGGCTAATTTCGTCTAGGCTGTGAGCATTAGAGGGTCCAGGAGCCACACGTGTGAGGTCGTACAGGCCATATTTGCCAGGAGAGGCCGTGTCAGGTTGTAGAGGGAGGCTGTGAGCCTTCCAGTGGTCAGATCGACTTGTGGAGGTGAAGAAATATTTTTCGGAGCTTTGCCAGGGTTTGGCAAGCAGTATTGTAATATTCATCAATTGCAGAATTTGTTGAAGATTAATAAAACTCTCAGATCTGAAGAATTGGTTTTCCCTTTGAGGTTTTTTAGGGACGTTTTGTCCAAAAATAGTTGTGTCCATTTTGTGATTGGTTTTCTATCAAAGTTTCCGTAGTTTATTTTTGTGAATATTGCAATCATGTTTTTATTCAATATTTGTAGTTTAATAATTTTGCTCATAATTAAATACATTGGATAATTACTAGTTGATTGCAATAAGTGATTTTTCACATGGTATTAGAGCAAATATGAAGCACATAACGTTGTAGATCAGCGCAGGGGTTTGGAAGAGGAAGCCAAGGGTTTAATACCCAGATTAATTTCTTCAGTTTGTTCCAAATTTACTTGGAGGAATTTTACCAGTGTTATTTTTTGCAGGAGAGGCCAAGATTTTCAGTGAGGCTGGAAGGGTTCCTGGAGGGTTATGTTGCATAGATCTAGCTGCACGTGAAGGTGTTAATGTCGTGTTGAGGGCCAAAATACTCTAGGAGGGCTGAGAAGGTAAGATCGAGACTTTTTTAGGAGGACGGGTCTTCCGGAGGCAATGTCGTGAGGTCAATTGGCTAGCCAAAGGGCACACATGTGGGCCTTATTGATTTCCAAGATAGACAAAAATTCTTAGAGAAGCTGAGGTCACTTACAGAGGGAGACCATGAGGTTTTCCAAGTACTTTTGTTAGCTAGTAGAAGAGATATTATTTTTATTTTCTCTCGAGGGCTTCAGTAATGGTTTCAGTAGGATTGAGGGACCAAGTTAGGTTGGATGGCGCATGTAACTTTGGTGTTTGGAAAATTTGGTGCCTTCTTATTTTAGAAGAGCATGGGCTGAAGGAGTTTGTTATGACACATATTGCTGTACCAACATATCCTATCATGTTGCATGAGTACTAGAAAGATGATGCCAAGGCTAGGTGTATTATTCTAGATGGGGTCAAGGACCACATAGTTCCACATTTAGTAGAAGAAGATATGGCCAAGAAGATGTGGGATGCCATCAACAAACTTTTCCAGGATAAAAATATGAATCGGAAAATGGTCCTAAGAGAGAAGCTCAAAAGCACCAGACAAAATAAGGGAGAGAACATTGTCAGTTATCTCACCCACATCAGGATAGTCAGAGATGAGCTAGTAGCCATTGGAGAGAAAGTCATGGACAAAGAGCTTGTGAGAATAACCCTGAATGGGTTTCAAAAGTAGTGGGATGTTTTTGTGCAAGTGGTTAGTGGAAGATCTAATTTTCCTAGTTGGGAACACTTGTGGAACGACTTCACACAAGAGGAGCTTCGATTGAGCCTTGTGAAAGGCAACAATGGTACTAACAGCAGTTCTGAGCAGAAGGGAGATGACAACAAGAATGTTGCTCTTGTGAGCAAGGGAAAAGCGACGAAGGGATCTAGTAGAGTCTTTAGCTCCAAGGAGGAAAAGAAGAAGGACATGTCGAAGATCAAGTGCTATGGCTGTCATGAGTTTGGCCATTACTGCAACAATTGCCTACACAAGAAGAAAGGTGACAAGAAGGGCGAGAAGCATACAATGACAGTTGTAGATGAGCTTTCTAGATGGATAGAGGATGAATTTGCACTCATCGCTTGCAACAAAAATCCAGGAGAACTCTGGCGTAGTGAAATGGGCCATGAGGTGACAAGTGTTCTAGATGTGAGCATGGAGCACAATGGTGTACAATGTAGAACACCTTCCTCACTAAGAGGGAGTGTTGGTTGATGTAGCTCGGATAGGTGTTCTAGCCTCAGATGGTGTCAGTGAGGCTAGGAACACGAGCGGAAAATATAATCCAAGCCCAAGTTATTCTTTTGAATGTAAAATCTTAATTAAATTAATTAATCAATTTTGATTATCTTCCTAATTTTTAACGTAGGGAAATAAATAAATTAATTAGTAATAATGGAGACATGATTGATTTTCCTCTAGAGTCTTCTGTTACTTTTTGTAGCATCAGAGGTGTTCTAGTCTCCAGATTTTGTGGAGAGGCAAAAACATTAGAGTTCTCCATAACCCAAAAATCGTTTATGGAAATTCCACCTAGAAGTGTCTCAATTAGATTATTAGCCTATTTTTAAATGTTTCCTAAGTCTAAACTTAGGAGAACTGGTTAATTGATCAGTATTAATTGAGAAATGTGTGAATTATGTTGATTATTGCAGCATCGGATGTGCTCTAGCCTTGAAATTTGGAGGAGAGGCTAAGGCACATGAGATCTCCAAGACCCAGAAATCGTTTTGAGAAAATCCACCCAGATGAGGAGTTATTAAAATAATTAATATTTTCTAATGGGTTCCTAAATTTAAACTTAGGAAAATAAAAATATTAATGGGTATTAATAAAGATGAGGGTGAGAAACTTCTAAGAGACGAGGATCAAGTCTATTTTAGTCTTCGCCACTGAATAAAGACTTAATTTTGGCCGTTGATTCGACAACAGGAAAAGTATAAGGGAAGACTTGAGGATCATTTGGAGACACATCGGTGGATACTCAGCGTCTGAAGGAAAATCAATTCTCATGTAGAGGAGATCGATTTTAGAGGGAGAGTTGTAGGGTGGAGGAAGAGGAGGGCATCAACAACGGGTAGTGACAGAGGAGGAGGTGACGCAGGGATAGTGGGAGACAACACAAAGAGAGATGCAGTCCAGAGGGAGACACAAAGTCTACGCAGGCTGGCGCAGAGGGACGCAGAGCCACTCAGAGCCTTGCTGGGCCATATAAAGTGATGCAGGGGTGACACAAAAGTGGGAGCAGGGTCTCCGAACTGTCAGAAGGTCTTAAAGGGAAAAGTATCAAGTGTTTTCTGTCAGTTTTTCTGTAAAAGCATTCTTTGTAAAAGCAATTTCTGTTGAAGATTAATAAAGCCCTCCTCTGTTGCACTGGTTTTCCCACATTGGGTTTTTCCGAGGATGATTGTCCAAAACTAACTTTGTTGATGTGATTGGTTCTTATGCATGTATTTTTTCTTGGGTAACTGTGTGATAACTGCAGTAGAATTTATTTTAATATTTACTAAAGGGATTTCTTAAATAACTTATTATGAATAATAAGTAGGTGAAATAAATCAGTTGCTGCAGTAGTAGAATTTCAGTTTAGAAAGTTTCACATGGTATCAGAGTAGAGATCCAACAACACGAGAGGAAAATCGATTATGGGTCAAGAGCATGGTGCAGAGCCATCCACTCAAGGGGACACGCGCAGATTTCTAGAAGAATGCACAAGGGACATAAGTTATGATTATTCTATGTTAGCTTTGAGATTGGAAGAAGAAGTCGCTTGCTTAGCAAGCTCTGCTTCCTTGGAGGTTTGGTATATAGACAGTGGAGCTTCCTGGCATATGACAGGAATCCGAGAATGTTTTTCTGATTATCAGGAAGGAAGAATGAATTTTCAGATCACCATGGAAATCAGGGAAAGTGTACTCCAGTAGGAAGAGGTACTATAGTTATTCAAATCGAAGCAGGAGAGCGGCTTCGAGCAACCACTGCACTGCATGTGCCAGGATTGTGGATGAACTTACTTTCCGTATCTCAACTTCAGAACAAGGGCCATGACGTTTTCTTCATTAAGGAGAAAATATATGTTAAACACCTGAGTTGGAAAAGAAGGCCTAGATTGGAATTAGAAGTAACAAGTTGTACAGGTTGCAGATAGAATCACCAATGGCACTGATAGGCAGTAATGGAGACAAAGATTTGAATGAACTATGGCACAGGAGGATGGGACACTTCACCTGGGGCTCTGAGAATTCTCTGGAAAACAGTATCAAGAGTTACAGAACTAAGTACTGAAAGAGATGATGTATGTAGAGGGTGCGCTCTGGGCAAGTATGAAAAAGCAACATTTTCCAGAAGTAACAATAGGGCTAAGAGTGTGCTAGGATTGATACACTTAGACATTTGCGAACTGATGTACACAAAAGCTCTTAGTGGTGCCGAATTCTTCGCCACGTTCATCTATGACCATTCCAGGAAAACTTGGATCTACTTTCTGAAAATCAAGGATGAGGTTTTGGTCGATTCAAAGAGTTCAAGGCTCTAGTGGAGAATCTGACGGGAAAGAAGATAAAAGTGTTGCGCTCAGACAATGGTGGAGAGTATGTTGACAAGGACTTCAGTGATTTTTGCACTAAGGATGGCATTAAAACAGAGTGGACAACTCCCTACAATTCGGAGCAGAATGGAGTAGCAGAAAGGAAAAACAAGACTATTGCGGAAGCAACTAGGGCAATGCTGTATGAACAGGATATGCCTAAATTCTTGTGGGAAGAAGCATACAACACGACAATTTATGTCCACAACAAGACTCCTCACAGGGCATTGGACAAAATCACTCTAGAGAAGGTCTTCACCGAGAAGACACTTGAAGTCAGTGATTTCAGGATATTTGAGAGTTTAGCGTATTGTTGTATACTCGGAGAGAAGAAAAAGAAATTAGATCAAACCGCTGAGAAAGAATATCTCGTGGGATATAACGAGAATGCTAAGGCATAGAGAGTCTATCTTCTAGGGAGTAGGAAGGTAGTAGTTCGATGAGATGTAAAGTTCATGGGGATAGAGCTTTTAGGAAATCCCGAGAAATGCCTTCCGAGGAGCAGTTGAAAGACGAGCCATTGGCCAAACCACTTCAACTAGAGGAAACTAATACCAAAAATTCTCCTGAAGACAAAGCTTCAGAACAGGAGGAATCTCAGGAAGAGGAAGAGCTGATAGATGTGCCTACTACTAGTGGAAGAACGAGCTGGGAACTCCGACAGATTCTATGGGATGCAGAAGACTTCATTAGTGCACCCAGGAATAGTAAAAGGGAGCGAAGACAACCAGACAGATATCAGGCCTTAGTAGCTCAGGTTGGGGAACCTTCTAGTTTTCAGGAGGCCGTTCAACATCAAGTATGGATGGATGCTATGGTGGAGGAATACAACTCTATAATGGTCAATGATGTCTGGGAAGTGGTACCTAGGCCTCAGGACAGATCAATGGTAGGTTCGAGATGGATCTACAAGGTCAAATATGCTGCAGATGGCAGTGTGGAGAAATACAAAGCCAGGTTTGTGGCTAAGGGGTATGCTCAGAAGGAAGGGATAGACT